>JASJFT010000136.1:0-123293 GCA_030770425.1 Darksidea phi
TGTGTACAAACTCCTACTGTGTTTCGTGCGGACCTTCTGAAGAGACTCCCACTATGCAAATCCAAATCAAATAATAAGATCATTAAATATACTTTTAGTATACTTAAGAGCTATCTTTATAAATAAATAATAAAGATAATAATATACTAATATATTTATAATAATACTACCTTTTAGTTATAAATCCCGCCGCCTGCGCCCAAATACCTCCACACCCACCAACCAAGGTTGGCGTTCAGAGCACCCGAAAAACCTACACAATAAGTCTCGACCAAACATCATTGAGTTGGATTTCTATCCTTCAGCTGAAATCATGACGACATCGACCCAAAACCCCAAACGCCGGCTTTACGCTGAATATACCCCAAGCAATGTGGTTTATCATCTATGGGCGTACCCCGAGGCGCGAGCTCCGAAGACGACTGTGTACTTGAAGACCATTATACCAGCGATGGTCACATACGTCTTGGGACCGACCTGGAAGACTGAATTCGGGTCCGGAAGGGTGTTAGACATGCCTACAGCGATGTGGACCGATGTTGATGAGGTCTCACTGGCTTTGCGCATCCTTCGTGCGGGCGGCGCCGTAATTGACCTCAGCGATGCGCGGGGGGATCTGGAGATGACGGAGGTAGTAACTCACAGTGAATGGATCGAGGCTGAGAAACGACAAAAGTACCTTTTCGGATGGCCTGAGTCCGGAGGAGTCTGGTTGCTGGGCTTGCCGGAGTGGGCTGAGCGTGATCCATTTGAGTGGCCACCTAAGCGAACGGGGGGATTAACGCGACATTACAACGGATCGTTGGATTGCAGTCCACTGAAGAAACTCGAGAGCATGGAAGAATTCTGCTCGGCGTTAAAGGAGCTGGGTGCGCAATACTATGATAATGCGGATGTCAGCGACGAAGGCAGGGAGTTTGGGCTGCTCAAGGGATAAACGATTTTGTATAAGAAGAAGCCTTGAAATGACAATGTCACGAGGTTGCAATTTTTGGGGAGACAAATAGGATGAATTGAGGATTGCAATATCACGGTAACCTGTCTCGTGTATTGGACTGCCCCAAGCAACGGATGGTTCTGCTGGGACCTGTTTGAGCCACCTATATTTGGATAGATCACCCTACTCAGTCTTGGTGGCTTAGCTACAAATTCTGAATCATTTCCATACTTTGAACAGCTTGCAACGAGATTATAAGAAAGCTTGGATAGTTTAGAAACATGTATATATATAAGTTAAGTCGCACTCCAAAGAAGCGTTTATGCGAAGCTCCGCCTCAGTGTTCTCGTATAAACCCACCCAAGCGATCGCGTCAACTGCTTCTGCAGTGTTTTTTTTCTTGTGTATATATATATATATGTGTGTGTGTGTGTGTGGCTCAAGAGCCTGCTCATGAACCGTGGACGACTTTGGCGGCTACCAAGCTTGACAATAACTCTTCTCAACAACCATACTTCGAATATAGGCATAAAAGCTACTTGTACGAATAGGTCGTTCATCTCTACTACTCATTAATTGAATCAGTGGTCAGTCTTCGCTATTCAAGGTACTGAATCCTCTACTTCTTTCAAGAGCTATTTACCCTCCTAACTGTAATTAGCCTATTCTTCAAATATAGCAGCCCCTATCCTATGGACTAGGGGAAACTCCTTCTATTAAACGATCTAGTTATCTTTCTAAAAACCGTAGTAAAAGCTTTCGAGACTATTCTCATAAGTAAATTAGGGGAGTATAAGTAAGTCCTCGAGTATATAAAGGCACGTAACCGAAATATACTAATCTACAGTAAGTCTTATAGAGTTATTATATTAATTATCTATTATCTAACCTAGCCTACTACAAACCGTAGAGGACTAGTACTTTATAGATAGAGAGCAGGCGCTTATTCAAGCGCTAATTAGCAAGTTAGGACGTGGTAAACTTCTTTCTTCTACGGAGCGCGTGTATATCGATGATGTTCATACGTATCTGGGGCTAAGAAATCTACTTTCATAGAATCAACATGGGGATATATAGTCCTGTCGTTATTGCTTGGCTTCTGTTCTGATGACTTTTGTATTGATCACTCGAATTCATCTATGCCAAAATCTACTTCTCAGAAGGCTCCTGTACAGGTCGTGCACCATAAAGGAAACACCACCAAACCCACCCAAATCCTCCGCGTGCCTGTTATTTCGGACGATCGCGAAATCAGACACTTCTATTGGCCATATGGCGTACCTGAAACCCGCCATCTCGAAATCTGCATGTCAAACCCCCAACGTGCGCCAGCGACGTTTCAGCAGCCACTCTTTCAGCCCCCAACGCCCCGAACAAGGAAGAGGCACGAATCACCATTCAATCAGCAAAATGCGAAAAGTTGCGCAAACCTCGAAGAAGTTTGTAGTCTGCAGCTCCAGACTGGTCGACGGGTAGGAGAAAGACGCCCTGCTTGTTTGCAGACTGCAGCTTCAGCAACTGCTTTCCCGATTCTAGGTATACAGCGTGAGACGTCAAAATCCGCTCCAGCGCAAGCACGAACCCTAATACCCACGATGCGCCTGCGGACCCAATACGAGAACATCACTGATGTTCCTACCGAGAAGGATGACTACCAGTAAGGCCTCTCAACGTCCCATCTTAATAATTTAATGCTTACATGACTGGACAGATCGTTCAAAGAGCGCTCGGGTTCTATGTACGGCCCCGATCCTACCAAGCAGATCAGTGGAGGCCATCATCTGCGAAGGTTCCACTTCCGAACCTTCATCGGCGTGCTCGGTCCTATAGTAGTCACAGCCTACTACATCCTCATTTGGCGCTTATACATCGCACCAGTGGACCCGAACAATCCCCTCATCTTCGGCTTACCAGGCGCCACCTGGGTCTATTACAGCTGGTTCATAGCAGGTATCATCGGCCTCAACCTCAGCCTTTACGGTCTAGCTGGAGTGGAAGCTGCTATGCTGATGGAGCCGACCTGGCAGGTTAGTGATGCTTTGCAGCTCATAATGCACGCCGACGCCACATGGAGCGGGCCCGGTGGCTGGATCAAGACAGCTCGACGCCTTTTCAGGATTTCGAAAGCCAACGGCCACAGCAAACTTCCGGGACGCCTATGGTGGATCCTCGCAATTCCAAGCATGGTGATCTTCGCGGCGTGGCCTTTATCGGGTTTGAGCTTCGAGACCACGGCTGGCTGGGTACACGGTCGACGCGGCGGTGCTGGGCCTACTGTGATCGGCTTCTCCTACGACAACTTTAACGAACGTCATGTTGGCGATGCTCCGGCTGGTGCTGGGGTAACATGGCAATATGCGCTAGATGCTCGCGTGCCTGGGCAGGGAATCGTCTACACCCCGGAAGGTTTTGATCGATCGCAGATTCCTTTCCTCAAAAAGCTGCCGACTGTCTTTCCAAAGGACGATGGCATTAGCAGACTCTTTCTCACGGCACAAGCGACGGACGCTCCCATTGAGGGCAAGAGCTGGGGCATGCTGGTAAAGTACAACTGCAGCATTGTGGAAAACGCTTCCCAATTAACACTCCTCAAGAACCGCAACCGGGCGGTCCGGACTGCCAATGGAACCATATCCAATCCTTTGATAACACTCTGTGCCATCGCGACCAACGATACTTTCGTTACAGCTTCCAACCAAACAGACGATTCTTGGGCGTCCAATATGGTCGGCGTGATCGAAGTCGGGACATCGCAATGGCCGAACCTGACCGTCTTGGATCAGATGCTGTCCAACAGCTTCGTAACCCGCCAGCAAACAACCACTGACTGCTACTTCAACACAGCAGAGAACCAAACCGGCGACTACCCAGGGATCGACCAACCGAGCGTCCTTGAGGTAATCGTATGGCAGCACCTATTCCCCAGCGAATTCGTCAGTCCAGTGCCGAAATACGATCTCAGCGTGGATCACAACATCACCGACCTCTACGGCGTATACGATCTTGCGGACTTTGACCCCGACTTGAGCTCCAACAACCTCAGCAGACCTCTGACAGCTGTGGGCGGTCGCTGCACATCCAGCAGCAGCGTTGGCACCGCCGATATCGATGGCATACACTCCACCTACTCCAACTTCGTCCGCACCGACACAAAGCTGAGCATCAACAGAGAGCGCTGCGCCAAGCGCTTCGACTCGCAAAGCGTAGGCTCCATTCTAGGGACCACAAGCTCACGCGTAGGCTCCCTTCTAGGGGCCACAAGCTCGGGCGATTGGCTCCAGAAGCTGTTCTCTTCCGCTGCTGCACCGCCGATCTTATACGCGCCCTTCTCCGACGACCCGAATAACGTCGACATCGCAGCCGGAAGTATGCTCCAACTAAGTTACCTCCAGTCATCACAACTTCGACAATCCCTCCTCCAAGCCCACGCCGCCTATGCAACCCAACTCATGTACAACGGCGGCCAAGGCCTGACATCGCGAGACGGCAGCCACGTCGGCTTCACAAATCCCAACGTCACTGAGTTCCGACGCGCCACGGTGTTGAAACCAGGTATCGTTCCCGCATACCTGCCCGCCTCTCTCTTCTTCATCTGGGCGCTCTTCGGACCGGCGTTCGGTTTGATATATGGGTTCCGGCGGAGGTGGAGCGCGATGTTGGATGGATATAGTTTGTTCAGGTTCGGTATGGACTTGCCGCAGGAGACGAAGAGGAGGATTGAGGGGTATACTAATACGGAAGAGGTGGAGAGGTGTCGGGAGTTGGGGAATCTGCCGGGGTTGATCGGGGATACGAGGACGGGCGAGTGGCTGGGACATGTTGGGTTGGTGGATGGGAGCGGGTATGCGGAGAAGGGGAAGGTTTATCGCTAAATCAAATACAAGTGAAGTGTTGGTGTTGATACCTGGACGTATGGTCTTCTTGCCCGATGGCTAAGGGCGGGCGTCAAAATACCTTAGGGCTTTTCTGGCTTTGTTTTTTCTCCACTATCTTGGAGGCAACCATGCGCGGATCCTTTTCCCTTTAAGATGTTTAACCATTATCTTGCTTACATTCTTTGAGGACTTCTTCGAGCTTAATACTCGTATCCCTTTATAATGTTTCAAATTCCTTCTTTTTTACATCTATACTCTCTGTAGTCGGGTAGTAATTAGAGTCGCATCCTACTCCCTCATTGAGCCGATGCCGTGGTGAGCGAGGGGGCCGGACAGGCGGTGGACGGGAGGTAGCATGATCTCAACCCGTGCTCTCTCGTCATCAGTAATTTACCGACACTAAGTCTAGTAGCGCTATATCTTAAGTATCAATCCCCTAGCGGCGTACTTCTTACTCAGTATCTATGTGCCTACCTATTAGCGACTAAAGTATATCCGCCGTTCTCCTTGTCCTTCGTTTCTTCTATATCCTCTTGGCTTTCTAGAAAACTCTAGACTGACGACTCCGCATCACTTCTCTCCTCATATACTTCTTCAGATGTCTCTACCGTCAAATCGATGACGACCCTTCCCTTTCTTGCCTTATTAGTATCTCTTTTCTAAGCTGCCTCACCCTTCCTCTTACGCCCCGGTACAAGAATGGGTTCAGGTGCTTAACAGCGCTGGACGGTACATAGAGACGGCACAAGCAAAGTATATTGATGCTGAGAAGTTGGGCAGGCGGGCGCTGCATGAGTGCGAGAAGAAGCTTGGTGAGCAGCACCTTTCTACGTTAACAAGTGTGTTCTATCTGGCGACCGTACTGTAGAATCCGGGGAAGTACTCCGAGGTGGAGGCGCTGAACCGGCGAGCGCTGGAAGGGAGGGAGAAGGAGCTGGGTGTGCAGCACCCGATACACTAAGTTCCATCTACTGTCTCGCTTATCTTTTGCCCAAGCACAGGCGGTACAAGGAGGCGTTACCGCTTTACCAAAGAGCATAACGGTTACAGCCAGACGCTCGGCTCTCAGCATCCGACAGCGATTGCGTGTCGCAACCACTTCAATGCCATGCAACAGGAAACAGAAGAAGAGAGGGGAGGACAAGGCAGGGCATTAGCTGACGACGAAACAGACTTTGAGGAGAAAGCTACGTCCGGTATTGCGAATCCAACTGGCAGTAAAAATGTGCGTCAGCCAGCAAGCAGCACCTTGAAGAGTAAGGATTCATTCTACGCACGCTTTATGAGCAAAATAAGCAGAAAGGATTCATAGTCAATATTGCTAATATATATCTGGCTGAAATGACGGTCTGGTACTTGATTAGATAGCTACCCAGAAGATGCGCTAAGACGAAGTAGGAAATGTGCGTAAGCGGACTGATGAGTTAAAGCAGCGGCTAGAAGGGTACACTGGGTCGCCACCGCTAGCGGGGAGGATTGCCGAGCCGCTCCGGCCAGGACCTTTGTGCGAGAGGCGTTAGGCTTTTTGAAGAATGGTAATGGAGTGTACGTGTGGATGTTACTGCTGAGAGGTGTCTCGCACACGCCACGAGTTCGTGCGCGGCCGTGCTATGCCGTAATTGGTTATGTAGTTGATGTGGATCTCGAGAGCGGGATCGACTCGGACCAGGGCCCGCTGTGGGAACCAGTTCCAAACACCACGGTAACTACCACCACAACTCCAAGTATTATATGTTTCACAAGATCGGGGCCTCTCGCACGTGCGCAAAAGATTTCTTTCGTTCCAGTGATGAAGCGAGGGCCTGGAGCGTTGTCATAGGTGGCACAGAAGGGCAATAAGGATTCGGAAATCGGGACGCTTTTGAACTGGTCTGCTGACTCAACAACTCCGCAAAGAAAAGTTTGTATTTTCAGTCATCTCCGTCTGATGAATCTGCCTTTTTAGAACTTGATGACCTACCGAATACCATCTTTTCCGCCTTGTACCGCTTTTTTACTTTCTCTCTAGCAGTCAGAGCTTGAGCATGCAAACACGCTTTATCGAGCTTGATCTTCTGCTCTACGATTTCGTAGGCGTACGACTTAAATGCCCGATCGGACATCGCATAACGGCATTCCGCGTAGCCGACTGTAAGCCCGCCTCCTTGCTTGGCGTCAGCCTAAGCCACGAGCAAGCCGGGATATTACCGTTGCCTACCTTTATTATGCGCTGGAACGCTGCCCAAATGCTTGTTATTTTTATATCATCGACCTCATTGTTTTGTTAACTTTCCATGACGGCAGCCTGAATTGGAGGTCATTCTACCAGCTTTCATTATCTAGTGCTCGTTGTTGCACCAAAGCTTCAAATGTTCGGATTCTATGAAAGCCCTCCCCCTTCGTCGCCTCCAGATCCTTCCAAACTCATCCTTAGACCCGAAGAATGCCAGAGCTTTACTCTCCCCGACGCGCGACACCTTGGATTCGCAACCTACGGTTCTACAGCTCCCTCCGACCCTGTAATCTTCTTGTTTCATGGTCTTCCCGGGTGCCGTACTGTTGGTCGTAGCTGGGACAAACTCTGCAAAAAGATTGGTGCCCGCCTCATTACCATCGATAGGCCGGGCTATGGACTCTCGACGCTCGCTGATAGAGGACTCACTGACTGGCCTGAAGACGTTTTGAGTCTAGCAGATCATCTTGCAATTGAGCGGTTCAGCGTATTAGGGGCCAGTGGAGGCGGACCCTTCGCCCTAGCATGCGCACGTTTCATTCCTAAAGAAAGACTTCGAGGCACAACGGTCGTATGCGGTATCGGACCCATTGAGGCTTATCTTGACACGGTGCCATATCTCTCTTGGCGCTTGATGGGGATAACGCCATGGTCTGTGAAGCTTGCGGCGCGCTATCTTGTCCTCCCCTCTCTTGTCCGACCCTACTGCACCAAAGACCCCTCACGCCTCAAACGAGTTCTAGAGGACCAGTGTAAAACGCCAGAAGAAAAAGCACTCATCAGTGATGATAGCGACAGCGACACCAATCTCGACGATGTCGTCGCCGGACTCCTTGAGGCTTTTAAACAGGGCACTGGAGGGTGCATGCATGATGGAACTGTGCTTGCGAGTGATTGGGGATTTGAGTTGAAGGACGTGGACAGTGAGAAGGTATGGTTGGTGCATGGGGATCAGGATACTCAAGCACCATTCAAGATAGCGCAGTGGATAGATGCACGGTTGGGCGGTGGCAGATTGAGGGCTCTGCATGGCAAAACCCATTTCACCATTTGGAAGGATCATTCTGAGGAAATATTTCGGCAAAGTGCAGAGGCATAGACCTGACAATTTTTGATTTCACCTGCAATGTACTATAACAACCCTGCTCGTTTATATGGAGTTGGTGCCTTTCACAAAACTAAGAGACCTCTTCTCACAGGTTGCGCGGAATGCGATGTTCGTACGAGTACTTCTCGCCATGAAAAGTGATACAGTGTCTCTAAGTGTTCGCAACGTGCCACATGGCATTTGACCCTGCCGTCATGTCTATATAACACTAGCACGGTTATTTTACGAATACTGGTGTTAATCTCCGTCTAGGAAATGCAGGTTAGTGACAACCTTCATCTGTATCCGTGAAGTGAAAATGGCACTGCGCTTGCGACTTGTGCACAGTAGGTTAGCGCGGTACAGCAAATCTAACCACCTAGACTAGCTAAGGTTCCAGGGCTCTCTACCGAAGTGGTGGCAATGCCGCCCGAACTCAGGATATTGGACACCCGTGAAGCTCTAATCCGTGCGCGGGTGCGACCACTTCAACTTGGTGGGCCCCCATAGCACACTCAACACCACGCCTAGATGTTCATATGCAGCAGCACCTGGTTTCGGACTCTGTATTGACTCGTTTGGAGGGCCTTGGAATAAATGAAACGGTATACTACTCGGGGCCATGTTCTTTTGTCCAACTATCGGCTCTTGTGGATGTACATGTCAAAAGATGCGTGAGCATGAGGCGGTCAGTTATAGCTATAGCTTAGTTTCGGCTCCTTTATTATCTTCACTTTGTAGTTCGGACAACTTTACAATAAGCCTTGTGCATAGGCAGCGTCCGATATAGACGCTAGCGGATCACCACGTTGAATCAGGCAGCCTGAAGGTTAACGCATTCCACGTCTTTTCAACAAAGCCGGGCGTGGAAGGGTTTGACATGGTCATCGGATTTGACAATTGGCAAACGAGCCTTTATGTTGTGACAAGTTATAGGTGAACCTAGAGTCTATCTGGAAGTAGATCATGGATATAGTGTCATACTTTATTTGCAGGTGGGCATGTTTCCATCCACGAATACTCCTTTTCAAAGTCTGCAAGTCCCTGGGACTGCGTTTGGAAGAAGTGTTCGCATGAGACTAGTCTCATTTCTTGGATATATTGGTTGGAGAGGCTAGTTTCGATATTTCTTTATTCTTTCTTATAGAAAGGAAAGACGTTAATGAGAGTTTATTGCAAAACTGTGGTTTTCAGTCGCCATCCCGTAGCATCATCCCAGTTAGGTCTTCAAGTTCCAAAAGGCCACACCTTCTGCCAGATCTCTTTTTCATGCTTAGTATTGGCGAACTTTTCAATGACTTGGTCCCTCATCTGCATTAATGCGTTTAGAGTCTCTCCGTATCGGTCCGGCTTCACTATTCCCTGCTCAGGAAATAGTTCACCATACTCTCCCTAATCGAGCGCATCGCTTCCATACCGCGTACCACACCTTCAACCTCGGCCTCAAACTCTTCTCGATCTTTGGCTGAGAATGAGAAGGGGTTGGCGGGCGTGGAAGTAGAGTAGGGATAACTCGGTAGATTGCGAATCTATGAGACCCAGTGTTAGTAGGCTCAGAAGGATTCACGAAGATATTGGCAACATATAGGCCGCCATGCCAGAGATGGGCCGATGTAATTGCAGGATCTTTGGGGAGCAAGACCTTGATTAACTCGAGATAGCAGTGGATAGCCTTCAGCTTTCTTTCTCGCGTCGGTTGGTAGGTTCCTGGGCCGCAAAGGGTTATTAGAGACTTAGGCAAGTGAGGAAGTTGGGTGACGCAGGCCGCTTCTCGAAGTCCAATTCCGACGTGGTAGTCTTCCAAGGAGCGCCCTTATACTTGTTAGTGGGAGAAGCTCTCTCAAGATGGATGTCTTACATGGTCCTCTGTCAAAGTTGATAGTCGCTCTTCCGCTGTCAAGTGACTCGCGTCCTGTAGTGGGACCAACGGAATATTTATCATTTATAAAAGGCCGCTTGGGGCAGTAAAACTTTGAATGATATGCATGAGCTGGCGAGGAAGAACTCGGTGGAGATGGTGGAGGGATGGAGTGACATTAGACGGGCTGTAGTGGTGAGTGACTGAGAGCTGTGCCTTCTGCAGAGCGAGGCTGCCAGTAGCGCTACTGAATCCGTGTCTGATGTTTAGAGCCGACCTTAACCTTCCGAGATCATTCGAGTCTATCACAGTATATCCATTATCTATTGTCAAATAGGCTCCAGGTTAATCTTTTGCTTGTCGCAATACAGACTATCTTACTACGAATATGTTGAACGACTTCCGAGCGCGTGACCCTCAAACGGTAATCAAAGTACTAGCGGTCACTTGCTACAAGAGCATTGAGAATTGGATTATCTATCGGTAAAGTATATCAAGATGGGCCACTAGAAAAGGTCAGGCCTTCTTCTACCGATAATTTCCGTAGTCATGTCGGCAAGGCCCGGGACGCAATGTCAACGAACGTGTTTACGGAACCGGGAGGGAAATAGCATATCTCAAAACCTTGTCCTCCCAAGGCTCGTTCATGGGTGTGAATGAAGTTCTAAAGAAGTTAATTTAGGCTGCGTAGTACAATGAAGAAGAGCGAGAGTCAACCTACAAGTGATGTTGAGCAAGTCATAGTCTCTTGCAAAGCCTATGCCCGATCCTACCCTTCGAGTTTTCATAGCTGCAGTCACTATAGTGCGTGTCCAATTTTTAGTATACCTCTTCGCCAGTGCACTCACCTTCTGCAGGTACAAGAGAGTCGCGTCATTCATAGAGGATTGGTGATACCACTCCCGTCAGTTCTTGCGACGGGGAAGGGAAATGGACAATGACCATGGAACCAGGTGAGGGTAGTGAATTGCATGCGAGGCTTCTCATCTCAGCAACGGAACTATATGGCGCCGGAAAGTAAGCGGTTCGACCACGACTAAAGTGGAATAGAGGTCGGACGGATGTCCCTAAATACTTGCCTATAGTGTCCAGGCGATTTGAGATTCAATTCCAGCAATTCCGTTGATGAATATATCCGCGTGGGGGAGACTACTGCCCTACGATTCAAAGCGGGATCTAGACTTCTGTTGCCTGGGACTGGTGCCTTGGAGTTGGTAGAGGGAGCTCCGACGCTAGATCGAAGAACCACGGAGAGGCAAAATTGTGTGCTAGATCGTATGCTCAATCGGAGTGAGCAAACATTGGGTAGTTATGTGGGTTTATCGTCTAGATCGTGTCCTTGCGAGAAACGGTCCGGCGATATGTAGTCATGTCTATCCACGCCAAAGGGGCTTCGCAAGCGTTGTTCCCAAAGCTGGCTCTCTAGAGTCAGCTGAAGGTGTAATGAGAATGTTCGCAGGGACGTGGTAAGTAGCGGCTTGTCTTTGCAGCACCTCTGAAACAGGCCAACTTCCAAACATTGCTCTACGTCAGAGCAGCTCGTCTCTCTCCAAGCTCATCCAAGGCATCGCCAACCGATTTGCGACGCTTATCTGCACCAAGAACCCGCAAGCAATCGGTGTCTAGTCCGCGTAGTGAGGCGAAACGATGGCGATAGACGAGTGAGCTCCAACCCACGGAAATACGCTGATGCGGGGGTCCTTGCTGTGTTCTCGCCATCTGCACCGAAAACTACGTCGGCTCCCCGACAGCTGTTATTGTTACTGTGGTCCAGGCGTGCACGTATTGTGGGTATGTGCGGGTCGTTTATCAAAGAGTGGCAATGGTGAGCGCTCAAAGGCTGATGTCGACGCCTGTTAACAACGTCCGGATATATAAGCAGGCCCGTGTGACTCAGTGCTCGTCTGAAAGACGGTGCCCGATAAGCCAGATGAGCGTCATCGAAGGCTTTTAGGCCTGTCCAGACAATGTCGTGTCGCAATCATGACCCGCAGGTGACCGAGCGTCGCTGGATCCAAGACCCAACGCGCTGGAATGGTGAATCTCTAGAAACAGTTGTTGAGCTACAGGAAAACAAAGTGACCAACGCGTATTCGATGACTTGGTAGAAATAGCCATTAGCACAACTGTGGATGGACCAAACACGTATGAACAACACGAGTACTGCCATGGAGGCTGGCATGATGAGGAAGCGAGCCTTGGATCAGTACCGGCAGAAGGCGCATAGGGAGGAGGGGGCAGGTACATAGGCATTGCGTTAGACGTTTTCCGCAAGTAACAAATGGCTGCGAGCTATCTTCAGATCTTTCTAGCGGCGGTGGCTGCATTCTCTGCGAGCCGGGCATTGACGACGGGCCCTAGCTCCGAAGCCGCGCGAACGCCGAGATCGGGACGATGCGGATCTGATAATCTTCATCTGATAACAGCCCTGCGCACTTCTTCGTCCCTCATCACCACACCATGTCCCATGACGACCTTGCCCCTCTGTCTACCAAGAGCCACAGGTACGGCAATGCTACGCCCTCGGAAACCCCGTCCCCAACAACAGAGGTCCCGGTGAATCTGCTCTCGCGCCGCCCCTCCAGCTCCCGCCGTAAGTCCCTGCGTCCAACCGCTGCGTCTTGCTTCGGCTATCCACATGCTGCACCGCAGTTCACCCAACGTTGGGAACCCGCATCCACTGTGACACGGCCTACCAACACCCACGCTCCCGTGCATTCCTCATATTCACACCGTGCTCGCACGTCGGCTGGCAAACATGTCCCCCGCATCGCTGATCCGCGCTAACCACGCCAGATATCGTGCCCACGCCGCTCTCCACCTCCAGTCTGACCCCCAAGGTTGCCATTGCTACGGCGGCCTCATCGCCCAGCGACGCCACCGCCCACCCCTCGCCGGTGGGAGGCGGCCCCACAAGCACGAGCTATGTGGTCCCGCCGCGGCCGAAGCCCGGACGGAAGCCCGCGACGGATGAGCCCGCCTCGAAGCGCAAGGCACAGAACCGCGAGTCTCAGCGTGCCTTCCGGGCGAGGAAAGCCGCCAAGCTCAACGAAATGCAGGCACAAGTAGAGACTACAGAGTCGAAGCATAGGGACGAGATGAACCAGAAGATCGCGGAGCTGCACGAGAGGGACCTGCGCATCAAGGAGCTTGAGGGCTTGGTGACCCAAGCGAGGGAGGCAGAGAAGAGGGCTGCACAGGAGCGTGACTTCTGGAAGGAGCGCTCCGCGCAGGACCAGGCCCAGCTTCAGATGTTCGAGCAACGGCTGAAAGACCAGAACTACCCTCTCAATGTCTTTGGTGAAAAACAAGCCGTCTTCTTCCAGGCTCAGCTCCCCGGCTCCCGTCAAGACTCCCCGACGCGTGGCTCCGTTGCTTCATTTACCGGTTACAACACCCCCACCGTCATGGACATCGGCTGCGGCAACTGCAAGGCTGACGGGGAATGTGCGTGTATTGCCGAGCTTGCCAAAGCGCCGTCCATCAATCCCTTCATGGCTGCTGTCCCCCTCATACGCGCACCCGCCCGCTCTTCTGTTTCGCCTATGAAAGGCATCCCGGTCCAAGCGATTGACATATTCGCCGACCGCGAAATTGATTTCACCGCCCAGTTCGCCTCTAAGCGCTCTCGGCATGTGCAACGCCCTTCCATCGCGTTTATGACTGAAGCGCAAGAAACTGAGTCTAAATGCGGTTTTTGCACTGATGAGTCGAACTGCCTATGTAGAGACGAGTCCCTGCGGTATCAAGACTTGCAGCGGGCTCCCGATAATGTCGTTACAACATCGCCTGTGGCTAAGCGATCGAGCAACAACGCTGCCGCAAGCGGGCCCGGTAGCTGTGCAGACTGCCAGTCTAACCCGCAGCAGAGGGCCTGGTGTCAAAGGGTAGCCCAGTTGAGGAGCTCCAGTAACGATTTCCTTCCCTCGCCAACATCGCGCACTTCGAGCTTCGGCAGCGCACTAGAGCCTATGGAACCCCGGATCACCGATGCCTCAACGCCTTATCTAGCCAAGTCATCCATTGGCTGCAGCGAGGCATTCAAGCTATTCGAAGGTCGTGTTCCCATGGATCAAGATAAAATGGACTGGATTGGCAACCTGAAGCCGGTGTCACAGGACAGAAGAGATACGCTCATGCAGCCCTCTAGGCAGTACAGCGCTCTGGAGCTCGACACCGCCGGCGTTATCGCAACACTCGGGAGTACTATGCAACCGATCCAGCCTCGTGCGTCTGACGGTGAGAATGTGGGCATTGTTCGTATTGCGCAGCAATATCAAAGAACCACGCAATCTCCTCAGGCAGATAATGGCCCTCCGCTCCCCATACCCCCCCTTGTCAATGGCATTACCGCTCCTACGGACTGGCCGTAGTGAATACACCCCTTCACCTAAGCGGCGTGTTATCTCTGTACGATAGAAAACTCTGGCAGATGCATGGCATGAGACATGGTTCATGGTGTGGCGGCCCTCACGACCTTGTTTTACCGGCGTTTTTTGCGATTTTCTTTTTAGGCGAGTAATATCCAGTCAAAAGCATTTCTTGTGAATAGCCATTTTTATGCTGTACATAACGCAGTTAGGTATCTACCAATGATAGCTTAATGAACTACACATAATGAAAAATATTCATCACAGGCTATCCTCGCACTCCTACATACTCCAACACGTCAATGTCCGTTCTCTGCGTCAATTTCTTCACACCAGCTGACAACTCCGTCGGAAGCCCAGACCGGTCGAAACACCGGACCCTTCCGTTCGCCAGCCATGGCTGCGCACCACGTAACCCGCCACCAGCGCCGCGGCTTTCCGCAATCACTATTCGCCTAGTGAGAGCAGTGTACCGTAGGTGGAACGAACAAGCGGGACATTGGCGGGAGATGCTTCGGAGATGGCGTGAGGATCAGGCCATTTTTGGTGCGGCGGGGTTGCAAAGGCCCGGGCGATGTCGGCGTTATCTAATCTGATAAGATTTGCTAGGGCTACTGCGGGTTAGGGTGGTGTCGGTGAGGTCGCAGAAGAACATCGGCCTAATATATATGTAAAACAAATCAGTTGAGAGTTCTTTATCACGGCCAGTTGAAGGTTCTTTTGTGATTCTTACGCAACCTCTCCATTGCCGTGGCCTTACTTCAATGACGACTTTCCTTGCCCGTGCTTGACAGTCCATCGTAGCGGGAGAGCGAGGCGTGATCATGCAGAGGCGTCTTTCACAGAGGAGATTAGTAGGTAAATGATCTGCACATATGATGAAGTCTGCAATCCGATGGTTTGACGGTATGAAGGCTCTAGACTATGATGGCGCTCATCTTGTGCAATCCTTACTAGTCCTCACGACTTGGCCTATCTTTCTAAGCGGGCTTAGATTGTCTCATTCAAAGTTCGGAAGATCAAGCACGAAACATTTACATGTGCAATTATATCGGTCGTTGGATAGATCAAGAGTAGAAAAGGCGAAACAAGCATGGAAGTAGTACTGGCGAACTATCTAAATATTGCTAACTACACTAGTAAGCAGAAGAGTTGCCTAAACACTAGGCGCGCTGCTATCACGCATAGACAAGCTAGAAAAACTGGCAGGATCAATCGAACTGGTGTCTCCACGGTGGCCATGACAGCCCAAAATTGTCGTTTCAGCGAACGACGGCGTATGCATGAGAGCGAGGTGGTCGAGGGCGGACGGGGCGTGGAGGTCTACGTTCTGGGGGCATCCCAAAAAGCTGATTGGAATTTTTCATGGCTTCAGTCAGTAGGTGGTATTGTGAAGGTAAAAGTTTCGTTAAGTTGGGAATTAACAAGGTCCGAGGTGGGAATTTATACGTTAGGTATAAAACGTGCCCGTGGCGAGAGACGCAGATGGTGACTCATCTCTCTCGCTACAGTGCAGAAGCGGTTGTCGTGGTCACTAGGACACGGATGTTGTGATCAACGTGTAAATCGCGACGTTGACTGACGTGTATTTCTTCATGCGTGACGTATACGCAAGTAGCATTTTGGCCTGTGGATAGAGAAGGGATAGAGAGTTGATGCGGAAGATGAAACGCATCGTACGGCATGCTTCACAGGAATGGGAAGTCCGCTGGCATGGTTATTCAATGTAGCAATGAGGCGTACTAATAGAATTTGTGACGTGTTTTCCACGTAGTAAGTTAGTGGACTCAGAGCCCCTTCTATCATATTTTCCAGTTATAAAGGCGATGAAAGGATCAGATGGAGCAAAGAGACGAAATATGTAAAATGGCCGGCAAGGTCGATGGAATCGTGTCTGCATTCGCGTTTGCTCAAATCGTATGATACACGTTTTGAAAGCAGCTATTGGTCACGCACCCTACAATCACTGATCACATTACCGTTCGCGGTTAGCGTCTCATGTATCTTCTGAATTCATCATCTCACAATATCGCGAATCTAAACTCGCCGAGTTACGCACTAATAAGTTTGATTGGTCTGCCGTTGAGTTCCTGAAATGAGCCGTGGGACTGGCTGTACATTGCAAGTGTAGGGAAAAGGATACGAATCTTTCTCCCATCACTAGAGAAGACTTTCATTATTCCACTCAACGTTTCTTCTTTTTCGAAGATTGTCTCCAATTTGTCCCCGATTTGTCCTTGAATTTTCCACTCTCTCCGCTTTGATTAGTCGACATCTCATCATTATCACTTTCAGCGTTGTGCCTGGCAAGCGCCCAGCTCGATATATTCTCTCTCTCTCCTCGCTCCCGATTCTTTATGAGATGCTCGTTGATGGTGTAATCATCCGTGCAACCGTACTTATCGTAAACGGCCCTCTTTTCCGGATTACCCAGGATAGCCCACGCGCGGTTGATGTCAGCAGCCTTGTTAGAAGCATTTTCTTTCTCCTCCTCAGCCTTGGTCATTTGCCTGTCCGGGTGGTGTTCTGTCATCAGCCTTCTGTAAGTGTTTTTGAGATTTTCGGCTGACGCATTGCAAGGCTCGTTAAAGACTTTGTACGGGTCAAATTTGGTAGGTTTCTCTGGTGGTGGGGTTCTGGCTCGTTGCTTTCCAGACTTTGTCGAAGTTGTTGCAAAGATGTCGCGGTCCTGAGATGAGGAGCGTTGGGGAGGCGTGCTTGGCCGTGGTGAAGATCGACGTGAGCCGTGGTGCGAGGAGTCCTTCTTCGGAATAGGGGATCGATGGTATCCACTAGATCGTGAGGACCTGTTATCACGGTCATGATCCCTATTTCTATCGTCATCTTTACCGTGGCGACCAGCTCTACTTTTGCCATCCATTGAGCGAGACCTATCATGCCTGTATAAGGATCTATGATTCGCATCGCGGCTTCGGGAACGCTTCAATTGGCGGGAAGAAGATCGATTTCTGTGTCGGGGGCGGTCTCGAGAAGAGTCGCGGTTTCGATCTCGAGATCGATCTCTAGAAGAGTCCTGATGGCCATGACGAGAGCGGTCTCTGGAACGGTCTCTGGAATGATCGCGGCGCCCGTGTCCTGAGGAGTGCCTGCTCTTGCGATCTCTACGACCGTTTCCATGGCCATCACGGTCATTGTGTCTATCACGACCCCTTCCGCTACCAGAATTTGCGTACTCGTACATCAGATATCCTCCGCCTCTACGTGGCTGATCATCCTCGCAATACACGTCTATCTCATCAACATAATTTGTGACGTGCACCGTCTCGCCCCAATCAATCCACCCCCTATTTCCGATCAGTATGTTCATCCGCTCATAGTACGAGTAATCCAAGCTTTGGAGCAGTTCGTGAATTCTCCTCATTGTGGTTTCCATTGCATGCAAGAACGCTGCCTCGAAGCCAACAGGTGGATACGGCCTCGAGTTCCAATCCCTGCGTAGAGCTTGGTCGATTTGGTGAGCGAATTCATAGAGGTCTGCTGGAGTTCCATAGCGTCTCAAAATGCGGGTGGGAATAGGATGGGAAACTTCGAATGGTCTAGGCACACCACCTCGATAAGGATGTCGATACAACGGATGTTTCATAACGCTGCGGAAAAGCTCAGTTGTAGTCCGGTTGATGTGTTCGAATGCGAAAGAGCGCTTTGCTTGGATGCCTTCTCGATCTTTTGGGAAGAGTATCCGAAAAAGCAGAATGTGGATCTTATGAGAAGCAGGGTTGATGGGGCCGCGAGTCTTATAGCAATACCTGGTAGTTAAACGTCACCAATAGCTCGGCCTTGGAGAGTCCCTGAAGCGGCAAAACATTGACATTGAAGGCTGCGAGGTGGCGTATTTGACAACGAAGCAGTGCGGGATAAAACGCATTGTGGTGTAGACGACTTCACAGAAGCATCAAGGGTTTGCGCTTGTAATTCCATTCTTAAGTCACAGAAGCAGCATAGTGAAGAGACGCTGAGGACATCGTTTTCCAGGGTCTAAGAAGGTTGCGCCTGCGTGCTGGTGGCGAGCATGAGCCAATACAGAAGCGTTATGTCACGCGTGGGGAGAGAACCCTTCAAAATACTTATTTTAGACACTCTCTCCGACGCTCGCGTACCTCTCAAAGCTCTTAGCCTAGGCCTACTATACGTTTTTTCAGGACAATGATGATATAGCGAGGCGGCAATCACAACACCTTTGCCAATTACAATGTCATGAAGCTCATACAAGGGATGCTAAGAAGCAATTCATTAATGTATATTGAATCTTTAATAAAAAACAAAGGCTAGCTTAGATCACGACTACATTTCCGTCACCGACATGACTCTAAGCTAAAAGCCACCCTACAGCTATACATACATGCCGGCCGCGCGATACTTGTACACAGAGGACATCCATATTCCCGTGTTACTCGTCCATCCCAAGATGAGCAAACCAACATCTGATGATGGAGAGGAGATTCACGGTTCACTAATTCTTGTTGGATCGGCTGCGCGAACGACGGTGCCTACTCCTCGACCTTTCCTTCTTTTCAGATCGATCGCGAGAACGAGAACGGCAGCTATCGCGATCCCTGCTATCGTTCCTGTGCGAACGATCCTGGCTACGCGAACGCGTCCTACTGCGCCTCCGATCCTCGATGGCCCTCCGATCGCTCCTTCCACCACCCTCAATCCTCGAATGATCTCTCCCACTTTGGCCACCGCCACTCTCATCAACCAGTCGGCCATTCACGTAAGTGTTTACACGGCGTTCTACACGGTGCTCCACGTGAACGGGAGGACGCCGACCCACTACTATACGCGGCACGAACGCGCGCCCAAGAATGATATCAATGCGTTGTAACGTACGCTCCATATCGGCGGCGTGATTATATCCAGTGCAGGAATTGTCCAAGCATTCACAGATGGCGTCATAGAAGTTGGCCAGCTCGAAAGGGTGCCTGGTTTGGAGTCTCCAGGCTGGCACGGGGTGGTATTCGTCGCAAGCGAGGAAACCGGAGCCCCAGTGGAATGGCATGATTATGGTAGTCTATAATATATTTGTGTTATTGCCGATGAATCGATGGGTGATGTGTTGTGTTGTTGTGTGTGCTTCCTAGGAGCGCTTAGAGTTTGGAAATGAGACTTAAAGGTTTGTGTCAAACTCTTTGGGTGCTTGATAGAAGTTTTCGAGAATTCAGTAGTTATGGCTTTGAAAAACAAAGATTTGTAGTGCCGATGCCCTCTCTTATAGCAGTGTATCGACACACAATCGATTGTCAACATTCACCTTTCTACATTACGCTGTCATGTCAATGATGAGATACACGACAACAATTCTCATAAAATAGTCCGCAGATTTGGGGATTGAAAATCCGGAAGAGTGACGCAACGTCAGCATGCGAAGAGAACTTGTCTAGGGTGAATATTGAAGTGGGCATTAATAGCTGTACATCGCGCGAGCCGCCATTTCTTCAAGAAGCATCATATACGTTTTATATCCAAGTCAGAGCGCCGAACTCAGCTAGCGCTTCAAGCATAGCAAGCGGAGATACTACTGGGTGTGAAACATGAGCATTTTTGAATTCATCTCTACATACTGGGCCGAAAGCTGCCCTGGGAGCAATTCTCTCACTTCTCCGACACCGCTCGTTGCATATGTGCAATCAGAGTGTCATGTCGATGAGGCTGCCGCGACTGTAGCAAGTAAAAATCGCCTGATGATTGAGAATGCGAGTGGCTTGTAGCTCATGGCTCCGATGCAATCATAAGCTGTCGCTTTAGCGCTTGCTAGTTATCAAATGACGGCGCAAATTGACTAGTAAATACTTTTAGACTGAGAATATAAAGAAACGCTTCCGATCGACAGTACAGCTCTACAGCTCTATATCGTGTATAAGATGTGGGTGTAGCACTTCTACTGCGCACAAACTTGTAATGTGTTTCCTGCGGACCTTACAAAAGAGACTCATACAGTGAAAATACAGACAAATACAGAAACGCTTCGTCTTAGTCCGGAGGTTAAAGAGAGGATGACTCTCACAAAAGGTCCTGAGGCTCGTTTATATATAATTGTTACCTAGTAATGCCCTCTAAGTCGACTCAGAGTCAAAGTGGTTAAGCGTTAAGACTTTCTATACATTGTAGCTGCCCTTGATAATGACGAGTTCGAGTAAGTGTACACTTGAGTATAGGGTCTGTACACTGGAAAGCAACCTAGATTTCCCAAAGCGGAGACAGCAGTGGTTGCTTTTTGCAATTTTTATTTTCTTTGTTTTTATCTTTTTGCACGGGTTGAGAGAGTTGGTAGGTAATAGGCAAGTTACTTCATTTTTTGGTGGTTGTGTACAAGGGCAATTGTAGAAGCATACCGAAAAGACATCGCATGCGATTATCTATAAGTGCAAGAGGATTGGTGAGTACATGGACCAATGTTATTCTAATGTATGTATATGATGAGAGTGCGCTTGCTCGATGGGTCGGGTGTAGGTCTTGTAGGACAAATGCCATCACAAGGAAATGGGCGATGGCCGCTTGGTGTTGAGGTGGCTGACATGTGAAAGTCGCTGCTCCCCTGTCGTCGCGTCAACCATGGTGCGAAAAGCCGACAAGGCCAAACAACATCACCATGGATTCCCAACCGCTTCAAATTGGCACAGGCGATTCAGCAGCACCGAATCGTGCCGAAGTTAGACTATCCAGGTGACGGTTATTCATTGCCGGGTAGCAGATGCTCACCGCCCGCCAGGAGTTTACCTCGGCTCCGCGGCATCTCCAACGGCCTAACGCGACCTCCAACAGCTAGTCATCACTACACGACTGAGCTCCAAATGAAGCGATAGCTTTAAAGCTTTGGCTACTTACACATACCGTGTCTCCTTCTACATTTTGCGTGTCTTCGTTTGAACCGTCTGTCAACATGCCTTTCACTACTGAGCTGACGCGGGCGCTCGGGATTCGAGGTAGGTACCGACCAGCTTCCAATCTGGAGCACGATGCTAACGGTGATGCATAGTACCCGTTGTTCAAGGCGGCATGCAATGGGTAGGCTACGCTGAGCTTGCCAGCGCCGTCAGCAATGCCGGCGGTCTAGGAATAGTGCGTCTCCCATTTGCGACACCTCCACCCGCACAGCTAACAATGCCTACAGTTAACGGCCCTCACCCAACCCACGCCCGAAGACCTCCGCAAAGAGATCCGGAGATGCCGAACCATGACGAAAAACCCTTTCGGTGTAAATCTTACCCTACTCCCCGCCCTCGTTCCCCCGGACTACGGCGCATACGCACAAGTCATCATCGACGAAGGCATAAAGATCGTAGAGACGGCGGGCAACAGCCCTGGACCTGTGATCAAGCAGCTGAAGGCTGTCGGTACAACCATCTTGCACAAGTGCACCTCGATCCGACATGCCCAGTCCGCTGTCAAGCTTGGTGTAGACTTCCTGTCGATTGATGGCTTTGAGTGCGCAGGACACGTTGGCGAGTCAGATATTACAAACTTCATTCTGCTCAGCAGAGCGAGGCAGTCGCTCGGCGTACCATTCATTGCGTCGGGCGGCTTCGCGGATGGTCAGGGTCTGGCTGCTGCGCTTGCCCTAGGCGCTTGTGGCATCAATATGGGAACGCGATTTATGTGCACCGTGGAAGCACCCATCCATAACAATATCAAGCAGGCTATCGTCGACGCCCAAGAAACAGACACAGAGCTTGTGCTCCGCCGGTGGAGGAATACATCGCGCTTGTTCGCTAATAAGGTGGCTAAACAGGCAGTCAAGGTCGAGAAGGAGAGCACGACGGGCAAGTTCGAGGAGATTGCCGAATACGTAAGTGGAAAGCGAGGAAGGCAGGTATTTTTGAATGGCGACAAGGACTTCGGGGTAAGTGATGCCGACCCACACCTCGTAATACTATCATCTAACAGAAAACAGGTTTGGACCGCTGGTCAGGTCATCGGGCTCATCCACGACATTCCCACGTGCGCCGATCTCCTAACGCGCATCGAGCGCGAGGCTGTCGAGACCATGAAAAAGACACAGAGTCTCTTCATCGACGAGGGTCAGAAGGCTGTTAGCGCGACCGGTACTGTGGACAAAACTTCGAACAACCCAGGCGCAGAAATCTGGGGTGTTGGGAAGAGTAAGCTCTAGATCTTAGAATAAGTATACTACCTTTTCTGTCTATGATTTCCCTCGTACTATGATTTGGGTGGGTTCATGTTTGCCGCTCACTTCGAGGTCTCTTCGAAAACCAATTTTTTCCCGTCTTCAACCTTACCAGCAAAGGAATTCGCGCGTATCTACGTCACCTTCGACGTGCGATTCGCCCTCAAGGTCGTTGCGGCAGAGGTGAAATCCTGACTTACAGTTCTCAAACCCGATGTTGCCCAGTCCATATCCACAGCTCCAGGGCCCTATATCCCGCTGTCAACCAGACTTCATCACTGGCTGTTGACGAAGACGATCCAAGTATGCAATCCGCATTCGCACATCTACCAAGCTACAAAATGCTCTTTTCCTTATAAATCTCGCCCTTAGTCGCCATTTCTCTTTTCCCCTGGCAACCACTTTCGTCTCATTAGACTACGGACCCTGAGCTTTCAAACTCTTTATAACTACTTCAATATGCGAAAATCCATCCTCCCGACCTACCGCTCCCACTGCGTCACCTCCGCCAGCCCCCAGCAGCGCTCAGCCGGCGTGCGTGCCTGCTGCGCTGTGGTCCTCATCCTCGTGGTGGCCCTTGCTAGCGTGGCTGGTGCCACCGGGGCTTTTACTATGTCCAACCCCACGACGGCCGATGGAAAGCCGTCGGAGGGTAATGGTGCGGGCAATTTCTCGCCGGCGTCTGCGCCTCAGCCGACGATTGCCCAGATGCCACTGCGGAAGCGGGATAAGCTCTGTTCAAGGAATGGCTGCGTGGAGGTCATTACTCGCCGGCCCGCCATCCCAGATATCCCCCTCGTTGCCCCGGAGCCGTCCGTTGTGCAAGATGCTGAAGGTAATCCGGACGAGCCGTACCACGTGCGGCGTCAACTTAACGTCCCGGATTCCGACGACGTTGATCTCGATATAAATGATGACGGCATGCCTGATCAGCCCATTACCTGGACAAGCTACCCTCTAGAGCTTTCACCCGGTACTCTACCCGAAGACAAGACCCTGGATGTGCTCGACGAGGACTGCGACACGGACGGATAAGTGTGCTTGAGATTGTGATGAAGATTAAGAAGGCTTGAAGGTGGAGTAGGCATGATCAGTGAGGCGGATCATTGGAGCTTGAAGGTTGGGCTAGGACGGCAGTCAACGGCGTCTAAGATTGACCTTGTAGTCTGTCGGGGCGGCGGCCATATTGTACCTTGCTGCAGCGATGGGGATTAAGATCACGGACACGCTCGCTTGTTCGCTAAGAATCATATGTGAATTTGTAATATGGTGTCTTTTGATGACAATGCCTTGCTCTGTTCTGTTGTGAAGAAATGGTAACTTCAAGCAACGACCTCTTTATAAGTCTAACCTATCCGTGTCTTTCATTACACCGTAACAAGCGCCAGCCCACCCAGCAATCCCGCAAGACCCAAAGACATATCAACACGCCCTGCCGCACCCTCGAAGGGTTGCAATGTATTCCGCGCGATGCCCCCGCTGGATGTCGCAGTGCCACTCGCGCTTGCTCCTGCCATCCCATCTACCGTAAAGAAGTTTGCTGCTAACGGCGCACCCAAACCATTCTGCTGCCCAAAACTCACAATGTCAAATCCAATTCTTGACTGCGTGTCTGCAAAATCGCTGGCTTGAACTTGCAGATCAGCTGGTTGGGCAAAGAGAAGCTCCACGTAACGGTGGGGCGTTGAGTCAGTCGCAGGTGGGCCGGGAGGGAGGTACGGGGCTGGACCATTGTCGGTGGATGTTAGGAGGACAGTGTTGTTGCTGAGGCGTTGTTGGGTGGGCTTGAGGCCGGTGTTCATGGCATGCAGAAGGACGCGGCGGGTTGCGTTGCCTTGCGCCGGTGGCACGTCCAGGTCGAGCATGACGAAGACGTAGGTTTCAGATGAGCTTAGAGCGGAGCTTGACATGGCGATTTGAGGTTGTGACATTGTTGCTGTTTATGTCAGTAAGTATTAAGGACGGGTGTGATGGTGGTTAGGAGAACGCATACTTTGTTTGCTCAATAGTTCACCAGGAGTTTTGACAGCCGTGGAGTTGAACATGACGCCCAATTTGGTATTAACGGAGGGCGTGAACCCTTCAGGTGTTTGCGCCCGCGCAACACCGATCAAAGCGGCAATGAGAACAGAAGATGGAATGTACATGATGTGTGTATTGTTGGAGAAGAAAATCAAATAGAATGTACAGTTGTGAAAAATAGAAAGCAGGTACTAGGTAGTGAGTCCTCGCAGAGGTGCTGTCTTTCTTGAAGCTCCACAGGCTGTATATAAAGCCTTATGGAGAACACACGCGTCGCCGAAGCATAGCGGACACACCCGCTGCACGCCTTGTCGCATGCATTTTGCATATTGCATTCTCTGCCAAGTCAAAATGGATCGTTGAGGTTGAAACGCGCAGTGCGGGAGATGAATTCTCCGGCGGGCATCTTTCATAATGCCGGTAGTGGTGCCGAGACCATCTCTATTTGGCAAAATCATGTCGGACATCCGCAGCGAATGGATGAAATTCTCATATCGGTGGGCGCTTTGCCCGGATGGTACGACTAGTATAGCTGCGACGCGATGGAAACTTCCGTGTTATGAGCTAGAAGGATGACGAAGGGAAGCGTAAATTTGAAGCGCGGATTACTGAAATGAAACATTTGCATACGTGTGATACGCCTGGGGTAAATGAGGCTCTTGAGTGTGATCGACGATCATGGGTGGCTCGCTGGAGCAAAGCGGCACTTGCGACGATTGCCTGTGCGCCTAACTCCAAACTCCAGAGACGTTTTGGAAATCTTGGTATGACAGCGATATGTGGGCCGATTTAGAGCTAGCAAATAAGTCTGTATTTAGGAAACGGTTGGCAGGCTGGTGGGGGAACGCGATCATCCCCTCCGGTTTGATAAAGCCACGAATGCGTAATCTATTCGTCCTCTAAGCAAAACAACGCACAGTAGCCGTTCAGTCGTGCAGCCCTGGGAAAGACCTTGCTATTCTATTGTCTACGAGACTTTGTCGAAGCGATTCGTGCAAAGATGGACCTCAGTCACGCAAGGCTCTTGTCAAAGATCTCAATTACTAGGGGATGTTTAGGATATGGTTGGGTAGTAGCGGACAATGATGCAGTATCGTATATCTACCGACTCTGGGAGAGATGACGGGGACCGGGTAGGTCAGGGAGCGGGCGCGCATGTGACTTGGCGTTTTGGCCTGTGCGTCCCGCCGCGCTAAAGTTCAACACCTTGCCTCGCCTACGCTTCAATGTTCTATCACCATTTTGTATAATCAATTTGTTAGTGCGATATATCTTGACGCTCGAGATATACTCGAGCAAGTCGGTCTCAAGGGATCCGACTTTGCTCTCAGCCCACAAGATCGCCGGCAAGTCCAAACAAGATCCCAAAATTGGCTAGCCTCCACGCTACCCTCTCCGTCCGTAGTCGGTTCTATTCCGGACTTCTATGTGGCAGCGCGACACGCCTTCTCGAAATCGTCATCGTCATGGGCGAACGAGCTGCTCCAAGCCAAGATGAGGTGAATGATGGAGTGAACGATGGCATCTCGTGGCCACTTCCTTACCAAATACAAACACCGAAAAGTCAAGCACGGCCACGATGGTGGTGTCACAGTCTCTACCGCGGCCCAAAGAATACGCCCGTCCAAGTGCTGTACAGCAAGGATAAAGCCCAATCGGAAATCCTGGCAAAGATGTTTCTCAATGAACCTATCGTCGGGTTCGACATGGAGTGGCCCTGGAATTCGGAAAAGCATCGTCGTCTACAAGAGAAGATTGGATTGATTCAGGTCGCTTCTGAGGATAAGATTGCCCTCTTCCATATCGGCCTGCATCCTGGCGAGACTACCGAGGATATTATCGCGCCATCTCTCAAAAAGCTCATCGAGAGCCCCACAATCGCCAAGACAGGCGTCAATATTCTCTATGCTGACTTCGCAAGATTGAAGAAATACTTTGGGTTGCAGCCACAGGGAGCTCTTGAGCTCAGTCATCTACACCGCCTCGTCAAGTTCGGACAAATGCCTGAACTACTTACGACTAAGCTCGTCAAGCTCGCGCACCAAGTTGAAGAGCATCTTGGGCTTCCTTTATCGAAGGGCGAGGTGCGCACTAGCAACTGGAGCAGACCTCTCAACAAAAAGCAAATCCAATACGCTGCTAGCGACGCTTATGCTGGATTCATGCTGTTTCACTGCATGAATGCCAAACGAGCCGCCCTGAATCCCATTCCACCTTTGCCTATTCTCGCAGAAAAGTATCCATCAAAGGCGCGGGGTATGGCGAATATCACGGACCTTCGACTCCATCCACTTGTACAAGGTACCGGGAGCATTACTGCGAAGGACTTCTTCAAGCCTGCGGAAAAGGAAGTTGCTGTAGATACGCAGTTGTATGGTGGCGAAAATCCAGAGACGCAACCTGCCACACGGATAAGCACCCAGAAGAGGGGACGAATCAGGGAACTAAAAGTCCCCGGACGCTCTCTGGACCCCATGTCCAAGATACTTTACGACCATCTTGCGGTCCGACGCAGAGCTCTTGCTGAAGACCAGAGCCTGCCCCTATACCGTATCGCGACTAATGCCGTACTCGAAAACCTGGCTCGTCGGCGGCCTAGACAGGACGAGGAACTACTTGAAGTGAAAGGGATTAGCAGGTTCCAGCGGGACAAGTACGGTGCTGAGTGGTTAGAAGTGGTTGCTCATTTTTTGGCTACGAACGATCAGCATACTGAAGGGATAGGGTTACACACCTCGGTCCGGGGTAATCAATCGAGTCAACCCGTAGCTCCTAACCGGAAGGCCAGACGAAGAAGATTTGATGAATCTCAGGATTCGTCGGATTCGTCGCCTGCATTCAATACCCCTATTCAACGCGCGCCGCTGCTCCATACAGGCCTTTCTTTTACCTTGGCGGGAACGCAGCTCGACGACAAAGAGGCAGTGCCTAACGCACCTCCATCTCCTAGCCCCCGTCGATTATCACCTATCCAGCTAGACAACATCTCCCGCCCGGTCTTAGACGCCACGCCTCTCCTCAAAGGTGCTTCTATCGGTCATAATTCGGAACAAGGTACAGGTGGCTCATACGCATTCGCCGCTCCCCCTTCGAGGCCACAATCACATCTCAAGCGGAAACGTGAGACTGCGTTGCCCGAGGTCATGCCCGCCTCTCCTGAAATGGTGCCCGCATCTCTCAGTCCCCGATCGAAAATATTTCGCAGCAAACTTCTAGCGTTCAGCAAGCTAGTAACCAAAAAGCTACCACCAAAGCGTCCGGGTGCGGGGCCGATCGTGTCAGATTCGACACTGGATCATATTGTCACGATATCACCTCAAACGCGTGAGGCTTTGCATTTGATTCCTGGTATTGAGACATTCGCCCAAGCTTGTAAAGACACAGATATGGATTTGTTGCGGAACGTCATGAAGTTTGCGCCCGCGAGACTCTGAGGTGCCTAGAGCATGGACAAGGTTGTTTGCACATCAGCTTGTTATCATCATTCGCTCGTTTCCAAATATTTACGATGTGCGCCTTGGGCAGACTACAGTTGACGTGTCTCATTGTCTCTCTACTTTCGACGGAGACAAAGACGACGGAAAATCTATGGTGTAGAGTTGGCGAGAAATCAAGCTTTGGGACAAGCGAAAGGTAGATAAGATACGACGATGACTTCCCAAAAAAAAACTTCAATATACCCACGTGGGACGTACGTTTCGATTAGGGGCTGGGCAATAAAGACTGCACTAGCGCTTACTACAATACAAGGCAAAGCCCCATGGCGACCAAGCGAACGAACATGTGAATATCTCAGCGCCGAAATCGGCCAATTGACTGCCGATAGCTGGCGGACGGCTCTACGAGCAGCAACATGTGTTCTACCGTTTGCGCATAGGCCTAACTTTTCGGATGTCAGGAGTCGGCTGAGGAACGTTCGCGGCAGTTTTTGGTACCGTCCTGCGGTTGAGGTGCGCATCCGACGGTTGGCCGGCTCGTGATAACGTTAGTGATCCAAGTGTCACGACCTTGTCGTCCTGCTTTTCACTTTGGGGTCAAACAGTCCTGGTTATCCCTCGGTAAGATAAGGAGTCGCCTCTGTACAGCTGTGGAATTCAACAGTAGCATCAACCATTGATTCCGAGCGGAGTTGGACTCTGATGACTAAGCGTTGCCCGGTCCGGCCCCCGGATTCCGCAAAGCGAGGATCGGCATCCACGTGCGGAAAGGCATTTCGTCGTTACATCCTTAGCACTCGCACGAAACCGCAGGTAATGCCCACACTGCTTGAAGGACTATCACGCTATGCTTCCCTATGCGACATTTCGCAATAGAGCAGAGTAACGTGTGTAGTCTCGTATGGACTAGAGGCCAGAGGGAGGGGCGGGTAAGGAGACAAAGCAACGCTTGGCATCTGGTAAGTGGCGCACCATGTGAATATCACATGAAAGCGCCCATTTCTCTTGCGAATTAGAAGTCCCGCCCCCAGTCCAATCTGCCTATCCACTGCCCTTCTCACCATCCTGCTGTCTCACTGATCCCACCTTTTACTTACCGCCTACACAAATCTGATATGTATGCGGTCGAGTAGACGTTACTCGCCTCCGTACACGTTATTTCTCGAGGCTCCGTCATACTGCGAGACTAGGCCGGCAGCCCCACAAACGTCACTGCGACCCGCTTACGGTCAGCCCTGAGAGGTGCCCGTTCGCGAAGCCACAAATATGCAACGAGAAAGACCTGCAAATGCGCAGCAGGCACAACCGCCGGCATACGCTCAACATGATCCGCAATCGTTAAATCTCCCGTCGGTACCTACACACTCGCTCCCCTCGCTGCGTAGCCTCGACCTGCCCGACGCCCACGCCTCGCGCGCGAGCATCGAGCTTAGTCCCAAAGCTAAATGGGGGGCTCTACCATCGCCGCTCAACAGCGCGACGTTTCCGAGGGTGCCCGAGGGCGAGGTGGGCAGTCCGATGGAGGTTGATAGGTATAGTGTTGTTAGCGGGGACGACAGGAGGAGGGAAATGAGCGTGTTGAGTGTGGACGATCCAGACGTGAGATTAGCCGCTGAGGCGTTAAGTGGGTTGGGGAATCCAGGTCAGTGGGTTTTCTGTTGGTGTGATACCGTCTAGCGCAGAAGATGATGGATGGTCGGATCGTGTATGTCAGCCTTGCACGTCTGACGGAACAGCATTTCTGGACGAGTTCCTCTAAAAGGCTGTCAAGACGCGTGATCGGTCGGGAAAGAGTCGCGGTTCTAGCTCTTCCGTGGGACGTGGAAGAACGACGTAGTACGCATTTAGTGGGGCTGTAATGGTCGCGATACCGCCGTCAAAGCGGGGCAGACTTGAGCATTTCTTGCATTCCCCTCGCCAGCATGCTAATCATATACTTACAGACTTCGCCCGCTCACCAACCGCCCGCTCCGTCACCCTCTCCGCCCGCTCTCCCACGGCCGAACCCGAACCCCTCCTTAACCTACTCACCTCCGCCCACCCCTGGCTCGGTGGCGGCATAAACGGCTCCATATCCGCCTACAACACCACAAAAACCTACTCTCCGCGCTTCGTAAAGTACGGCGCCGAGCTCATAGAACGGAACATTGGTTCGCCTGTTGTAAATACCGTGTCGAACGTGGGGAGACGCACGGGCGTGGAGAAGAATCTGAGAAGGTATCTAGGGGAGGTACATAGACGGCCTAGTGATCTGGAGCAAGGCGATGGGGGTGGGAGGAAGAGGATGAGGGTCATGAGTCCGGGAGATGTAGATGCTATGGATGTTGAAGATGGGGTTGAAAGGTCGAGGACGAGAGGTGGTTCGTTGTCGTCCTATGCGGAGAGTCTACCTGAATATGACGACCACCGGTCTCCAAAGTACGAAGAGACAGCCATCGTAACTATGGACCCCGCAACCGGCAACGAAACCTCACAGCAAGAGTCCAACACCTCGCAAGACCGCCGTGTAAACTGGTCAACTCAGCTGATCATGACGACATCCGGACTCGGTGTCGCGCTTTCAGACGCCTCTCTTAAATCGCTAAGGATCTGCCTTGGTCTCTTGCGCAGTGCAACGAAACACATCGACAACGTCATGCACGCGCTCAAACAAGTCCTCGAAGAGTATGAACAAGCACTGCGAAACAGTCGCCAAAACGACGAAAGCAACGGCACAGGAAGCGGCATCCCCATGTCTAACTGTGCAGAAACCGGACGCGACCAGCAAGTCCGTCTGATAGCCAACCGCATGAAAAATCTCTCAACAGACATATGGCTCACGCTCCAAAAAGTCGTGCAATCCGTCTCGCGCTACACTGGTGGTGCTCTACCCCAGAACGCGTCCCAAGTCGTGCGCACACAACTTTTATCTGTGCCTCAGAGGTGGCAACTTGCAAGTCGTACCACGGCTACCGATGCTGAGCAGCAGAACGGCGGAGAGGAAGTTAGAGGTGCGAATCGCATGTTGGCATTTGCGAAGGAGGGATTAGATATGATGGGCCAGATTACAACGGTTGTTGATGGCACGGTACAGAGTGCCGATGCCTGGCTTGCACGTATCGGACGGCGACCTGAACAAGATAACGGAGAGGGGAGTTCTGAGGAGAAGGCCCCGCTCATGGGCGTCACATTGGATAGGAACGAAAAGCGGTAGGTGTCCCGCATACGTTGACGAGCAGAAAGGATGGTGAGACGTAGCCAAGGTGGAAAGAGGAGTGAAGTGATGAAAGTTCACAAGCAAGGCGTTTATTTTCCTTTGTCATGCCCAGTCAATGCCCGCTTACCGTATATCCACCCTGCCTTTTTGTTTTCACTAACAGCGAGGCGTCGATTTCGAAACAGTCTTGTCGTTTGTCTCGCCTTTTCCACCCTCGATTAGATATGTGGTCTGACTTTTTCTGTACTTTACATGGTGCGTGTGAGCATATTCAATAAGTTCGCCGGGCGTTATTGTAATGAAAACACTACTTATCAAGATTGGTCCTTCGTTTAAAAAGTTTGGGATTCGAAGGTACCTCTATCGCATGAGCAACCTGGCGTTGGTACTGCAGTGTCAAGCAAGTACGAAAGGGCAATAAGCCAATACGACTGTACGAGAAAGGACGCCAGGCCTCGCTGGAGTTGGTAGTAGGTTTCAGCCGCGCCTTGTCTTTTCCCCGCTGATGCTCAGGAATTCTCCTCGATTAGGACCGTTCGCTTGCCCTGGTCATCCTGGCCAATGAGACACAGCTACCGCATGCATAAACATCCTCAGCTACCTGATGAGTGCGTGGCTGCCTTCGAGATCCTTGTTAAGGCGGTCACGTTCAAATGAGCTCGACGCATGGCGACCGAATCGGACAGGATTCGTAATTGTCTCCGCGGGGGAGGGTGTGGAGCCCTGAACCCTCAGCCTCTCCTCGACTTGAAAAGACCCGCTGCCCCTCGAGGCTGAGCCTGACCTAGGCTGTTCATCACAACTTTTTCTACCACTTCATTTAATGCCCCAACCGCGATGTCAAAAACAACTCTAATCATAGCTATGACAGCCTTATTGAGCGCAGTTCTCGCCCAGTCGAACTCCACCGCATCTAATGTTACCACCGGCGATAACATGATCGGCTGGGTCTCGCCCGACGCAAGAAGAAGCACCTGGGATATCATCTGGAGTTGCCTGTCCATCTTCCTCGTCTGCTCCTGGAAGTGCGTCCACCTTAACCTCCCGTCCGAAAAGGAAAGCCGTGGCGAGTGGCACAAGGTCCCGCGCTGGCATATACCGTACTGGCCCACGTGGCCGCTCTTCCGGAAATGGGGGCGGAAACTCATGTGGATGGGCATCGTCTCCATCGCTCCTGAGCTGGGCGTCGCCTTGGCTGTGAAGCAGCGGTTGGAGGCCCGAGACACCTTAAAAAGTGCGAACGACAATTCACCTACTGAATATTCCATGGCACACGCATTCTATGCCAACATGGGAGGCATAGTCATATGCCAACTCGAGGAACATGCAGTATCCAGTAGATTAGCTACCAAAGAGGTGCCGCATGAAACGAAGCCAGAGTCCACTTCCGGCAAAGTGCCGTTGCCCGAAACCCCTCCGATATCTGTGCCCATTGAAGACCGCGATACGTTCCCCGCACAAAAAATCAAAGGACCGGATGATCTAGAAAAGAAGGCATCCAGTAGCAATAGGAGTGCAGTCGCACCCAAATATTACATCAGCCAGCTAGGTATGAAGCCACACTGAGTTCCCCATAATACATTGATGATGATGTGGGCTTGTATTCACTTGAAAGACTCCAGAACTAACTCGAGTTATAGAGCACCTCGATAATCCTAGTATTGTCTCGATGATTACTGAAGAAGACATCATGGATCGAAGCAAAGCCGATGCTTTCACTAAAATTTTCGCCCTCGTTCAATCCAGCTGGCTAGTCATACAGAGCATTGCACGATTCGTCCGTGGCCTCGCGATATCACAGCTGGAGCTAGCTACCATGGCCTTTATCTCCTGCGCGCTGATTATGTACATCCTCTGGTGGGACAAGCCATTCGATGCAGAGCGGAGGCACATCATGATGTGCCTAATCGACCCCGAGCAAATAGGAGCAAAGGTTAGAATCCGCGGCGAGGACAGCCGATGGAAGGAATTCGAATCCGACGACTTAGCAAACCTTATTCTTGGAAAGCACATTGATGAAGGCGACTTCAAGAACGAGTGGCCAACCCTCGCCCTCTACCTAAGCGGTACGGCGTTCTCGGCCATCCACCTCACTGCGTGGAATTGGGCTTTTCCGTCACTACTAGTCAGGACTCTGTGGAGGTGGTTCGCTATGATCGCCTTTGTAGCGTCTTTCCTGCCTCTCGCCTTGCCTCTCATAATGTTTATCTACGGCTTAACTAATGGAAGAAATCGACTACCAGAGTGGATTAAACACTTAATTGGAGACTGCGCTCTCGGATTCTTTATTACTACGCTCGTTGTTTACGTCGTTGTTTACGTCGTTTCGCGGCTAGCTATATTGGTTCTCACATTCTATTGTTTTGTTTCTATGCCAGCAAGTGCATATGAGAAGGTGGAGTGGACGGGATTCATCCCCCATTTTTCGTAAATGGTCGACGTGTTTTGGACGGTGTATACTAGAGGAGACGTGACAATGAAGGCTTCGATAGTTACGTGTGAACTACCTCGTGAACAAATACGCGCTTAGACTAACTTGACTTAAAGCGCAGCGCCTCATCTATGGCACACCCCGCATTTGACAAAAGTATCTTATTCATAATCGTTATGACCGTAGAAAGTGTCTTCAAACCCAAGATACTCGAGCGATCGATCTGAAGGGTCCTATCGAAAGCATACCGTGAGCAGTGGCAATGGATAGAGGCTAAACAGTTGTTGAAGCAAGAAATACTCAAAAGGAAGAGTTGGTTGAGAAGAGCTTTCTCTACTCGCTCTCGCAGCCCCTATCGCTTAGACCTCAGACTATCAGATGACGATGACATGGCCCGAACTTATGCGTTGTTGAAGCAGGGGCCTTGAAGAGACTGGTCTCAATATCGGCGGTGTATGACTTCCTGAAACCATGTGCATGAAAACAAAATCAGATGCTGAGCTCTCGATACACAATCGCTGCTTGATTCAGCTGCGAAACAGCACCAGTCAATCAAACTTCCAGGGTGTTTTCATCTCGCAGCTGAATGCTGGGGTAGTAACATCGTATTGCAACACAGTAAATAGCACTGATGTGAAGGTGTAGGCGTGACAGGCTGAGTCGATTGCAATAACTATTAAGAGGAGCATATATGCGTGTATGAAAAGGATGAAGTGTGGTAGGTATATTGGGTTAGTTTGGATTTTCATAATGGGAGTCTCTTTTAAAGGTCCGCACGAAACACAGTAGGATTTTGTACACAGTAGAGGTGCTATACCCACATCTTATACACGATAATAGAGCTACAGGACTGTACACAGTACTATCGATCGTGAGATACCGACGAGATAATATTTCGAACACTGACAGGCGGTTGGGAGACTCCAGTAGCGGTAGCGAATAGTTAGCACAAGCACACTGCTGCCCACAGTGTAATAATTGCCTGCGCTGATACCAGCATCCCATTTACATCCATCTCTTATCCTTAGCTAGCTTCCTCACTACATCCATCTCTTATACCCAGCCAGCTTCCTCACCTCTTCCTCAAACTTACCATCAACACCCACCAACCACATTATGTCTTCGTCTTCGCCAAGGATTGTTCGCCTAGTCCTTCAGGAGAACGGCAAACCGAACTATAATAGGGTATTCGAGCGCGCCGCTCTGCACCTTTCGAATATCGCGGCGGAGCACCCCCAGCGCTATAGGCGGGAGGGTGGTAGCTGTATAAGCTAGCCTGATAGGGAAAGAATAGCGATCGGACTTTCACAACGCTCTGGCGCTCCTGTTAAGCTTCTCCCGTGCGCAGGTAAAGATCGAAAATCAGTCCTTTGCAATGTACGGTCTAATAATTACAGCGATATATGGAGGCGCGGACAAGTCGTTGAGTACATGGACAAAGAAGTCCATAAAAATTCCAAGGCGCGCTAGTAAGCCTTCTACTACTTGAATGTCAACGTTATATAATTGCTTGCCTGCGACAAGTTTGGCAACTTGCACAAATCTGCTAGCGTGTGTATGTGCGGCAAGCCTGCACATTAGTCTCATCACAGTCGAAAAAAAATTCAAGCATCTCCGCGGAAGGCTTACAGAGACGTTCGTATATGCAAGTGCCTACGCCTCATCTGCACGTCGTGCACACACCTCGATGGCTGTTACGCTGGTGCCTGATGGCAACGGCGCACAGCTGCGGACCTTGTTGGGGCAGGTTTGCCAAGGTGCGTACTCGGTTCGGGTCTTGCATACCCTACGGCAAGACTTCGGAAGAATGTGGAGCTTCTGTAGGGCGCGGATCGAAGGACCGAGGTGGTTTGGATAATTCTGATTGGTGCGCAAAGGGACGGCTTACACTGAGCTGAAAAATGATCTGCGATGCATACTCGTATTCTTGAGATGGGATGACGAGGCCGAGGCAATGGTGATGATGACAGCTCTGTTGGTTGATGCTGGGAAAGATTGATTAAAAAGGTGCGTTGGAGGGGCAGTGCTATGAAACCGGTGAGCTTCAAGGGGATGGTGGGCGGCACTTTGAGTATAGTCAAGAGTGAAGCTGAGATGTATATTCTTTTAATAGATTTAAAAGTACAAAGAAGGAATTGCAGTTGTAAATCACAAGTGCTCAATAGGGAAGGGTATCAACGAGTGGTGGAAATCGTAAACCGGCCCGACCCTCACATGCCGTACAAGGAAAACGCCAACGTCAACCCCTTGTTTTCAAATCTCCAATATCCAACGTTACAGCTTGCATTATTGCAACATCATGACCGCGTGGTCATGTCCGACGCGCGGCGGATGCACCAAGTCCAGAGCTGTGACGATCGATGATGGCGAGAAGGCGGTGGCAGTGCCCAACAGTCGTGGTAGTTGAGTAATTTTCCGTGTCGACCTCGCGCTCTCAGGGATTTACGTGTGCCTCGTGGGGTCGTGTGACGGCAGACTGCGGATGCGGGGGGTTGGGAGTACTCGTCGTCGTCCTCGTCCAGTTTGTTGTCGAGCACGCTGTCATTGGAGAGAGATGAACCTCAAGGCGTAACCAAGTTGATGCTGCCATCGTCTTTCGACTTGGGGATGCCCTTTGAGACAGGGACACGAGGTATAGCGCATTGGATGAGCTATAGTTCGCGCGTTGAATGTGTTGTAGGCGAACTCGTTGGCGAAGTAGATTTCGTCGTTGACGGCGACATCTGTGGTTGGAAGAATGGATGCCCCACGTTTCCGTTCGGCGAAGGTACGTTTGTGACTTGGAATGGGGCAAAGCGGATGGGTGGTATGCAATACATGTTGGTGAGTGGAAGTCTGAGGTCGGGTAGAGAGGCGGGAAGTTTTGCCACGGGATGCACGAGGATATATAGTCTGATCGGATGGCTTCGCGACTAAAACCTCTCGTATTGCTGGGACCAACTAAAATTATACTCGCGCCTCTCAGGCTTGCCGCGTGTCTGCACCTCGGACGCCCTGGCACATGATAGCGCGTTTGCTATACCAAGTGGCCACGCGCCTGACGCGTAAGGACATGGCAGCCTGGCGCTGAACTAAAATGATTAGTAAAACTCTGTCTGCCAAGAAGTGCATACACCGCTGACCAGTGAGACGGGCGCTTCTGGTTGGTTGGGCAGGTCGTACGGCATGATTGCTTTACTGGTGCGATGTCGTCACTGGTGTGCGTGAGGCTGCATGGAGCGGTAAATCTGTTCGGTACATTGTTGGGCCATGAAGGTTGGGAAAGAGTATTTTTGGCTTCGTGGTCGCAGTTAGGTTGTGCGGGTTGGCCAATCAGCGTCGTCGTCGCCCTAGAAGCGGTGCCGGTTACTCAACGGGCTGTTTCGCGTTGGGTTATAGACGGATACTGCAGGGTTAGCTTCTGGACATTGAGAAGCACGCGGCGAGGGCGACGCGACCGGTAGTCCCCGAGACGTTGCCCTTGAAATGCGCAGTCAGTTTTTAGGCAGTTCCGGGAATTGTCCACGAGAATTGTCAACGAGAATTGTCAAATGTCGCCGTAAGCTTGTTGTGGGCCCGGAAAGATTACAGCTTATGATACTGACTGCGTTCGGTGCCGAGCTTTATTAGGAAGACAGCGAGAGCCTTAGGATGAGTCGAAATTGCTCACAAGGCGCCAAGACAGAAGCGGAGTCGGAGGAGCGAATTGTGCCGACAGCTTCTGCCGGCATCTGTGTTCTGACGTCCGCATTCCGGCATGTCAGTCGGGCTAGCAGGACTACGTCCGGCCACGGCGATGGCGGGGTTGTGGGGAAGCAAATAGCGAGGTGTATCGTCGTCTAGCAGAGGCAGACATCGTGTCCATTTCTATTGTTCGTACGCACGCAAGATATCTAGGAGCCAAGCGCCAAGCCACGCTAACCGCAAGAGGCACGCAACGAGCAGCGTGAACTGTCATCGTCATCTTTTACATGGACGAAAAACGGATCTTCTGCAATGGAACGCGCAATTTGTACCATGGCAGATGGCAATGCTGACGGAAAACAAGTGGGGTTCGAGTGGGGCCAGGAGCCTGAGAGGTCTCGGGATGCAGCGTCGCCGAAGCCGAAGAGAATGGGCCAGATATCAAATGGCCAGATCGGGAACTTTTTGGACGTGACGAACCGCCCGTCCTGGTCCGATGAAACAGTCAGGTCCGGACGGGGACATGTCTTGCCCCAAGTACCTCTAATGGCTGCGCCGGCTCGCGCAAAGACGTGGTAATTTCGAGAAAACGCGCCGCCGAGCTCGTGGTTTCCGCCAATGCCGGTATCATTGTGCGACAAGCCAACGACGAACGCTTTGGCTCATCATGACTCACGGACGTTGTTTCGACGGCTCGGTGTGAAAGCAACTAGGATGCGACTCGCCTAGCAAAGTCACGCTAGCGGTACGTCTTTGGCATTAAAATGGCTTAATTCCGGCGTGTGGAGTCCATCTCAGGCATTCTCCCCTGTCCCTTCGGATCTCTCTGGTGATTGTGTGTTGTTGATTGATTCTTATACTCCTTGGTTGGTCGCCTACCGCACTTCAAGCTGCCGCACCCAGCTCTCTTCGGTGACGACATAGGCAATCACGTGGCCCCACCATGGAGAAAACCGACATCCACGAGGGGACCGAGGGGCCCACATTCGAAGCCATCCACGCCTCCAGGCACTACCATCGCCGCGACAGCGAGACCACCATAGGCGAGCAGGGCGTGCAGACACCGGAGAAGGACAATGCCCACCCTAATGGCGTCGACATCTCTCGCGCCGAAGCCGAGTTCGCTGAGCTCAACCGAGAGCTTTCTCGGGCTAGCCATTTGAGTCGCGTCCAGTCCCGCCAGAGTCGTAAAGGCGCCGACGTGGAGAAAGCAACTGACGACTCCTCGTCAGAAGAGCAATTCGATCTCGAGACGGTGCTGAGGGGCAACCGCGATGACGAAGAACGAGCAGGGATCAAGTCGAAGCGGATAGGCGTCCTGTTCGACGGTCTCACTGTGAGCGGAATCGGAGGCGTCAAGAATTACGTAAAGACATTCCCGGATGCCTTTGTGTCCTTCTTCAACCTCTTCGCCACTGCCCAGTCTCTGCTAGGATTGGGGAGGAAAGGCCGCGAATTCGACATCCTCAAGGACTTCAGGGGCATCGTCAACCCGGGAGAGATGTGCTTGGTGTTGGGCAGACCCGGCAGCGGCTGCACCACCTTCCTCAAAGTCATCTCCAACCAGCGCTATGGATACACCAAGGTTGACGGCAAAGTTCTCTACGGGCCTTTCGACAGTGACTTTTTCGAAAAGCGATATCGAGGCGAGGCTGTGTACTGCGAAGAGGAAGAGAACCACCACCCCACACTCACCGTCGGCCAAACCCTCGATTTCGCGCTCGAGACAAAAATCCCCGGGAAGCGGCCAGGTGGTCTGTCGAGGAAAGAACTCAAAGAGCGCGTCATTGATCTTATGCTGAAGATGTTCAACATCGAGCACACGCGCAACACCATTGTTGGGAACCCCTTCGTTCGCGGCATATCCGGAGGCGAGCGGAAGCGGGTCTCCATTGCAGAGACTATGGTTACGGGCGCATCAGTAATCTCGTGGGACAACTCGACTCGCGGACTAGACGCCTCCACCGCTGTCGACTACGCCCGTTCTTTGAGAGTGCTGACTAACATCTACAAGACCACCACTTTCGTCTCGCTTTACCAGGCCTCAGAGAACATCTACAAATGTTTCGACAAAGTCTTGGTTATTGACAGTGGCCGTCAAGTCTACTTTGGTCCCGCGAATGAAGCTCGTACTTACTTCGAAGGTCTCGGCTTTCTTGAGAAGCCCCGTCAAACGACCCCGGATTATCTCACCGGATGTACGGACCCCTTCGAGCGCGAGTACAAAGCCGGAAGAAATGAAAAGAATGTCCCAAGCACGCCCGAAGACCTCGCAAATGCCTTCCAGAACTCCGCAATCGCAGCTAAAACGAATGCCGAAATGGCTGAATACGACGCGCGCATGGTTGAAGAGAAGCATGTCTACCAGGAATTCGAAACCGCAGTGGCCGAAAGCAAGCGACACGCACCCAAGAAGTCGGTCTATTCCATCCCCTTTTATCTGCAGCTATGGGCATTAGCCAAGCGTCAGTTTTTACTCAAGTGGCAGGACAAGTTCGGCCTCGTAGTGTCCTGGGTCACGTCTCTCACTATTGCCATCATTACCGGTACCGTCTGGCTTGATCTTCCGAAAACCTCTGACGGCGCCTTCACTAGAGGTGGCGTACTCTTCATCTCTCTCTTGTTCAACGCATTTCAGGCATTCTCCGAATTAGCTTCCACTATGCTAGGACGGCCGATCGTCAACAAGCATCGCGCATTCACTTTCCATCGGCCGTCGGCACTTTGGATTGCTCAAATTGGCGTCGACTTGCTATTCTCGTCGGTCCAGATATTAGTCTTCAGCATCATTGTGTACTTCATGACCGGATTGATACGGGATGCAGGAGCGTTTTTCACCTTCTTTCTAATGATTGTCACTGGATATTTGGCTATGACGCTCTTCTTCCGAACTGTTGGATGTCTTTGCCCCGACTTCGACGTTGCCATCCGGCTTGCCGCTACCATCATCACCCTGTTCGTGTTGACATCGGGCTATCTTATTCAGTGGCAGTCTGAACAAGTCTGGCTCAGATGGATCTTCTACATCAATGCGCTAGGCCTGGCCTTCTCGGCTTTGATGATGAACGAGTTCGGACGACTGGACCTGACATGCGCGGGAAACTCGCTTATTCCTTCCGGACCGGGCTATGGTGACATTAATTCTCAGGTTTGTACGCTGCCAGGAAGTCATGCGGGCTCGACCGCCGTTTCTGGTACAGAGTATATCAAGCTAGCGTTTACGTACGACACGAAGGACTTGTGGAGGAACTGGGGCATAATCATCGTCCTCATCGTTGGTTTCCTTTGCGCGAATGCTTTCTTGGGAGAGTATGTCAAGTGGGGTGCTGGCGGCCGTACCGTCACCTTCTTCGTCAAGGAGGACAAGGAACTGAAGGACCTTAACGAGAAGCTTCGCGTGAAGCGCGATAAACGTAACCGCAAGGAAGATGATACCGACGCGAGCTCCGGCCTTAACATCACTTCCAAAGCCGTTCTGACCTGGGAAGACTTGTGCTACGACGTTCCGGTTCCTTCTGGCCAACTGCGACTGCTCAACAACATTTTTGGATACGTCAAACCGGGTCAGCTCACTGCGCTCATGGGAGCTTCGGGTGCCGGAAAGACGACGTTACTGGACGTACTTGCCGCGCGTAAGAACATCGGGGTCATTGGAGGCGAAAAGCTTGTCGATGGAAAGCCGCCTGGTATCGCCTTCCAGCGAGGTACTGCCTACGCCGAGCAACTCGATGTCCACGTAAGTCATGCCTTCTGATGACTGCTTTAATGCTCTGTCTGACTGATTCAACTAGGAGCCGGCTACGACTGTCCGCGAGGCGCTTCGCTTCTCCGCCGACCTCCGACAGCCATTTGAGACCCCTCAAGAAGAGAAGTATGCATACGTCGAAGAGGTAATCTCTCTTCTCGAGATGGAGGACATGGCCGACGCTATCATCGGTGACCCAGAAACCGGCCTCGCTGTCGAGCAGCGCAAGCGTGTAACGATTGGCGTCGAGCTAGCCGCGAAACCCGAACTCCTCCTCTTCCTCGACGAACCTACATCCGGACTTGACTCCCAAAGTGCCTTTAACATTGTGCGTTTCTTGCGAAAACTGGCTGCCGCCGGTCAAGCTATTCTTTGCACGATCCACCAGCCCAATTCGGCGCTATTCGAGAACTTCGATCGCCTGCTGCTGCTGCAGCGTGGTGGCCAGTGTGTGTACTTTGGTGATATCGGAAAGGATGCTCATGTCCTGCGCTCTTACTTCCAGAAGAACGGTGCGGACTGCCCGCCCGACGCCAACCCGGCCGAGTGGATGCTGGATGCTATCGGTGCAGGGTCGACTCAACGTATTGGCAAGCGCGATTGGGCAGATATTTGGGTCGATTCAGAAGAGTTCGCTCAGACCAAGCAAGAAATCGCTCGCATCAAGGAGACCCGAATCGCCGAAGTTGGTGCAGCAGAGGCTGTCGAGCAAAAGGAGTACGCCACGCCATTGATGCATCAGATCAAACTGGTCAACAAGCGCATGAATCTGTCCTTCTGGCGAACACCAAACTATGGCTTTACGCGTCTATTCAACCACGTCATCATTGCGCTTCTCACCGGTCTAATGTATTTGCAGCTCGACGACTCGCGGTCCTCGTTGCAGTACCGCGTCTTCATCATCTTCCAGGTCACTGTTCTCCCCGCTCTGATTCTGGCTCAGGTCGAACCAAAGTATGCCATTGCGCGTATGATCTCCTACCGCGAGCAGATGGCCAAGGCTTACAAGACGTTTCCCTTTGCCTTGTCCATGGTTGTTGCCGAGATGCCTTACAATCTCATCTGTGCCGTCGGTTTCTTCCTCCCACTGTACTACATCCCTGGCCTAAACTCTTCAAGCAACCGCGCTGGTTACCAGTTCTTCATGGTTCTTATTACTGAAATCTTCTCCGTCTCCCTGGGTCAGGCTATCGCCGCTTTAACACCCTCCCCTTTCATCTCATCACTCGTCAATCCTTTCGTTATTATCATCTTCGCGCTCTTCTGCGGTGTGACTATTCCCAAGCCGCAGATCCCAGGCTTCTGGCGCGCATGGTTGTATCAGCTAGATCCGTTCACTAGGCTCATTGGCGGTATGATTGTGACGGAGCTACATGAACTACCGGTGCAGTGTAAGCCGGAGGAATTCAATAGCTTCCGGGCACCACAGGGTAAGTGAATAAGCGCCTCCTTGATATGTCGAAACCCTGCTAACCTTCTTCTCTCACAGGCCAAGACTGCGGTAGCTACATGAGCGATTTCTTCTCGAACGGTGCCCCCGGCTACCTACTCAACAACGCTACCGATATGTGCCAGTACTGCGCATTCAAAGTCGGCGATGAGTTCTACGAGCCGCTCGGATACGATTTCAGCCACCGCTGGAGAGATCTGGGCATCTTCGCTGCATTCATCGGATCTAATCTTATCATTTTATTCCTCGCGGTATGTGTTTCGCTGTACGCTACTTTGTGTGAAGGCAACTAGGCTGACGTGTTTTAGGCTCGCTATCTTAACTTCAACCGTCGGTGAAGTGCCCTCAACTTTATGGCTTTTTCACATCTTCTCCATGACCGAGTACTATGCGCAGGTTTTATCGGCAAGGCGGGAAAAATATCAACTTCGCCACATGCCCACCGAAACCGGAGCACTCGCCGTGCCTGTATCGGTTCGTGCTATACGCACATGCGCTATCGGGGTCATCATTTTGTGTATCATCAATTTCATATCTCGCATTCCATTTTCTGCGATTTTCTCAGCAATTCCCAAGACTTAGATTTTGTTTCTCGATTTGTTATAGATGGATCGGCCTCGGCTAGCGAGCGTATCGTGCCTGGTAGGCGGCTGCGATGCATTTCATCAATGCATTTGCCTTTCTAGCCAGGAGTCCTTGCTCTTTGGCTCGACTTCGGCGTGTCACACTGTATTCGTGTCAGCTTTATAGAGTTAGACTAATAGATATTTCAGTTGTATTTATGTGTCAAGGCAGCGCCTTCATGGGTGGAAGTCTTTGTGAACTTTCACCCGTGAACTTTGGTTGTGAACAGGGGCTGTGTCTTCTCCCTCAACATCACATCGACGAAAATCCCCCACACGTTTCCGCATATCAAGTATTGCCATGAATGGCAACATGTCTCACACCACAGTCCCACAGCGTGCAGCATCGTCGTGTTGAATACATCCACCCCCATCTTCACCCCTCTTACTTCGCCCCTCGTAACAATGATATAACCCGTCAACAACATCCGTCGACATTCCTACCTTTCTTTCCGCGAACCCACGATTCGACATCGTGTGCATATCAATCCGCAACCCACGCCCCAGACCAGCCCCACCACATCGTTACACCACGCCTGCCTTCCCGTAATTAGAGAGATTCCAAAAGCGGAAATCAAAAGCATGCCACCAGCGTCCGCAAAGAACCCAACATACTCTACCAATGATGAGCAGAATGCAGCAGACGCGCTATCGACGCGGGCGGATTACACGACGATCACGGTGACCCGGACAGATACACAGTACATTTATCCTTGCACAACATGGGCATCTCCCCCAACGATGCTCAACCACTTCGACTGGCCCACCCCTCGGTGCAGCAGAAAAGAAAGCCACAGTAGAAGCAAGAAGCACAGCAAACCAAGCAGTTCCCACACCAGCGCGGAGAACAAGTTTGCTCAAGACAGTGCTTCGGCGACAATACGTGCTGGGGCTAGCAAACACGACGGCGCTCTGCATTCACTACGAGTTTCTTCTCCACAGCGACATCACAAACAAGCACTCACTACCCTCTCCACCCACATTCACATTCTCCCCTCTAATACTGCCCCCTCTGCTACACCCACTACGACATCTGTATCGCAAAAATCAACATACCTCGCCCCCCGCGCAACAAACCACCATACCCACAACGCCGCCACACTGCGCTACCGCCATCCCTCCCTCATCGGCCGCTCAAACATGGGCGAATTCGATCTCCCTCCTATGCCGGCTTCGCTGCAGATCGTGCTGTATGTAGGCATAGCGCTAGGATCTGTCTGGGTTCTGACCGTCTGGCTCGTCAACTTCCCGCCGCATGTGTGGGTTGAAGGCGGGGATGCAAATGTGAATGCAAATGCGAAGAAGAAGGAGAAGGAGAAGGCGAAGAAGAGGAAGAAGAAGGATAGGAAGCAGGGCAAGTGGTGGGAGTGTACCATTCCCGGCTTGCAGCAAGCTGCGCGTGCGTGGACTAGGGAGGGGAAGAAGCCCGTCGATAAACCGAACAAGTATGTTTTTGTGCCGTCTGCATCCACGTCTTTGGAATCTTCTACGAACTCGACGGCAAGTGCGTCGAGCGGACATTCGCAGAGTAGTAGTGTGCCTGCGCTAGTAAACGGGATGGCTACGACGAGCGCAACACCTACACGAGCTGGACACGGAGACGAGGAAGATGCGGGTTCTGTCCGGAAGCGCAGACCGACGCAAAGTCCAGGACAAGAGCAGGGCCAAGAGCTCGCTGAGCTGCAGCGACAGCCACTATCACCCTCACCTACGATCCCCCCATGGCAACGAAACCTACCACAGTTACAGCGACATGGCCGCGCGGTTCAACAGCAACCCCAGCCGCTACCGCGATCCCCTCATACCAACGGCACCATGACAGCTCCACCATCACCGGGGATCCATGTCACACCGTCCCCAGAGCCACCATCTCCAGAGAACCCGTACCTCCCACCCCCGTCCTTACACCCACGCTCGAATAACGAGTATCTAGCCGCACATAGGGCGTTCTTCAACTCCAAAACCTCCACGCCGCCCTTGTGCTCACCTTCACCGTCTCCCTCTCTCTCGCCTTCCGCGTCCTTGTCAAACTTTTCATACGAGGACATAGACGCATTGGAAGCGCAAACAGCTTTACCAAGCCACCGCCGGTCCAAAAGCGAGGTCCATCTCACCCCCAACGGCTATGATGGCTATGCGGGTAGTAGAACGAAGAAGCGCTGGAGTGGAGTGAATTTGTTGGAAGCAGTTGATGGGGCCGTGAGTTGGAGCGTTGATAAGATGGTCAAGTGGACGGATGATGCTGATGATGAGCTGTTGTTGCCGCTTGTGGGGTCGAAAGCCAGGGAGGCGGAATAAAACGGATGGATATTGTACGCGCGACAGGATTTGCTCCTTCGGGATATGCGCCGTTCTGTAGCATAAATACTGACGGACCTAACTGCGCACACAATATGAAAACATGAAAGATGTATATTCCTACCGAGATATTCAAGCTACTCCAATAGACACCAAACTAGTCGAGATAATCAGCCTGTCACCTGCCCGTAATGTCGAGTGCATGAGGCATCCCTGCCTTGTCGACCTTGTCTATCGCTATCTGTATTGTCGCTTAGACGTACTGGCTGAGCCATCGGATGCCCTCGCCATAGCCTGTTTCGCATTAGCCTTCCATTTTGCCCACCTAGGTCAACACGTCGCCACTCACCCTGTCGCATAACCACACTGCACATGAACACCTCAATTGGCCGAATGCCCTCAAGTGGTACCTTGCCCTTGCCCGTAGTTTGATAAAGGCCCAGCACCTGCCTCAGCTGGTCCTCAGAAATCGCATCTGGATGATCGATCTTGTTGCCCAGGACCACAAACGGCGTGCTCGCCAGCTCCTCCATCGCCAGAAGCGCATCGAGCTCGGCCTTGGACTCGGTAAGACGCTCGTGGTCTTTGGCGTCAACAAGGAAGACGATGCCGCTGACTTCGGGGAAGTAGTCGCGCCAGAGGCGGCGGGCCTGCGCGTGGCCGCCCAGGTCGAAGGTTGTGAACTTTACATTGCCTATCGAGAGCTCTTCCGAGGCTGTACGAGGTGTTAGAGGGGACGTGGGAGACGTGGAAAGGAGGAAGTACTTGGGTGGAGAGCTGCGGCGCTGTTAGCATTCTTTGTGCAGAAGGCTATGAGGAGTACCTACTCGGTTGTAGAACGGCCACTCGGTCACTGTGAGATTAGGCATAGGTTAGCGCCTGCGCAGAACTCTTTGGCGCGGTAGAGAGAGTGCGTACTTCTTTAGCATGTGCAGAAGCGTTGTCTTGCCCGCATTGTCCAGACCAAGGAACTACGCTCCGTCAGTATTTGCCTCTCCGCAGTCGGCGGCCTGCCTACCAGGAGTTTGGCGTGCTTGTTGGCAAGGCCCAACGAAGCCAGAAGATCCCAAACTATGCGCGAGTATCAGCGTTGATCGAAGCGGGGATCTCGTGAGAGTCCGCAGTGGTGGCCGAATGCTTACACCTGGCGAATGGTTAGCGCCCATCCCCTTGAGTCCACATGCCGGAAATACGTACCAGTTGATAACCCACATGATTGCGGCGGACGGTTTTACGTGAGCGTGTAGTGTCGTGTGTGGGTGGCTTTGTCGTTTGGGAAGTGATTGAGCTTGGTCGGCACAATTGCTGGCCACCGGATGCCAAGCCGAAGTTTCACCGACCAATCAAGCCCGTCCAACACGACGTCAGCGATGCGAAAAGGACAGCTGGGCGAATGAACGGGCAGTACTTTCGCTATGTATAAGAAATCTGGTATCTAATTCTTTCCCAACTCCTTCCCTTCCCAATATGAGCGGATGCCTCTGCTCGACATCTTACATGTTGATATCTGTTTCCAAGACGAGATGAGCCACCTCGGTCCTCCGGCTCGCTATCAAGCTATCTGCTACCACCTCGCCTACCTTCTCGGTCAGGCGCGCTCTCTGTCCCTCGAGGTTGCCAATCCCATTCACCCTCGTAGCCCCTCTTGTCCGGCTCAGCTCGTCCAGACCCGATAAGATGACAGCAAGCACTCTGTCGGCTTCTGGTTTCCTTGACTCGTCCGCAATGGCCTCTTTCAGCACCTCGTCGTAAAGCTTCAAGTTTGGTAGTAACAGCATTCTGATACCTTCTGGCCCGATTACGAGCCTCAGCGCCTTTAATGCGCCATAGTGTGTGCCCAGCGGCTTGTTCGGATCCAGGAACGACTTCAAGCATATCCGCGCAATGCGCGACTTGAGTCCCTGGTTCGAAGATGAATATTTGCTGCAGATCCGTTGGAGGAGCGATGCGGCATGGTCACGTATGTCGAAATGCTCGAGCGGGCTGTGTCTATGTCCGTTGACGCTGCTGCCATTCAGCGTCTCGGACGAGGCATTTGAGGGTGCTTGGTGTGATGTCGGACCCAAATGTTTGCCCGTGCAGCACGTCAGCACCGGGGGGACCATGTAGGGGATGTATGGATCGAGATATATGGTAGGGTTCTCCAGGAGCTTCTCGGTGGTGGACAGCATGGATCGTAGCACGAAGATGTTCTTCATGCTGTGTGTGACCTTCTCGGCGACGAAGGCGAGCAGGTACGTCGTCAGCTGGTGGATGCCTGGGTCGGTCTGGATCGACGCCAACGCCGCGTTCTGCCACTCAGGATTTGTCTCGTCGAGCAGGGCGCTGGACAGCTTGGCGAACAGCTCCTGGGACTCCTTGGAGAGCACATGTTTCACGAGCGGCTTGACGCTGACGTTGTCGAGACCGTTGGCGGCGGCGAGGTGCGGGTTCGCGTTCGGGCCCTTTGGCAGCAGGTCGGCGTGATTGCTTGCCGTTGGGTTCTGGGGTATCGAAGGCTGTACGCCCTCGACGGCGAGCCAGTGTGCTACGTGGGTGAGCGTTGTGTCTAGAGTAGAGCCCCAAAGAAGCAAGACGCACCTGTGAAAGTAATCTCCCTCGGGACCTTCGGGAGCGGAGCGTTGATCAGCTTCTCGAAGTCGACTTCCTCGTCCTCAACATAGTACAGCGGCTGGCCGGGGCCAAGCGATGCCTCGCCAAAGCGGAGCGGACGCGTGGACTCGTAGCCGTACAACGGCTCCACATTTAATATCTTCAGGGCATTGGATATGTCGTGTGTGCTCAGCGTTGTCCGCTTGCTGTGTCGCATGAACTTGAGCGCCTCCTCCAGCACCTGGGCCAGGCGATAGTCGACGTCGCGTGCCAGCTCTTCGACCACGTTGTCGGCGAGCGAGGCGAAGCCCACGGATTCGGCGACGTCGCGCACGTTGTCAGGGTTCCAGACGGACGACATGGCGGCGGTGCGGTGCGAGCGCTGCGTTGTATAGCGGAGGAGCGCTTGGATGGACGAGCGGCGAGGGAGGCGAGAAGTGAAGCGGATGGGAAGGACGCGCCGATGGGAGAGGCGGAAGGGTGTGACGATGCGGGTGATACGAGCTGTGGTTGCAGCAACCAGAGGACCAGCCCTACTCTACGTGCAGGGAATTATCATGGCGGGTGCCCGCATGCAAGATTGCCCGGAGACGGAGATGGAGACGGAGACGGAGACGGAGAGGTAGAAGGGGGGCGCCGGACAGCAACGGCCGATGGGAAGGCACCCGGGAGGTGAAGGTAACGGCGACGGGCGTCAAAGGCAGTCGCGACTCACTCAAGGTGATCAAAGGAAGTCGCGATGCGGCTCTTTCCTTCGCGTTCGGCAGTGGGCCGTGGCCGTCGGCTGTCGGCCTTGGCATGGCACTTCGTCCTCTGCACGGCCCGATGGCCGTCCACCCCCGCGACTCCACCCCTCTACCACCTTGTGCACCTTCACCCGCCGCCCAACCCTCACTGTCCAAATGACTACCCGACCGACCGGCCAACCGACCAAGTGACCAACTGGCCGCCTAGCCAAACTTGCCCTCGTGTCGCTACGTGTCGCGGCTGTTGGCCCACGCCCGCAGCCACAGTGGCGCGTTTGCTGCCCTCGCAGCACGCAAACATGGCGTGCACTCATCCTCCGCTCCCATGACGGCCGCATAGGCACTGGGCCATGTTTCGTTTTGATCGCTTGCCAGAGTGCTACTTCGCCCGGCTCCACTTGGATGCATTGCGAGACCACTGTCCCCCTTGCCCCGTCGTCATCGACTGGATCCAGCACGGCAGACCGCCATTTCATCTCTTTGTCAACGGACAAGTCAACCGGCCACATTGTCTCCGAATTGCCCTGTTCGGCTACGGCCGTTGCTCCCCGGCGAATCACGCAAGGCTCGCTCTCGACCGTCTGCCTTCCGCGGTTATCTGCAGAGCCCGTTATCAAGGGGCCGTATCTTTCTGGCTCACTCTGTCCCCAAGTACACAAATACAGCACCTCATTCCACTCCCTTCCATCGTGACCCTGCTGCAATGCCTTCCGTCTACCCGGGCGGGCCGTTGTGACCTTGATTGCCTCATACGCAAGTGTGCATAGTTGCCAGCTGGACATCCCCCCTGCCTATCTCACTGCAGCCATGCGGTTACAGACTATTTAACGTCGAGCGACAGCGTTGGTGTCTCCTTCTTCAGACCATCACTTCCTCTCCACTCAGCTCCTCTACGCAGACCCAGCAACCCCGACTGTGTCCCTTTGCCTCCCTACCATCTTGTCCATCTCCAACCTAGCCCACTAGCCATGGCTGTCTTCAGTACCCCTTCGGATTGCGCCGCCAAATCAGACTCCATCTCAACACACACCATGCAAGCTAAAGCAAGCTCGCTCATCCCAACCTTTGCTGCAACACAGGAGCGATCACGAGACGAGCCGCCTTCCCCACCCCCACAGCCACCCCCAAGCCCCGTCGGTTGGAGCCGTACCTTCTTGGATGCTGGCACTACATCTGATCTAGTATGCTGGTACCACCATCAGCACTCACACTTGCTAATATTTCATGTCTAGATCGATGTCCCTGCTCTCTGGGATTATTAGCATTTGGACTGCTTGGAGCAGGCGCTGGTCAGTGAACGTTCCACGGTCATGACCATTATAACGCTAACTTCAACCCTCCCAGATTGTTACCGGTTTTCACTCGCTTTATACCACGGTTTCGGTTTCGTCGTTACGTCTCCTCCCTAGACTTCTCTTCTCCCTCCGTGGTGTATTACCCAAGGGTCTTGGTTTACTTTTGGGCGGGCTCAGCTGTCGAGTTGCTTCTAATCCTGGGCGCATTTCTCTCTTCATGTGCATCTTGATCTTGTATTAGTGGTCTGGGATATCGGAGCACCCAAGGCAGCTCAGCCTTCATCACCACATTTTGTGGCTTTCTTTCGGATCGCCCTGCGTCAGGGGTGACACATGCTTGTACTACAAGACTGGAATCTGGAAATCTACGCTTGCATTCTTGGTATTTCCGGATGACTATATGTGGGTGAAGAATGCAGATGTGACACCAACGAGCGAGGAATGCATCTGTCAACCACTCCAACATACCAGGGGGTCTTCGTGTTTCTGCTGTCACAGCTAATCAACCATACAATTGACATCAAATTGCAACGCCAACAGGGTCTTTGCCTTGCTCTCGAATCGGACTTACGCTTCCTCCTGGACTTACCTGTTCCACCTTTACCTTTTCATGGAGACGCTGATCACATAATAGGACTGAGACGAAGGCTGGTATTCACCTAGCATACCGCCTGAGCAGCCTGTGGAGAGTATCTCACGGGAGTTACAAAGCGTGCTAATACTACAATCAGATATTCAGCGCAACAGTCTCTTGTTCATCTGCTCAAACTACAACAATGTCACCCCACTCACTCAATATTGTAGTCATAGGTGGATCTTACGCTGGCCTCGCCGTCGCACACACTTTTCTCGACAACATCATACACCAGCTCAGCACCTTCGAAGGCGCGCCCACTTATCGCATCGTACTTGTCAATCCGTCTAAAAATCTATTCTGGAATATTTGCGCGCCGAAAGCTCTAGTCTCACCGAGCTTAATCGATCCTAATGATGCGTTTTTTCCCATCGAACCTGCCTTGGCTCGACATCCTCCCGGTACATGTACCTTCATCCAGGGCCGGGCTACAGCGATTGATACGAGCGCAAAGAGAGTCACCGTGGACCTTGTTTTGAGCCCCGGAGGCGAACCATCAAGTCAGGTACCTGAAGCAAGCTCATCGGCAGCTGTCGCAGGGTCAGGTTCCCCGCCTGTTGTTCGAGACAGGAGCTTCCCTTGGAGTGCAGGCCACCGCAACAGCAAATTCGAGATGCTACAATATCACGCTTTGATCCTCGCCACTGGTAGTTCAGCGCATTCGCCACTGTTTTCCTTAAACGGAACACAGGAAGAGACACTGGCAGAATTCGAAGCTTTCCATCACAAGATCGAGACCGCGCATTCCATCTTGATCGTTGGTGGCGGACCTTCAGGTGTGGAGACAGCTGGACAGCTCGCTGCATATTATAACCAGTGTAGTCGATGGAAGACCTTCAAAAACAAAGGGCTACGCCCAGATTCTATTACTGACCCACGTACATTAACACGTGCACACAAAAGCCTTTTCACCCCGCTTAAGACGATTAAGAAAAGAAAAGAGAAGCGTGTCTCGGCCAACGCAGCATCAACGATCACCCCGCAACAGAGCCGCCTTGCGTGGAATAGAAAACATGACTCTAGCATAAGTGAACATGCTGATGCCACGATGCTCACTATTCCGGCATTACTTCCGCCTCCTACCGCACGTATTCCAAAGACTATCACGCTGGTTTCTGGCAGCGACTCCCTGTTACCAAAACTCACTCGTTCGCTCGGCAGAAAAGCGGAGAAGCAGCTCAAGAAACTGGGTGTGCAGATAATACACAACCTCCGCGAAGTCGGCCACAGGGTCAACGCGAACGGAAGCACGAACTGTATACTCAACAACGATGCGATAATTATATCGGACCTCTACATCTCAGCGACCGGAGTATATCCAAATACTAGGTACCTACCACAGGAAATGCTAGACGAGGCCGGATATGTCAAAACAGACCCACGAACTCTCCGTGTCCAAGGCCACAGCATCGGCGAGCGTATCTATGCAGTGGGCGACTGCGCTAGCTACTCACGAAACTACACCCTCGACGTCTACGACGCCATCCCTGTTCTTGCAAAGAACCTTCACAACGATCTACTAGCGCACGAATACAGATTACAAACCGTCGCCTCAGCGTCAGCTATTTCGGAGCCGGCCAGTCCGGTCACCGCGACGGAACATGAAGCAAACTCGCACTATATAAAAGCAGCCGTGATGCCGCAGGATGTGGATCTGCAGTTGTATTCAAGTCACCTAGCCTCGCCGACTGCACCTCTATCCCGCATCGCAGAATATCTCCCTCACATCTACTTGCCGCGCAAATCAACGCCACAGCAGTCCAAACCGGAATCAATGAAATCGCCTACACTATCCTTCTTACCAAAACCGACGACTCCGCCCACAATATCCACATCTCTCCCCTATATCACGCCCCCGACATCACCAAGAAAACTTGCGTCCCCTGGCCCGCCCATCTCACCTACCAACTTGGCAAGCGCTACTATCCCTACATCGCACACTCCTTCGGCACTTCCAAGAAGGGGATTACTCACATGCGAAGAAGCTCGCCGCAAAATCGCCGCTCTAGAAGACGCACACTACACGCAAGTCTCTCTGGACACATACTTGATGCCCATCACACGCTTCGGCGGTGTCGGCGTCATCTGCGACATCAAAGTACCCAGTTTGGGCGTCTACCTCCTCAAAGGGCGAAAATTCAACTTGGACAAGGCAAAAGCTGCAGTAGAGCGCGGCGCGAATCCTTACAAGATGCCTGTGTAAAGGGACAGCGTCTTTGCCGCTTGTTTTGACTGCATTTCTTTTGCGGATTCTATATTTGTGATACCTTGAGTTTATTAGATACCCTATTGGACTTTTTCAGGGTTACTTGAAATGAATGTCCGTCCAGCGCGGCCTCGTCCTCTTCTTCTCGCCCTCACTCTCTCCTCCATGTGCACCTTCATCACCACCCCTGCTCAAGTCATTAGCCGATGCCCTCCTCGGCGTTCCATACACATACATGGAACTCACAGCGTCCTAGAATGCCCAATCTCCCCACGCTCCTGCGTATTCTCCTCACCCTCCCCATTCCCCTTCAGATAACTACCGCTTTTTGTCCCGCTAGCCCCCGAGCCACCCCGATCACCATGATTCGTCTACGCCATATCATAAGCACCTATCCAAAAGCGACCTTACAAGAACGAGAGACGACAGCAACCAGAACGTACCTGTTGCATAGTCGATGCGTCGAGACTCCTGTCTGCCTTGCTTTCTCCACTCATTTTCGAGAGCAGACTTGCATCGATCTTACCTGGCCCTGTTTGCGTCGTCGTACCCTGGTTGATGGGCAAATCTGGCTGATTGCCCGCTGATTCCTGGGCGGTGAGCGACGACATGATGAACTCAAAAAGATTAAAATAAATATGGGAGTAACTGTAACTGGAGAAGATATTATAGCTGAGGGTTTCGTCGTTGGCTTGAGTTTAGTTGTGTGGTCTTCAGTTGCTGGTGGTGTGCTGGTGGGAAACGTCATTATTGCCGAATTGGACATGGATGTGTGGCAAGATGTGCATCATAAAAGTAACATCAGACCTCCGCCAACAACAGAGACGAATATGGCGCATTTACCTATGCAATTCGTCATTTTCTAATGAAGACCATTCTACCATCTATGTCATGCTATCTCATGCGTATGCACCATGCTTTTTCCATCATCAATCTACCAATGCCCGGTAATAAATGCTGAAGAGGAAATGCCACACTGCGGTCTCCTCGCCAGATCTGCGCATTCTAAACCTGCACAAAGTACTCTAGAACTTCCTCACTCACCTACCCATTAAGCCCACATAGCCCTAAACTTAGTGTCAAACTCCTCCTTCAGCGCCTTGAAAGCCTTGAACACATTCAAAAGCCCCGTGCCTTCCTCCCAAGCAGGCTTCTCCTGCAATTCCCTGATTTCTGCATCCCTCTTCTCCTTCTGCGCCGCAATCTCCAGTTCAAGGTCCTCCTCGTCCGCATCGTCGTCCCAAGAATCGGCGACCTTCTTCTTCTTTTTGGCCTGCATAGGAAGACTGGTGGTTTGGGCACCAGGGCGAATAGGTCCGGAAGCAGTTGAAGCGGTATCATAACCAGAATCTGCGTCGGGGATGAGCTTGTCTTCTTGAGCCTCTTCGGCTTCCTCACCCTCGCCGCGGACATCGGTGAAGTCGAGGTCGGAGGCTGTGTTGAGGTTCATGAAGTTTGACAAACTGGTGACGATGGTGGCCAAGACCATGCTAAAGTCGTTCAACACGAACCATACGTCGCCCCTGCGGATGCGATTGGCGGTTGCTAGCGCCTTGACGTCGCCGTGGTTAAAATAATCGTAGAGATACGCGTTGAGCGGCAGCTCGTCTTCTTCGGGGTAGACACCAACGTACGGGACGACAGCTTCTTCTAGGAACACTCCAGACCGGGTTGTGGTGCACAGGTCATGAACTGAGGTAAACTCATCATCGTGTCCTGATAGTGCTACGAAGGGAGAGCGGACCATGGTCGGCGCGCGACGCCGCATATTGGCAGATGGAGAGCCAGTCTTACCACCAGTCTTAGTCTGAGTTAGTGGCAAGGTATCGTCCGGCTCGGGGAGGTGCTGTTCAACGAAAGTGCGAACGTAAGCTCTATAGATATCCAGAGTGGTTTGGTTGTGCTTGCGTAGGACAGTTGCTGCATTCTCAGGCATTGGTGGTAGGAAGACGATGGAGGGGCTCCGCTTGACGACCTGTTCGATGAACTCTTGATCGGCTTGCCTGCAATATTTCCGACAGAACAGATGCGACATGGTGAGAATCAGCTCCTGGAGGACAGACTCCTGGTTGGTATCGAATTTGGCACAGAGCTTATGGAAGTATCCGTCCTTCAACAAAGCATGGAAGGCGAATGATGAGTTTTCGGTGAAGTAAAGATGGCTTACGCAACCTGCAAGATTGAGAGGCGATCCATGAGAGTCCAGAAGATACTGTCTGCGGAGGTACTCAATTGAGAAACGCAGATGATGTAAAACGGTCATCTTGGACTCCTCGCCTCCCAGATAGAGCCGTGGCTGGGATAACAACGCGTTGATTGATCGAATGGCGAAAGCTGAACGTTTTGATTCGTCCAGAAGCGCGAACAAGCGCAGCACTAGGGTGGTCGTAATGGGGAAGTGACCGTTGATATCCGGCAAGCGAGAGCTGATGAGCCTGTGGATTTTGCTCATCGAAATCCCGTGGAAGACTACATTTCCGAGCATGTCGAAACCTCGACGACCGGCGCGACCGGCCGCTTGTCGGTAGTTGAGGGCAGTCAAGAATACTGAATCCCCGGAGAAGATGACCGTTTTGCAAGGCTATGCACATCGTTAGCGTACGATCTCAACGGTTTTCAACTTATGGTCGCCTGAGAAGAAGTGGTCGAGCGCATTTGTTGCTCGGGCTCTATAAACGAAGTTGAGCGATTGACATACCATATTGATACCGAGAGCCAACGTTCCTGTGGCAATTACGACTCGAAGATATCCTCGTCGAAACAACATTTCACATACTTGCCGATACTTGCGGTTAAGACCGGCATGATGGACGCCAATCCCTCTCCGCAAAGCAGCGAGCAGCCATTCCGGGACTTCGCGCCGGATGAGCTCTTTCTCAAACCTGGCAAGCTCTTCTCTAGACATTTTCCTGCTATCAGCGAAGTGGAACCGGTCAACCGGTGTGTTGGGATCAAACGACGCCCATGGACTAGCTTCGTTGCCGGCTGCATCTCGCATGAGGTCGTCTTTCGTGAGTCCTTCTTCTCCTTCTGCCCCCTTCTTCTTCGACAGCTTCGGCGGGTGTCGCTTATTAGCCTTGGTCATCATTTTCTTATACTCCTCCCACTTTGCCAGATCGGCCTTCCACTTAGGGCTTGATTCTTTCCAGCTCGTCTCTGCTGTCACCAGCTGCGCCATGAGAGTTTTACATATTCGCTCGCAGAGGCCGCGGTCGTAATTAAAGATAATACCAGGAAGAGCATCTTGCTCATGGAGCTTGGAGAGGAGTGGAAGGATGCTCTTCGCATCGGAATCGCGTATTTCTTCCAGCTCCTCTTCATCAACATCTTCTTCTGCCGCACCGGGGGCTTCGCTGTCGGCATGTCGATCGCTTGGCTTTTTGGACAGATTGCTACTGACGTCTTTGAGTACAGCGGCATAGGGCGAGTTTACATCCGCCATCCATTCATGGAGCACAGCCTTGAGTGACTTCTCCCAGTTAATTATATGAATCTTTTTGACAACAGTAGGCAGTGTAGCCGCTGGATCCAACCCCTTATCAATAGGGTACTCCTTGGTCTGATGCTTCGACATGCTTTGCCAGAGTGTGAAACAGTCACGCGCCTCGAGGCTAAGATCGGAAGGAATGCCTCGTGAGCGGTTGACCAGACTCGCCACGGGATGGAGGAACGAGAATGCGTCACAGTTATCCAAGCCCAACTGTGCAAAAGCGCGGTTTTCAGGCAAGCCTTGGAACTCTGTAGCGGACCCCGTTTGCGACCGTTCCGGCGTATATACAAACTTGCGCAAGTCTGAATACCTGTGCCGATGCTGGACCATGTCGAAATCATTTCCTACTGCCTTCTGCGTGGATGAGAGCCAGGCATTGAACTCGTCGGGGTTTCCGATCGTGGCAGAAAGAGCAATAATCGGGCAGGGAGCCATGAGAAGTAGCTGCTCCCAGATGAGACCGTCCTCAGCCTGACCAATACAATGGACTTCATCAAAGATGATCCATTTGACACGCCTCGCCCACGTATTGGCATTTGAAGGAGCTAACAGCATAATTTGCAGGATATGCGGCACAGTTACCAGGATTTGGCATCCAGTAGGGTTGTTGATCCTGTAGTCTCTCGTGTGGATTCCCCATACGCTGTTACCCGGGTATTTGTATGATTTTGAGAAGCGAGCTTGAACTTCGGCTGCGATTTGATTGACTAGCGCCTTTGTCGGAGCAACGTAGACAAGGATATCATCGTCGTTCGACTCTAAAACTTGCTTCATCGCGTAAAATGAAATAAAGGTTTTTCCGGCCGATGTTGGAGCGATTACAAGCTGGCTACGCTTTGCGTCAATCCCATCGAGAACCCTGCGCTGCCAGGCATCGGGCTCAAAGGGCACGCGAGGATCGGGTGCGGAGTCTATACTCCGATCGAAGTATGGCCCGCAATGAAGTAGCTGGAAATTGCTGATTGAGGTGGGTAGGGCCAGTGAGAGTCCGGAGGCGTCTGCGAGAACGAATTTGAAGACCAGTGGTCGGTCTCCTTCCGGCGTGGGAATCGGAAGCTTTGGCAACGCCAGCTCCTTGTAGGTCTTTTCCACACAGCCAGCAATCGTCTTGGTTATCGGTTTGCGCAGACTTGAGAAGGTGCTAAGGTTGTCGAAAATGAGGGCGGCAACATGCAGGTTCTTCTCCTTTTCACCACTACGACAGGCTGATACCCACACTCCTAGCAGGGCGTTGAGAAGATAGAGCCGCACCTCGGCTTCCAAAGTATTCCGCTTCAAGTCTGTATTCAGCGTAGTCAAGTACTGCTTCGCCTTTTGGAATCGAGCAACTGGAGTCGGCTCTTTTTCCAGGGCATTGCACGTCAACCGCCAACCTTGAACCAGCATCTCGGAGCTAGCTTCGTCTTTCTTACTCCTATCCGCAGCAATCTTCGCAAGCATGGCCTCCTTTTTCGATGGCGCACCCTTCTTGCTGCTCTTTGGGTTCGCCTTTGGCTTGGTAGTCTCTTCTTTCTTCTCGATCTTTGACGCACCCGGCGTTATAATCTCTGGCTCAAGCACTTTGCCGACCGCATTCGTAAGACTAGCTGCGTACGCCGTCATCTCGGCCATAAACCACTGGTTGCGCCGGCGGGCGAAAAACTGTTGCTTCGCACTTTTCGCTATCTGATCTTCTCGTATTTTTGGATCCAGCGGCCGTTTGCTGTTGTGCCAATGGGACACTTCGCGGAAGATTTGTGAGGTCGTGGCGTCAATAACGTCACCTGCCTTATCCACTGCCAATTGGATGGGCGCAAGATGGGCATCGAACACGTCGTTAGAGAAGGGGAGCACAGTATACGAGTCTGGAGCCGGTTGGGTCGTGTTCGCTTGAGACGCTGCTACTAAACGTTTTAGCAGGGTTGATCCAACTTATATAGGCCGACTAGTATTACTCTTGCATGAAATAAACATACCTTGACTGTCGTTGATAGCCACCATTGTATCTCCTATGCTTCCCGGTCCTACAGACTTCATCGCTTGAGTGAGTGACTGATAAGACTCGTTTTGTCCAAAAGTCTTGTCTTTTATGCACGCGGCAAGCAGGCGGCCGTCGACAAGGTCTGCAACATCGCAAGCGCACTGAAAAGCGGACATGTTCTCTGCCCATGTTTCAGATGAGAGGATAGCGCAAGCTTCGTCACAGTATAGCTCAAGAGACGTGGCGTCCTCTTCATCTAAATCTGCGGCCTCCACCAGGCGCTGAGATAGGTGAAGCTGTGAGATCAATGCGGTATGTCGAAGGAAAGCATCGGAAAATTCTCTAGTAGCTCTGTTGCCGGCAAGAAGAGCGAACAGAACCAGAATCGTGATGTATTCGCGTTCCGTCAGTTGTTCGCCCTTGAGGTTTTCGAATATAGAGCGGTCCAAGTATTTAGGACGCGGTTCGGCGACCGGCTCACTGAATTTCTCAACCTGCAATGCACAGTTAGATACGCTCTGACAAACGATACGAAGAGGGTAATAGATGGATGTTGGTTTACCGTCAAAGCGATTTCGCTATCACTCCGTCGAGGATTCTCTAAGACAGTAGTGACCACCTTAGTATCTTGCCATTTCAAACCATTGATCAGTGCCGAGGAGATGCCCTGTTCCATGAACCAGTATATGAGCTGGCGGAAAGCGATCTTTGTTCGTAGCCCTTCTTCCTCGCCATCATGGTCCTCATCCTCGAGGGTATTAAGATGCTTGGACAAAATACTCCGTTTGCGTAAGACACCAAGCTCTGCTCCATCGTGTACCATGACGAAGTAGAGATCTGTTGTCGCCAAGTACTCGGCAAAAGCGTCTGAAGTGACGGAAGTGAAGACATTGATCTCAATCTCCGGGTGAACCAGCTTCAGATTGGTCCGTAGATGCCGTATGATAGCAGATCTGGCCAGAAGGTACTTCTCTCTCGCTTCGTCGGAAGCGAAATGGGGGATACAGAGCTCGCGGTGTTGGTCCACGAAGGCGACGTGGAAGTTACATCGTCGAGCAACCAAGCCGCGGAGAAAATTCTCGACCGCCCAAGTAGCATGAAGCAGTTGGAAGCCAGGGTCAAAGTCAATGTGCTCATCGCTAAAGCAATGGAGAAGCAGGCTATCGCCCTCAATGACGAAAAGCTCGTGGCCGCAGTAATCGCCGATTATATCGATACGCCGCGAGAATACCCTCGAATACCATTGAAGCACGGGGTCGGACGTAGAGACTGCGTCGTCCAGGTCGTGCTCGCTGCCAACACTCGACATGGTGGCGCTGCTTAGATGGTTGTTTGAAGGTTGAGCTAGCAGGTCGCCATGTACGTGGGTTCGAGATAGATGGTGAGGTTAGTGTAGAGGTCAATCGGGATAGCTACTGAGACTGATTGAGATCAGCTATGATGACTTGGCTGAGGAAGGCAGGTGGGGTGCACTGGTGGGGGGTGTGTGCAATGGCGGGGTGAAGCTTCGGAATTAGCAGTGCGGGCTAGACCTGAACGGGGCAGATAACCGAAGTGCTTGCCACATGTGCGGCTGTGCAGAGTGGCGGCAAATACTAGTCCCGTGTGAATACTTCTTGTGGCGATTTCGGTTTCATAGAGGGGGCGTTTTAATTGTTTTGAAGGAAGGGCGACTTGTTGTTGCCTTGATGTATTTGAAAATGACGTCCCCAGCGCATGAGGAATATACCAACATTGAAAGTGCCGTCAACAGGCTTCAAACTGCCTAGTAAGAAGCCCTCGAATAGCACGCTTTCGCTGCTGTGGCATTGCATCGCAAGTCGAAAAAGTCCATCACCGTATCAGCTTGGTTGGGGATGTTGTGGTCTACTCCCGCCGCTTCATAAGCTTCGAAATTGGTTCCGAACCGGGCTCTTGTCCAGCCCTTGAGCGGTGTATCCTTTGTCGTCTCAGTCGGCGTTTCGCTCACCCCAAACACGCTCGTCCATTGCTTGATCTCCTCTCTCAGATTTTGCGGATAGAGTACCGTGTCCGCGGTTCCGTGGAGGACCTGTAGCTTCGGCCTGAATCCTGTGTATCCAGGATACGCCCTCTGCACCATCGCCGCCCATTCAGAACCGTCCCGGATGATCTTCCCTGTCGCGCAAGCATCGCTCCATACTCCATATCCATTACCAGCGAAACAGCCGAATGGAACGCCAGCCCACGCGCTACCTGCAGCGAAGACGTCCGGGTACGAACCGACCAGGACCTGCGTCATCATCGCACCTGAACTCGTTCCGGTCACGAACACACGGTCTTTATCTCCTCCGTACTTTTCGAGCGTCCATCGCACCATGCTGACGATGCCGAGGGCATCACCACCGCCATCGTGAGTGAGCGAAGCATTGCTGCTGACGTCCCAGCACTGATCCGCCTTGTTTGGCGAATCTGGATAGATTGAGATAAAGCCATATTGGTCCCCTAGCGATGCGTATGGGCGGCCCCTGAAGGCGTCTTCTGCAGTACCGTGGCACCAATGTGGGACTACGAGAATGGGAGGCTTCGAGAGTAGGCTCTCAGGAACGTATATGTACATCGAGACATTACGAGGATTTGGCCCAAAGTCTTTGACTTGGGTGAGCGGTGAGGAGAGCTGCTGCGCTACCGTGCAGGTAGCAAGCAACAAGGCGGCGATGAAGGATGCAACCATGGCGACTTTACGAAAAGTGAAGTACAACGGAATTGGGTATTGCTAAAGCAAGGGACTTGCCTGAACTAATACTGCGTGATTCGACCACTCCTTTTGCTCGGCGTTATCAAAAATTCCTCCGGAATAGATTGAGAGTCAGTCCAGATATTCACTTTTCGGATCCGGGCAATGTCCAGCGTGGATCAGGGCACCGCCCCGGCAACATCGGTCCCAGCCTGCCATCTTGGGCGCGGGGTGCCAGTACAAATGAGTTCCGGGGATAGATTGGTGTGCTCGCATCTAGCGACGGACCCTGGTCCTCGTCTAAATCGCTCTGAAGATCTGTTCTAACCTTTTAATGTTCCTAGACAGTTGTTATTGTACTTTCCCTTCATCTAGCATGCCAGACCTAGGACAGTTCTAAGTAGAGGCGGAGGAGGCATTCAAAGCATCCTTGCTTTCGACCAAGCGACGATATATCGGCGAGCCTTGACTGGCCTTTTCACGCTAGCATATAGCTTCTCTTTATTAATTAATTATAAGCTGCCCCTTTAGATGATATTGCTTTCGAATCGTGGCCGGTGAGTATGTCTTCGTCCACATGGTCAAGCGCCAGCTCCAGCTGCAAGATCCGCGAGCAATGCAGGAATCTAGCGTGAGTAGGTTAAGTAGCGGGTACTATCAGTCGTTTTGACCTCCAAGCTGTAACAAAGAAGGAAGCAGTCGAGATATTAAACCTCAAGAGTGATGGTATAGGAAACTTGTTTTCGAATCTACGATCGTACTGCACACTACGCAGAAGGATGCCGCAAAGCAGCACGTTAGTTACGCCATTGTCATTCTCGGCAACGGGTCCTACCATTTCGTGCTCAAATACTTTCCCTAGACTTAATATTACGTTTCTGCAATTCGAGTAAGCCAAAGGGCTCTTCAGGATATAGTGTGGCATTTAGCGGTCAGCCAGCGACCAGTCCCAATTAGGGAAAGGTACACGGGTACCCGCTGCTGCGCGGGATCTACAATATGCGGTGCGAAACCCAATTTTCGCGGATTGACGTCACCGCGAACCTGCCCGCGGCCCAGTCCGGTGTTTTTAACGCGTTTTGTTTGCGCACGTCATCTGGTGGACCTTGTGCTTTCCTGCTCCGCGCGCTAACAAAAGGACCGCAGACCCGCGATCTACAATGGCGCGCAGGACCCCAACCCCAAACCGCTGGACGTCAACAAACATGAATCCCGAAGACGAGACGCGGCCTTTGCTTGATACCGAAGCGCAGGCGAGGATTGCGAAGCTTCCCGCGCGTCATGTGATATCGAAGAAGACGCAGCAGACTTCCTTTCCGGTCGATCATGGACTTCTACCTTGGCTTCAGGTACTAGGAGGATGGATACTGTTTGCGAACGGCTGGTAAGCGGGTCTTCTAGCGTCAAATGAAAACCTGTTAACTATAAATCTAGGGGCATGCCTAACTTGTTTGGCGTCTTCCAAACATTCTATGTCACCGAGTTACTGCCCGAGCAGACTGCCTCGTCCATTGCGTGGATCGGATCTATTCAGCTTTTCCTTACTACGCTCATGTGTCTGTTCGGAGGCATCTTCATCGATCGTGGATACCTTCAGAGCCTGATTGCTGCCGGAACTGTTTTCGAAGTCGTGGGATTGTTGGCTGCTTCCTTCTCGGCAGAGTACTGGCAGCTTCTTTTGGCCCAAGGAATATGTGTGGGTATTGGGAGTGGACTGCTGGGTCTGCTTCCGGTGGCCGTCATCGCCATGTATTTCGAGGAAAAGAGAATGCTAGCCACCGGCATTGCGGCTACAGGAGCTAGCTTTGGTACGTGAGCTCATGTTGTTAAGAGATAGCCTGCTAACATATGTACAGCCGGTGTTGTGGTCCCAGTCACCCTCCGCTACTTGTTTTCAACTATCGGTTTCGCATGGAGCGTTCGCATCCTCGCCCTTGTCATCCTAGTAACGAATCTAGTTCCCTGGGCTATCATGCGACTTCAATCAGACGGTGCGGACAACGATACGAGGTTCACATTCAACCACTTCAAAGACCCAGCGTACTCTGCGTTTTGTGTCTCCTTCACGCTGATCATGGCGGCTACTTTCGCGCCTTTTTTCTATATCCAAGAGTATGCGCTTAATCTTGGTGCTACGGATAGCATGGCATTCGGTCTGCTTGCTATCATGAACGCGGCGAATCTGTTTGGTCGTTTCGTACCCAACGCTCTCGCTGATCGGTAAGTTACCCTGGTCCTCGTGATTCAAGTATATCTAATATATCATAGCTACGGTGGTATCAACGTCCTCCTCCCTCTATGTGTCGCCTGCATCATTCTCCTCGCCACCCTACCCTTGATCCAAACAACCACGACTTTAATTGTCTTTAGCATTCTATACGGCTTTGCTTCTGGTAGTGCTATGATTCTTCCCGCACCCATCATCGCGAACATGTCACCAAATGCTGCCGAAATAGGTGTGAGAATGGGTCTTGCATACCTATGCGCAGCTTTTGGTGGACTTGTAGGGAATCCTGTATCGGGCGCAGTAAAGAATGGAGATGATGTTAGGGCTGTGAAAGAGTTCCGTGGTGTATGGTGGACTGCGGCGCTCATCATGGCGACGGGTGTGGCGGCGCTGTTGGTGACGAGAAGGTTCAGGGTTGGGTCGCTCTTTGGAATGGGCAAAGTGTGACGGCTTCTCATGAGGAGATCTGTTACTGGCTCATGATTTATGACGAGTACAATCATAGCTGATAACATCATCATCACCACCAACGGGTAAATCATCCACGAAGTTTTTGCCTAGCATGCGCAGCTTAGCAACATGATCCCCGCATAGCTCGATGAAGTTTTTTGAGGTTGGCGATGCAACGGCGGTGCTTCTGGCTCGAGGGCTGGTTGCGGCAGGCCAACTGGTTGAAGTGGAGTATGTTGGTGTCGAGACAAAAGCGCAAACCATGGTAGAACGTAAGCTCAGCTGCTAAAGGTGTTGTTCTCGTAGCAATATTTTCTATAATTCGTCATTTTAAGAAAGCCCCGAGGAAGAGAATTTGGGCATTGTCCCATTCCATCGTTATACTACCTAGCTAAATCACGGACTGGACGCTTCTGAACCCGCCTTTCTGAAAGTAGGGTATTTCTTTGGAGTTTAGTAGGACCAGCTCGCACCTTAAGTAGCTTTGAATGTGCGTATAGAAACAGTGATCTGAAGTTGCTTGGTCGGCCCCACCTGTCAACCATACATCGATGTATGATCCAAAAACGATAAGCGAAAACAGAAATCTGATCCTGATGTGACCATTTGATCCGGACCACATTAGCGCCTTTTTGTTGCTGGTATAAAAGGTGTCCATCTGCCCCTTTCTCAGCTTCCTCTTCATCCTCTCCAAACTCACACTTACATCCTGAGATTTCAAGTCTCATCAAAAAGCCGCACTTTCCGCACTCCCCATCGAAAACAAAACCCTCTTCGAATACAACAACAAGTCGAGTGTGTACTCACCACCGCCTTGCTTAAGTCTGTTGGACCAATTTCCGGCTCCAGCTCTTCAAGATGTCTACCTTCTCCAACCTCGACTACCTCTTCGAAGACTTCGATCTTCCTACAACATCTTCATATTCAACTTCAAGTCTGGGCATAGCGATACCCTTCGACAAGCTATGCGGCGAGCTCCGCAACAACATCTATGCGAGCTACTTCGCCGACTCCTTCACCTCCGCCTCCAAAAACGATGCCCAAATCGTCAAGATAAACGAACACGGCAGCCTGGTCCTCCCCTCGCTTTCAAGCGTTTCGCACCAAATCCGTTCCGAGACCAAGGGCTACATCTACGAAGTTCTAGCAAAGCCAAGCACCGCCATCCACGCCCAAATCCGCGATTACGACGCGAAACCGCTCATCGCCACACTCGAGAGAATCTCAGGCGAGCTTCAAATCCCAAAGGCAAATCTGGTGAAGCGAACCAAGGTCTTCATCATCGGAGAGCTCCACTACGGAAACCTCTACCAGTGGCTCCGCGAAAACATCGCCGATCCATCCAAAACACCAGTTTTCACCCACGAAGCGGCCTCGGTTCCCGGCTTCGACGACCTTTCCGTCTTCCAAGGCATATTGTCGCTCAAAGCCTTTATCAAGCAGTACGACGCGTTCAAAGCGTATTCCCGCTCCAGTGTCGCATGGCGCAATATCGCTACGGATTTCTATGAACGCGTCGAAGAGTCGTTCTTGGATGTTTTGCCTAGAATCCGCGATTCGAATTCCGAGGCGTACGAGGGCGATTTGACGACTTATGTCTTCAAGACGGTGGCGAAATACCACCATATGATTATGAAGGAAAGACCTGCCAAGGGGATGCGGATGTGCATGGCTGGGAAACGGAAGAGGGAGGATTGGTGCGCTAAGCAGTCCGATATGGTGCAGGCCATGTATTCCTTCCATGTAGATTGCAATAGGGCGCTGTTAAGGCTGGAAGGGAGTCAGCCGGTTGTTGGACGGTTCCGGGACGTGTTGGACTATAATTCTTGAATGCTGCTTGGAGTCTTTACTTTTGCATCATCTTAGCTTTAGGGTTTATAACGCAGCATTTTGGATAGTCAACTATGAGTTCAGTTGGACGATCGACTTGCTTTTTGGACGATTGTGCTACCTTAGCTTGTGAAAAATTCTGTTCTATTATTTTATCTGTCTAGCTTAGGGTCTTTGCTCCGTTTTCTGGTTTATTTTCAACGACATATATATGATATGCGGTAGAAATTGCTCATACACGACCTCGTACCGATGGCCCATGTGATACTCATGACTACGCTCACCCATCTATACTATTTAGCTCGCAAGTCTCCAAACAACATCAATTCTCACCGTCCCAATACTAGTCCCCCATCACCTCTTCCATTGGTCCCTCAAGCAGAAAGTACGACTTGCCCGTGCACACAACAATGAACCGAAGTGAGCAAGAGCGGCTTCATACCGCCGCACTCCAGAATCTCTCGCAGTACATTATATTCAAAGTATGAAAATTTGGTAGACAGCTAGCACGCGAACCACCATTTGAGGGAATTATATGGGAGAGCCGAGCTTGCAGCAGAAGGTCTCGCGCGACTACAGTTGCCAGGTGAGACTTTCATTCCCACCCAGCGGGCAACCACCTTGCAAAGATCGTATGGAGCAATGTATTGGCAGAGATGACCATTTCACAAAGGGGCCGGAAGACTATCGGTGTGTATTTTACTACTTGGTACGGAGAGATGATTCGTACGCTCGTAGCACCCACGGCTCGTTAAAGGAATTTTAGACAGCAACTCAATAGGGTCACGGAACGTTGGACCTTGCATACTACGCCGACTCATTCCCACGGTATCCACACACGAGAGCCGCACCGCACGCGCATACGCTTGGCTACCCAAAGGTCCGGGTTACGTTGCATTACACTATTCCCGCAGCATTCTAGCGCTGCCCCCGTGTCGGGTTTGGGATCAGCTACAGGATTTTCAAGGCAGGAGGTCTGGGGTCAGCACTCGTACCAGTTGCCTCAGGTTAGTATGCCTATCTTGTCATATGTACACCAATGCTTTAACTCAAAATCATCTAGCTCCCCGGGTTCTGCTTCGACCCACCCACGTCCCCAGTCCGAGTAGTCAGCAAGATCGACGCGGCTTTTATGGTTCCCGGAGCATGAATAATATATAAATGCGCCGCCGTAGGTAGGAAGAATGATGGACCAACCTCAAATCCCAGACATCCATGCGTTAGTGTCCGAACAATGGGAGAGTTGCAAGCTTTTATGAAAGCTATCGGCTATGTTGTCTTCGCGGGTTGAATGTGGATGCTCTTCTCCACGTGCTCTACATTAGCCGTGCACAATGCCAAAGTATGGAAATTGAAGGAGATATTTAATCATACCGCGGAAAAGGCTAGCCATTCAAAAGCCGTGCGTTTCCTAACGAAGGAAATACCCGAAGAAAGGAAATTGCGAATCTTCTTGCTTCGAGACGGTCGTAGAACGTCAGGCACACAACGACAGACGCCGAACCGATCAGCCTCGCGAATCTACCTAGTGTAGCAGGCGATCGCATCATCGCGACGCTACCGACACCGCCTAGAAGGCAACCAGTGGAAAGTACTTTCGTGATCTGTAAGCTGCGCGATAAAAAGATGATCTCGCCGTCGGCATGGCCACTGTGCTGAGCACGCGACATTTCTTCCCCAGATTCCTCATTCGAGCTTGGCGGGATGAAGGATGAGGCTAAGAGCGGCATCGGCGCAGGCATCAATGTTCGGCGTCAGCTTAGTTTGCTGTTTTAGTCACCGGTCAGTGTTTGCGTGGCACAGTTCAACCTTGCGAAAAGATAGTTCGATGTTGAGGTTGTGGCTGGCTCTAGCGCGCAGTCGTGAACGCCCGGATGAAGCAAGGGATGCAAGCATAGCGCTAGTCGAGATCAAGCATAGTTGGTGGTAGGCCAAGTGGCTCCATCGGCACTACCGAAGTCATATCCAACATGTCGCAAAAAGCGCAACGACTCCTCCAGCGTCTCAACGAAAACGCACGAAGCCGCGTCAGCATATCGTCAGCAGCAGGCCCCCCCGCTGGGTCGAGGGTACAACATGTCGGATCAACCTAGATCGATCGTCGTGCACAATATCAGCCGGTGAGCAGGGATGGCTAGGCACACTAGCTGCAACTTTGGTGATCCCACAGCCGCACCAAGGCATTCTTCGTTCGCAAAACATCTGCTCCGTTTACCAACAATGTCCGACGTTGGACCACCATAGGCCGACAAGGGTGACACTAGAAAATAACGCAGCTGAAGACAAAGACTCGGACGCCGTGTTGCTTGATAGGGGCGGCCTGCAGAGCTTGCGTGGCTGCGGTGTTGTTGGTCCATGCGTCCCGTGCCGGGCGAAGGACCGCTCAGAGACCCGGTGCTCTGCATTATGGATGTGGTTGATGCTCGTATGAAAATCCGAGGGGGAGAGCGTTTCCTTACTTGGCGACGCCACCTAACTCGAAAAGGGCGTCGTCGCTTTCCCTGGTCCGCCGCCTTCAATGTTGTTGTTTCCGGCGGGTGGTACTCGAGCAACCACAACATACACAGTACGTCGTTTGTCGATAGCTGCTTTCCCCGATAAAACCTTGTGGTGAGAGAGGATTTATGATGTGCATCCAACCGAACTTCGGTGTGAAGATCATGACCCCCAGCTGGTCACCGTGCAGGTGATACGCCGATCCCCCTCCAACCCGAGTTCATCTACCTTCATACATAGCGCCAAGTCGTATTGGATACGTGCGAGCGGGGCAAGGCGTGCGGCAGTGGATGAAATCTAGGCGCCATCCTTGGTAACGTGCAGGATGCCGCGGCCATTCCGCCAGCCAACTATGTCGTTCCGCGAATGAGGATCAAAGAACCTTGAAGGTTTCCCTACGCCGCTTTCAACTCCATGTTTGTTGCCCAACCCTCGTCGCGTGATTTGGTCATTGCACTGCACTGCAGACATAAAATTTGCCAGCCGCCCTAAGGCATCCCCGCCATCAGTGTAACATTCACCCATGCCCATAATATAGCGCGTCCCTAGCTGTCCGCCTGCAGCTTAAAAACTGCAGCTTCCCCAAACCTCCCGTGGAGCTCTCTCCAGACGCACAACGCGTTCTTCAGTACACCACTATGGCTGATCTCAAGGACGATTCGAAGATCGAGTAAGTTGACCCTCGCGCTTCGGCTCTTTTCGAGCTCCAACATACTGACAGCTCCTCGCAGGCCTGCCGCCGAGCGGAGCTCCATCCACAACATTGAGGAGAAGCGTCGAGCAAGTATTGCCCAACTGACGGCCAATACCGAAGGGGAGTACGTCGTCCTCTCCTTTACGAACTGTCGCAGTCGCTGACGTTTGTAGGATCCGCAATCCTCTCGTTGGCATGTCCAAGGCGGAGCTCTTGAGGGACGTCGAGATGTTCGCCAAAGAGCATGACCTGGAGGCCGAAACTCAATTGCTCTTCAAGGGCGCGCTCGCTGCTCAAGCACCAGCAGCCCTTGACGACATTGAGGAGCTCGATGAAAGCGATCGCAGCGTGTTGCGCGAGGAGGTCACCCACCGTTTCAAGCTGCCGAGGACGCTCTATGTCACCATCATTCTCAACTCAATCGCTGCTGCTATCCAGGGTTGGGACCAGACGGGCTCGAACGGCGCCAACTTGACCTTTGCTGCGAGGTTCGGCATCCCAGATGACAGCGCCTACTGCAAAGAACATGGTATCAGTGAAGCCACGTGCACGAACAACGCCTGGATTGTGGGTTTCGTCAATTCCTGCCCGTACATCGCCATCGCGCTCTTTTGCGCATGGATCTCCGATCCCGTGAATGAATGGATTGGTCGGCGCGGTACTATCTTCATTGCTGCCATCTTCTCGGTGTTCGCTCCTATCGGTTCTGGGCTTAGTCAATCTTGGGGACAGCTCGCGGTCTGCCGTGTTCTGCTCGGCATTGGTATGGGTTTGAAGGAAGTCACGGTGCCTGTCTTCTCCGCCGAGAACGTCCCTGCGAACGTCCGTGGCGGGCTCGTCATGTCGTGGCAGATTTGGACCGCTTTTGGCATTTTCCTCGGTACTGTCGCCAATCTTGTGGTTATGGTGAGTAGCTTCGACTCTGGGTTTAGATGGGGAAATGCTAACAGTCTGTAGGACACCGGCGCCATCTCCTGGCGATTGCAGTTTGGTTCCGCTTTCATCCCTGCCGTGCCGCTCGTCCTCGGCATCTGGTTTGTCCCGGAATCACCCAGGTGGCTGATGAAGAAGCGGAGGTACGCCAAGGCATTCAGGTCCTTCCTGCGGCTGCGAAACACGCCGCTCCAAGCTGCGCGCGACTTGTACTACACACACGCGCTCCTCGCCCAGGAGGAGGTCCTTATTCGCGAGTCAGGCCTGAAGCCTGAGAGCAACTTCTTCACGCGCTTCATCGAGCTCTTCACCATCCCACGTGTCCGCCGCGCGACCCAGGCCTCCGGTATCGTCATGATTGGACAGCAGATGTGCGGCAGTACGTATTTCGAATCTGAGAAAATGACATCAGCTAATAGCAGTAGTCAATATCATTGCCTTCTACTCGAGCACCATCTTCAAGCAGGGTGGTGCCAGTAACAAGGAAGCTCTCATCGCATCGTTTGGTTTCGGTCTCGTCAACTTTGCCTTCGCCTGGCCCGCCGTGTGGACCATTGACACGTTTGGCCGTCGCGGTCTGCTGCTCTTCACATTCCCGAACATGTTCTGGTCTCTGTTGGCGGCCGGAATGAGCTACTATATCCCTTCGACGAGCAAAGCGCACATGGGCCTCATTGCCTTCTTTGTGTATCTGTTCTGCGCCTTCTATTCTCCAGGAATGGGTCCAGCGCCGTTCACATATTCAGCAGAGGTCTTCCCGCTATCGCATCGTGAGGTTGGAATGTCATGGGCAGTCGCCACTAATAACTTCTGGGGGGCGATCTTGTCGTTGACGCTCCCCACGATGTTGAAGGTGATGAAGCCCCAGGGCGTGTTCGGCTTCTACGCCGGACTGAACGTCCTCGCCCTCATTATGATGTCAGTAGATATCTCCTCTTTCTCCTTGTTCACTGCTAACGAGTGACAGCTTCCTGTGGTTGCCCGAGACAAAGCAGCGTACTCTGGAAGAGCTCGACTACGTCTTCGCCGTTCCGACGCGCACGCACATGAAGTACCAGGCCGGCCCCAACCTGTCTTGGTGGATCAAAACGTATATCCTCCGCAAGAAAGGCCTCAGCAAGCCCGTGCTATACAAGTTTGACGAAGTGTAAGTATACCCGGCCAACCGAGAACACCGACTTTTGCTAACGTGGATTCAGGCACGCCACACCTGTCAAGTTTACGGAGGGCAAGGTCTAAATGGCCGTAATTGGCGGTTTAGTCAGCGCGGATACTTGTGGGAGACAAGGTAGGGTGCAATGTAGAGCAGGTCTTGACATCGGGAGCGATACGCAAGACCTTGTGTAAGGATTTATAACTTGATCCTCGATTCGATATCCTCGCAGTCAGTTGTGTCTTTGCCCCAGGGCAGCCGCTCGTTAATAGCATGGATGATTCGAAGAAGTCGCACCTCGGGTGATGCTTATCGTGTGAACATAATGCACGCTGGTGCTTTCCAATGGCGTGACCCTCGAGCGAACGCGTCGGGTGTGTGCAGAAGCCGAAGTCACTGTCAGCGTCAGATCAAGCGCACCCCAAGCCCACACCTGACGTCACCCGCGCAAAAGCAAAGCACACCGGTTCGCGTACACCCGCCTAGGTAGTGTAGCACAGTCCGCCATCAAGTCAGCCAATCAGCGCACCCCTCTCAAGTCGTACCAAATCGGGAAGCTACCGAGGTTGACAACTATACGACCGCTGAACGCCGACTGGTTGCGCGTTTATATATCACGGCTGGTTCCCCGCTGCTGACAAGGCTTGGTGTCTGAGAACTCTTTGGACTTGTATGTACCGCTGAGCAAGCTCTGCTAATCTCTTGTAACGTCTTTGAGCGAACGCGCTAGTTTTACCCGTTCGTTGTGGTGGTGTGTGTGAAATCTTGCCTCCCTTCTACTTCCCCACCCTCCATCGCGCAACCTAATCAAGCCCAACCGCTGTGGCCTAGCCACCCATGCTGTAGCCCTCACCGCACCTCAGAACAGCAGGGCCATATAAGACGTGTGTTCCCATCGCCCTCGAGAACGAGAACACGCCTGTGGTCATCCCATCCGTACAGAACAAGACCGCTGCATTGTACCCAAGCCTGTCGACATCCACAACATCTGAGCTTACATAGTTACTTACCAGCACAATGGGGTTCAATCTAAAGCAACAACTCGTTTTCGTATGTACTCAAGCCGATCTTGCATCGTCTTGACAACTAATAGGACTACAGTATGGCGCATACCACCGCAACCCCGTTCGTCAGCCTAAGCGTATTGCTCCCCAGCACCTCACGGCAGACTAACAAGCTTACAGACAAATGTCGCGATCCATGTGGTCTGCGTACCAGCCATCCTAGCTACAGCTTTTGTATTCGTACGTACTACCCGCATCACAACCCTTCGCCTAACTAACCCCCACACCCAGGGTACAAACACGCCCTCCTTCGACACCCCCGCCCAGCTCTCCGCCCTCAATCTCCCGCTAAACCTCGGCACCCTCGCAGCAGTCACGTACGCGACTCTCTACCTCATCCTCTCCCCCAACACAGCCGGTCTTTTCCTCGCGCCCCTCGTCGTCGCCATCGCCTCTCTAGCGAACCACCTCACAACCGGCTACGACCGGACGCAGGCTAACACCGCTGCTATCGCTATACACATCGTAAGCTGGATCGCTCAATTTGTCGGTCACGGCAAGTACGAGGGCCGGAAACCTGCCTTGCTGGATAATCTGGTGCAGGCCCTGTTCCTAGCGCCCATGTTTGTTTGGTATGAGATACTGTTTACCTTGGGCTTTTATCGAGACTTGAAGAAAGAGGTAGAGGGGGCTATTGAGGTTGAGGTCGCGAAGATGAAGGCGGGGAAGAAGGTGGCGCAGTGAAGAGGGTCACTGGACCTGTTTGAGGATTTACGGGCTTGATGCGTCTGGGTGAGCTGCAAGGCAAAATCCTTGAGTAGCAAGACTTTAGTAGCGAATGCTTTTCAGTTCAATGGCTATCTGAGGTAGTAAGCACACCGTGGCATCTACCCACTGTATCTTGTAAGTCGTACCAGAAAGACTGTTACGGGTTCCGAAATTCTATTTGGTCATTCTGCATTTTCTGCGCGAGAAGCCATCCCACACCTTCTGTAATTCAATCCTCCCACTTTACAATATACAAAAATGTCAAGTTATATTAGATGCAGCTTAGCCTGCACTTGCCCGCTCCATCTAACATCGCTTATTCATTGCCATTTAATCTCATCATGTTTGCCCTCTTGGACCAAGATGCTGGGCTTACCAGGCCAGCTGTCCCTCCTGGATCTCGGCAGCGAGCTCCTGGACCGCATGGTCAGCACTGGTCGTGAAAGAGTGGAGACAAACGCACGTTGAAAGTCTCGTCTTTGACGACACTAGAAATGCTAGTGAAGACATCAATCAGAGTCATAAGATCGTCCGGCAGCACTGGCTGGTCCTTCGGCAATGCGAGATCAATCAATGTGTCCGGCTCACTGCCGGTTGGCTCGAAGAGGTCGATGAGTTGGATCTCGACATTATCTTTATTCTCTTTCGTGGTGAGAGGTTGCTCCAGGTCGATGAAATCAGAGTCGACCCGGGCGTCCTTCCCCTCAATACAGTTCTCTTGCTTAGCTCCTTCTTGCTTAGCAATATTCATGACGGTCGGCCGAGGAGGCGTGAGCTCCATGGAAAATTTCGGCGGAGTGGTGGGAGGTGTAGAGTATGTTGCCGTAGAGACTCCTGAATCTATATTGGTGGAAGGCCGAGGCTTCCACATGTCCTTGCCTCGGAATGGGGCTTCGGGCTTCTCCTCGAGAGCGAATTTGCCAGCTTCATAAGCCCGACGAGCAGTGTTGTAGTGGACGTACAATGCCAGCTGGTTTGGATGGACACCATCGACGGTCCCAAACTCGAAGCCCCTCTCGGTGCAAATGGTCCTAACGTACGCTCGAGCGACGTTGATGTGGCGGAAAGATTTGGGATACTGTACAATGGCGGACTGGGCCTGTTCGATGCCCGATTCAACAACACCTACGGAGGTAAGCGGCCCATATTGCGTAACAGACATGATCATACTCCAGAGTTCTGCGCAAGACGGTGGTCGCCGAACGAGATTGAATTGACCACTCTTGTATGCATTCATCACAATACCGTGTTGGGACCTCGACCTAACCTGGCACTTCACGAAGGATGGTGCATCTGAGGAAAAGCCATATCGGAACATCTTCCATTCTAGAGTGTCACTGACGTATTGTTCGGCTTCGATAATCGAAGGAAACGATAGTGGCCATATGGTGACAAGGCTGGAGCCCCTGGCAATGGCATCCGCCACGATATCTTCATCTGTCATTATCAGTGGTCGACAAGCTGCTAGAAAATATACCTTTGACAAGAGGTGGCATGGCGTCTTGCTCTACTAGGACTCAGATTCGCTCCACTCTGCGTATAGTAGAGGTTGACAAGGTTGGGGGGAAATTGAGGGGTCCTGAGTGCCCTAGGAAAAGGGAAGTAGGAGTAACTCTGAAAAATGAAGGATGTTGGCCAAGAGCGGAATTGAAAATAAAGAGAATTGAGCTTTAAAAAGCCACGATTTCTGAGGTGAAGACGCGAAGATGGGCGACTACTAGTAAGAAGCTACGATTACGAAGCGGCGGTCAAGTAGAAAAGCGCAAACAGTTTATGCCGTCCGCACTCGTCATGGCCAAACGGCCCAACCCACTCAAAAGTCCGGTAGAGATGGCGTATCCCATCATGCCGGAAAAGCGAACTTACGACTAGCGGGGTGCAAGTCTGGTGGAACATTTGAATGTATCAGTGGCGCTGCTCATTTCGCGGTTTCTGCCTACGTAGTCATTCTTTTGTCGGCATCGTCCTCAAGTGCTCAAACCAGATGCTCATTCGTCAAAATCCTTTGCATTTGGTGGTGAATCACAGATCGAGGCTTGGAATCGGATGGCTTGGACTTCTGTCACCCATATATGACTGGCCCATCAGTGTTGACAGCTCTTTACCGGTTGCAATCCAGCAAAAAGACATGGCAGACCCGGAAGATATTTTGCCAGCAGTAGGTTTGAATGGGTCTTTGATCAGCGTGCACAACAGCTGTTGATCGATGTTGTAGACCCACTAATTGCAGAACGACGCGAGGAAGAAGTTGGCAATAATGAGGGCCTCGTTATGTGGGTTTGTGGCTTCACGGGCAATAGGTTAGTACGCTATCGCACGTGTCCTATTGTCCATCCTCAATTTACGCAGGTAGTTGGCCGCGGTGTCCGGAAGCAAAAGATAGCGAAAGACGGTGCCGCATAACGAAGATAACGGACATGGTCCTCCAAGTCCATGTTCTCGGAGAAATGATGCGGAAAAGGACAAAGGGGACACAATTTGGAAAAAAAAGTGAGCGAAGCTGGTTTAGAGCGGTGCTAATACATGTTGTTGCATAGTAGAAACTGCGCTGTTTGCGAATCGTAACGCAAGTTGAAGTTCTGTAGATGTGTAGGTACAGGATCAGGTACGGGAGACACAATTTGCACACCGAGTTACGTGTTGAGGAGCTGCACTGGTTTTCACCGTAGATGCGATTAGCATTGCAATATCGATAGCGATTGTACTGCATTGTGTTCTCGCCATAACCTATCGTAACGTCGACGAGCATCCGCAATTGTGTCTGAGGGCTATCAATCTGATGCATACGCACACGCGCCCAGAAAGGCCGTCGCAAAGTCCTTTAGAGACAGAGGCGGCCAGAAACCCCAACACAAAGAGCCAACATCCCACCCCGCAAGATGCTTCAGTCTATCCGTAGGCGAACTTGAAATTTGCAGCACAGCCATGAATATCTTATACGGTATGACCAGGCACTACCCGGGAGGAGCCATTGCGCCCTCGGCACAGCTACCCACCCGCGGTATATTGCTTTTGCATCGGCAGCGGTATTTAGCTTCGTGCCGTGCGAGTCCTCGTACTGGCTTCCCGTGCGCTATTTTGCTTTTGTGGGAGGTGACCGACGGGTGGGCGCAAAAGCAAAGATGGGCGCCACCGGGCGTAGATATTGGCAGCGACATCTTTTTGTTAAACCAGCGAGGTTGGGCCGAGTGGCTGCCGAGTGCGGAATGAGGTCAACAATCGAATAATGTGATGATTAGTATTGCTCTAGACATTGTAATCCTGCGTAAATTTGGTCGCGATGGGTTGACGTAATTGGCGCTTGCTCATCAATACAGATGAAGAGCGACAAGGAGGGAGGGACGCACCTCAACGTTGAGTCCAGTGCAAGCGAAGATGCAGGAAGGTTCGGCATACTTGAAAAGCGATGTCAATGCAAACAATTGCATTCGGGGATATGGAGCCAGGGATAGAAAGGAGCGTATGTTGGTCTGGCCACAGCAATTTCGATACGTGCATGGGTAGATCTGAGCAAACGCAATATATCGGGAGAGGGCGACGCGAAGCTCTCATGAAGAGCAGCACGGCCCGATTCGGCTACGGGTGGGGGAGCGAAGAGCGTACCTGCAGAACATACACCGCTCTCCAAGAAGAGCCGCTCTGCGTTACGCAATGCGTGGTTCGGCTTCGACCGGAGATATATGCCCGTCTAGTGCGTCATATAGAGGGAGATTGAGGCCGTTGCAGATCGTGAGGATCGTACCTAGCGTTATCTTCTTAGCTATCGGTAGCGAGTTATAGCCACCTCGCGATATTGATCTCATAGACGATACTTCTAGGATTGGTAAAGGGGTGAGAGCAAGAAGGAATAATGCCAAGGCCTCTAGATGGTTGCAAGGTATGCATTGGTTCTCGAACGCTGCAATGTATCTGTCTATTATGTATACAACTGAGTTCGGAAGTTTGGAAGCGAACCTGGTCAGCGGGTATGTATGTTGCTGGGTATGCGCGCACAAAGTGCCGGGATGGCCTGCTCATGTTCGGTACTCCTCCTGTTGTTGTTATCAAATTGGTATTGCATAGCTAGGGACATTGCTTTCGGAGAATCCCCCAGAATTCTACCGTATTCAAAGTGAGAGGTGACGCTGTAGCGGACAGTAGAGAAAGTCCTGAGGATGATCTGTCCGTTGTGATTGACGGGCGTAGACGAGGTCTCGAAAGGTTCCTGCAGCCTCCTTGACTACCGATAACGGATGGAAAGCATGTTGAGAGTAGCGGAGAATTGTTGAGAGTGGACCCGTCACTCTGAGATTGTTGAGAGTGGATCCGTCACTCTGATAGTAAAGGCTTGATGAAAAGCTCAATCAGCGGGTACATAGGAGCGTGCAGCCTAAAGCGCCTCGTGGCATGAAGCTGTTGATGCCAGATTGTAGCTTGACTACCAATACACCAATACATCAATGATTCCGCGAACAGGCAATAGCTACTCAACTGATTCCGTAAAGAGGTCGGAGTAGATTGCAGACGCACAGCTAGATTGCGCTGTATAACGAGCACGGTGCTATGCGTCGGTGATTACCAGGGTGCGTAGCAAATTGACAATCAAACACGATAGCATGGAGGGAGATGCAAGCGTCTGATGCTCGCATGAGATGCCTGAAGAACTAGTTGACGAGGTCATGCGAGATGCGGGAGCGGGCGTGCATGAGTACATGAGAGCACGTGCATGCATGCGTGTGGTTTGCTCAACGTGATATTCCTCAGTGGTGCAACTGTGAGGTCGCTCTGTCTTGCCGTAATCTCCATTCGGGCTAGCGCCAAACGATCACCTCTACGTAGTTCCCCGCCCCCACCAAATTTTTTCGAGAGGAACACATTGCGAATTGTACGGCAGCATGGCTACCGGAAGCGTAGACGAAGAGTCTATAGACGAGATCCTCTACCTTGCACGCGCGAACGAAGTCTCCGAGCTCTCCACCTATCTCTCGGACCTCTCTACGCATACCAAATACTCAAAGGCCGAGCTAGTTGCCGCAGCAGTGGACCCCTACACGAACAACACCGCGCTCCACTACGCCGCCGCAAACGGGCACAACGGTATACAAACCCCATCGCTACGCCCAGTGCCCATGCTCTGGGCATTTGTTTCAGACGAATGAGCTAGCTGCTGACTGCAGACCGGGTAGACATCATCAAGCTTCTGCTCTCCTTGCACACGGACAAGGCTACGGCGTCGGCGTCGACGGCTGCATCGGGGCTTATCAACGCAGTCAACGATGCGGGAAACACGGCCCTCCATTGGGCGGCGCTGAATGGGCATGTGGAGAGCGTGAAGTCGCTTGTTCAATCTGGCGCAGATGTTACCATCATCAACAAGGCCGGCCACGACGCCGTATTCGAGGCGGAGATCAATGACAAGGGAGAGGTGGTGGAGTGGTTACTTGGTGCTGTCGAGGAGTTGGAGAAGGGCATTGGACATGATGGTGAACCCTCTGTCGACGCCGCTAAGGACTGGCGGGACGAGACAGACACGAACATGGCTGTTAGGGAGGATGAGGGCGGTGCAGCTGGTGTGGAGGACATGAGGAAACAGATGGAGGAGCTAGAGACCAAAGATGGCACTGCGCAGGGGGGGTGAATGAGAGATGGAAGTGTGCAATCAAAGCTATATTGCTGACACTCCTCGCAGCTGGCGAGGTTGTTCACGTTGCCGAGACCTTAGCAATCGGGATATAGCCCCGGGAAGCGGGTGAGACGGCCACGTGGGAGACATGCGGCGACCATTTCTAGTAGTGGCGCGCAACGGGAGCTACACGGCGAGGACAGCGGCGGTATTGCTTGTCTAGAAAAAGTTGGACGGCACAGCTCAAATGATCGCATAGAATTACACTATCTCCCGAAATCCAGCAAATGCTAGATATCCTGATACCTTAATCAAGTCGTCATGAGTGACGGATACCCGCAATGCCGAATGATGAACCCCGGGCGAGTTGTCTTGCCCCACGCCTGCGGCTCGGAGATGTACATGTGGCGATAGCACATGTCACAAAGACACAAAATCCTCCCAATTAGTGATACATCGCATCAGGCCGCAAGGATGATGGAACCGTGTTGCCCGAAGGATCGCCCAATGATGCGCTAGTCGTACCAAATCCGCTAGCGCCAGTCTCCCATGCATTTCCTCTACATTCGCATTAGTCGTCGCAACGTCCCTTGTTAATCGTCTTGCCTTACTACTACGGACATAGTCCCTCTTTTCTAGTCCTTCAACCAAGCACGGCGTTTCTCGATCTTCTTGTTGAGGCGTTTCTCTTTGTATGCCTTGAGTTCCTTCTTGGTGAGCGTCCTGCCCCGTCGCTCGGCTTTCAGACTACGGCCGTCGTGGCTATTAGCCGCCGCGTCAACGTCAAAGAACGCGGCCATCTGCCGTTTGCTCTTGTTCTCATCGTTGTGGTACTCTGGATTTATGCCAGGCCGTTGAAAGCGACCGTTGAAGCGGTTGAAGTGGGCAGCCATAGTGTCGTTGTTGTCATTGGGGTTTAGAAGACCACCTGCGGCTGCGGTAACGGCAGTCTGCTCCTCTTCTTCATCCTCGGCCTCCTGAGCATAGTCTGCTTTGGGGTCATAGCTGCCGTGGATGGCTGGGTTGTAACCACCGTGGAGGCGCTTGGGAAGAGGCGAGGTACCGGGAGCGCCAGAAGTGGGCGCGGGGCCGGCAGCTGAACTGGCATATCTGTAACGGGCACGATTAGGATAAGAAAGCATAGAAGAAGGAGATAATAATTAGCAAACCTGTCGTACGATCCATAGCTTGTGGAAGCTGCCTGCGGCAGGCGTGGGTTCTCCCACTGAGACTTGCCCGTGAAGCGGTTGTAGAAGTACCATGTGCCCGCATTGGCATCCCACTGGTACGTCCAGCCGTCGTCTGCTGGCGGAGCCTCATCCGGCAAGGGGGGCGCCTCTTCATCGGGTAGTGGAGCATCGCTAGGTGCTGCCACGATGCCTCCCTCAGTCACGGCTGCAGTGTCTTTTGCGGACGATGCGCCCCGCTTACGACCGTCGTTATCACCTAGAGGCGCATCGAGTTTGGACAGAGGCTGGGCTTGCGAAGTCTCGCGCGTGTCTTTGTCGGTGGGGTCCGGCGTCATAGTGAGTAACTGACTTATCCTGGGATATTCGCGTTAGAATGGGCGCTATAGGAAGAACAGTGGAGGTGGAGTGTGAGTGAGCACTGGAGGAGGTGAAGTCGGTCACCTTGCAAGCTTTACGTTCGACCCGCTGACTAAGACGCCGCGCTCGCTTATTTGCTGAGTCATCGTTCTTGGCACATTATCATGTGATCTGGCTCCCGGGGTGACATCTGAAATAGGACGTCGAATGCACACATACCGCCTGCAAGTGCTCGCACCTATGCACGGGACGCAGCGGAAATGTCCACGTCGCACTTCACAGGGCCGTTCTCAGTCGCGCGAGCTTGCCGGTTTTTTTTTTTTGCTTCCGGACTCCCTCGGTCCTCGACTTCGATCTGGCAGAGCTGCCTCGCAGGACGGTTTCCCCTCCAATGTCCCGTGGCGGCCTCAGAGAACGAGCGACTGCAGGGGACGTGCAGCCGGCACTCAGATGACGCCTCAATGAGAGACTAGCAGACTCGCGTAGGCACCTCATTTCGCCGTCCAAGCAACACCCTGGGATTCCGGGCTTGTCGTGGGCCTCGAAGGCTTCCAATATGCTCGAAGGGCCGACCCAAGTCGCGGCGTACATCGATAGCAGACTGATGTACGCTTGCGTCTTAGCGGGCGTATTATCCACCAGCATGCTCCGTGGGCATGAAGCGGTAAGCTTGCATGTTTGGGACCGTGCTAGGCATGCACGCAAGACGGCGCAAGGGGCCAGGATCAGGATAAGCCCTGGGGAAAGGACACCATGGCTCCGCTCAACGGGCGTTGCGAGTCTCGTCCCGAACGATATGGCGCCGCTTTAGCGGGCGGCACGACGGTCCACGGCTCTTGAGCTGCCACATCTCAGCTGTCCTGTTGAGCGCTCGAGTTCTGGCGAAGCGGCTGCAGCAGTCACGAATCGCCTCCCGTAAGGCGCGAAGGATTGCATCACATCGCGGCCAGGCGTCTTTTCCCAACGCGAGGTCATCACGGCAGACCTTGTAGGGGGAAGGGGAAACGAGGGCCGACAAGCGCGTGCTTGGACGGCGCAGCCCGCTGATGCATTCGGGGCCACTATGAAACCCCAACTGGGGAACCCTATTGGCTGCTTGCCTTCCCCATTCGAGAGCACCCGACGAGATGCCCCCCGATGCTGGAGCAATCTCACGGGATTTTGCCGCAATAACAAGGACATGTTCGCTGCATGATCGGCAGGCTTTCGGCCGGTTGGTTCGCCGGTAATCCAAGGCGGCGCTCCGGGCCCAATGCACCTCACGCACCCAAACACGCTTCAGCAGTTGTCCAAGCGTGCAGCTACAGAGGAGGTATCTGCTTCCATATCACAGCCAAATATTGGCTAGCCTATTCATCCTAGGCACCCCAGCCGCGCATCCGGCACACTCTTTCGGCTCTCAAACCGTGTCCTGCAGTAGTTCAGCTCTCTACGCTGTGAAAGTGCTGGGATCTTGTCTCGCCGTCATTCCTTGCTGTCTGCGCACGGTTTGCCGTCGCGCTTCTCCTCGCTCAAGGCTACCTGGTATTATCACAGTTATTGCTATAATCCCCGTTCCCGGGCCAGCTGGGTGCCCAGCCCAGAAAGCCTCTGCGCCGCTTGACCAATAAGTCTTCTATGTTCCCTACCTCTGTTGATCCACTGCAGGAGAGGGCTTGACGGGCTGGACAGTCAGACGTCTGCACGGACGCTGAGTTCTGTTGGCTGTTGTCTGAACCTTGCCGTCTGCACGCAAGACCTCACAGCGGCGGGTATTCCATTGCAATCAGATGCTTCTGCAGTCCTCTGCCCACCTTCCCGACCGTCGCCTGCCTCCATGTACCCGATTGTTTGACTACGAGCGAGCACCGTGCCTGCATCAGCGTCCAGGGCCCGTGCCTGAATCGAGATAGTGCCCTAGTTTATATCTTGTGTTATTCCTTAACCCCCCATGTGGTCTGACGACCGATGTATCGTGGAAGCCATCCGACCACGGGCGCCGACTATCGACCTTCACCGCCCGCTGCTATGCTCGTCGACATGAACCGTCCACCCAGCATCCCCTCACGCCCGGCTCCTTCTCAGCCACATCGCTCCTATAGTCCCTACCAGAGAGCCAATACCGCACCGTCACGTCCGGAGATCGTGTCCCCACCTCAACTCCACCGTTCCCGGGATTCCGTTGGAAGCCAAAGTCATGCGCAACAACTACCGAGCCTTCGAACACTTTTGGAACCTGGAACACTCGACCACAAGCTACCTGATCCTATCCCACCAGCTGGTGGCCTTCAGATAGCCCACGGCAGTTCTGCGCGGTATGGTTCTTCGAGCCCAACCCTGAAAAGACGGCATGATTTCGACAGTTACACCCACGAAAACATAGAAGGTAATGCTATCGCATATCGAGCTCCACCCGTGCACCGTCATGCCCAGTACCCCGCTACCACCGACCCTCAATCAGCGACCTTCCCGGCGTTAGCATCAACTGTGGGCTCTCGTCAGTCGGAATTTCCAGGCCAGGGAAGTTTTCCCTGCTTAATCCGTAGCGAGTCAGTTGGTAAGGCATTTGGATCGGCGTTGCCTACCTTGGTGATGAGTGCATCGTCGAATTCAGCGGGGACTCGTCTAAGCCGGCCGCCTCACGACGATCCAATGGACAGGGTCAAGCCCATGAGGAGACGCATGGACATACTGTCTCGTGCCCCAGTTCGGGCATCTCGCTGTGTGGGACAGCGCGAGATTCCGGGTGACGGGTTGTGCTACGTTTACGAGGATGGAACGTATTGTCGGGCTGTTATCGATGGCGAGCCGGTCAATCCTTCGTGGGGTATAACGAAAGCTGGTAAACCGAGGAAGCGGCTCGCTCAAGCCTGCCTCACTTGCCGTGAGAAGAAGATTAAATGCGAACCTGGCTACCCAAAATGCCATCAATGCGCCAAATCACAGAGGGCGTGTAGAGGGTGAGTGGAACTCTTGTACAACATCTCCAGCACCTTTAAATCTTCTCGGCCATTGGGCGACTTAGATGCATTGAATTACACCATTTCAAATCGCCTATAATGCGGAGACATATCACTCAAATGACAAATACTGACTTGGGAATAGAGGCCCCGTTCAGCCAAGCGGGAGCAATGCTTCGGGAGAGACTTCACCGTCATCGTCAGCTGTACTATTTAAGACGCAGTCGGCGGAACTTGTTAGCCCAGTGGCTGGCCCCGACAGACTAAGAGCTCCAGAGGAGCAACGCGAATCTTCCAGAACGATCGAAGCTTGGAATGCTGGTTCTCCATCCAAGCAACGAATCTTTCGACCAAAATCAGTCGCAACCTCATCACGAGACATGTCGGTACACTCGTTGGACTCAGACTGGAGTGGCTCTGTGAACAACCAGGACCCGGATGGCCCCAGACGCGGATCGCACCAGGATCAGCTGGCTGTCCAATGGGAGCAGGACCCTTATGATCTGGATGCTAGGTTGACAATGCACCTCCTGGATCTTTACTTTCTCCACGCCGGCCGTGCCACCTATGGAATGTTCCCCCGAAGGCCCTTCACGACATGGGTGGAGTCCAATCGTGAAAAGGGCCAGGATCACCTCATGCTTTTGTACTCCGTCCTAGCAATGGGCTCCATCTTTTCTGCGGATCCTGACAAGCGCAACCTAGGCAAGCATTTCGCCGCTGTTGCTGCCTATGCCACGGAGAAGCGATTTGGAAAATTCACATTGCAGCTGTGCCAGAGTCGGCTTATGCTGGCTCTGTACAACTTCGCACGAGGGAAGTCACAGGAAGCATGGGATTTCTGTGGCGCAGGGCTGCGTGCCATCAGCGCGCTCAAGCTCAACACCGAGGAAGGAGTGAGAGAGCTTCCGGATACCACCGTGGACCTGGACTATGGATTCGACCGCCCAACTCTGGAAGAATGCTGCCGGCGTACCTTCTGGTCCGGATTCTTGATGGATGTAAGTTCAACCGCGTTTACGGCAACCACCACCCTTGACCTAATTGTCCAACAGCGATACAACGGATTCTGTGGTGGCACCCTGTGTTTTATTAATATCGAGGACACTTTCCTACGCCTTCCCTGTCTAGAGAACATGTACGAAGCATCAACCCCTTGCGACTCTCCCTTCTTCGACTTTAACATGTTGAGTCGACAAGCGCCCCCAGGCTCTCCCCTTGGATATATGGCATATTTAACTTTAATTTCAGCAATTTGGGGCGATGTGTTGACCTTCACGAGTCGTTCGGTGCATCGACCGGAGACAGGCTACGGACGAATCTACGAGACATTTTACGCCAAGACTTACGAACGGCTCGACACATGGCTCGCTATGCTACCAGCCAACCTACGATACACACCACAGAACCTTGATACTAGTATCATCGAGGGCTTCGCGGGTACCTTTATCTCGCTGCATGCTCTATACCACACGACGGTCATTCGCCTCAACCGCCACGTCCGCGTACATGCACTGCCGGTCGACAAGCTTGCCCGGAATGTCGATCGCTCCTTCCATAGTGCATCATACTTTCTGAACATGATGCACTTATTAGCGGCTCCGAACCGTCAACAGCGTTTGCCTCCACACACTGCAACCGACTTTCTCTTCTCTACTCCATTCCCAGGATACGCCTTGATGCTTTCGGTCGATGTGATATCCGCGGTTGGGGCCATGTCCACACTACCAAACCTGATCGAGACGCTCGGAAAGACCGTTTCATGCATTGAAGAACTTGCCAACTTCTGGGCCTCGGCCCGTATGCAGCATAAAATGGTCATGAATCGTGTCAAACAGCTGACCGACATTGCGATGGAGGAGGAGCAAGGTGCGCACAACGGCAATTATGGGCAGTTCTGGAAGCTTCCTGACAGTCTGGAAACGGCCTTTGGCAACGAAGACATTATATACAAGGCCAACGAGCAGGTACTGTTTGAGGTAGTTGGACGATGAATCGATTGCTGTCTTCGGCAATAGACAAAATTCTGGTATCGTCAATAATACTTCTAATGCGCCATCCCATTCTCCACGCTGCGGTAGGGCAATCCCCGTTCAACGCTCGCCTACCCAGAACTTCCATGCTGCGGGCCATCTTAATCTGGTGTCATTCGTCCCTTGAAATTACCCCCCCGCACGTGGCACAACGTCTTCACAGGGAGCGGCATAAGATCGACGCCACTGTTCTACTCGCCATTCCGGCGCCACGGGCATGGAGAGCGCATGGCGGTCTGGCTACCCGTTGCTCTATTTCGCAATCCGAAAACACTTTTTCCACGCGTGGCTTCTGTATAATGTTAATACTGTACTTGTATAGCGGCTGTAAGCCGAAGTTCTCCTGTGTTTTCATGTTACCGATCTTGCGGGATTCTTGGGTTCAGGTTCAGGTTGGGCTTTTAACGACAACTGTATCATCACCTAAAGAAAGAAAAACATCTCCAGGCTTTTGGGCTCTAGGTTATTGAAAAGCGTTTTAGCTTTCGGAGGTACGCAGGTTTTTTTTTTTTTTTTTTTTTTTTTGGGGGAGGGGGGCGTGGTTTCTTTTTCCCTCGGGATATGTTCAAGACGAAAAGTAGATAAATGACGCATTTTTCTTTCTCCGGTGCCCTTTGATGCCAAGTGCTATGATATTTATATAACGAATTGCCTCCTCCCTCCCTCCCATTCGTCGATGCTATGATGGCCCCGAAACATCTTTTGACGGGCGAGTGTTTCACGAACGAGTGGAAAGGCCCTTGGAAAGTCAGCAGAAGGAAGTGGTGGGTAAGGGCCCAAGGGGTCCTAGTATTTAGAATAGAGCGGACTCGTATACAACTTAGTTGAAGCACGATGTTTCTTGTACGAAGGCCGGTCGAGTGCGGTAGTCGAGCACAACACTATGATAACCGCGGGCGATACGGTTATGACAAGTCCTGGTCGACGGCGCATAACTAACGGCTGGTAAATGCGGTAGGGTCTATACATCTTGTATATTTCAACCATCTTTTTTGAACCTTGCCTTTGTATATAGGGAAAAGTGTATGTACCCGTAATGCTATAATAAGTATGCACCCCATAAGATATGCCCATACCTATGCCTTGCTAGACTCCAAGCACCAAACTATAATGGGTATCATGAACTCGCCTCAGATCAAAGAAAGTCCCCAATAGTAATCCTAGCGTTTAGGATCGGAGACTCCCCCCAACCAAGAGAATCACCTTTGACCTAATTCTCGTTGAAGCATCTCTTCAACCTAATTATCAACATCCCTCTCCTTCCCCTTCCCTTCCCCAGCATGCCCTTCCCATCTCTCACTGTCGGCACTATGCGCAAACGCCTGCTGCACGGCCGGTCGCGGTTTACTCGCAATATCCAATTCCGCAAACTTTGGCCTGACCAGCGAGATATTGACTCTTGCTGCGTTGAAGACCTGTTCCGAGGGCGGGATCGAAGCGGCTAGGTTCGTATTTTCGGTGAGCCGCGTAATGAAGAACATGAAACGGCCCGTCTTTATCTGCATTTCGGCGAAATTTGCGGAGCCGGCGGGGATACCGGTGTGTTTACTAGAAATCCTCGTTAGTTCATACAGTAGTGGTGGTATGGTGAAGCGGAAAAGGGAAGACAGGGTACATACGCCATCGACTGCTTGTGCGTTTTCAGGATACTAGATATCCGCTCAAAGCGATCCGTGAACGGATTTTGTCTCTCCACCCCCCTCGTAACGTGCGTCACCATAAGACACGTTGTCCTCTCGTAGAGGATGAGTTCCCTCGCATCTACCACCTCGGCTAGTTCCCTCAGCAGCCCCTCTATCCCTCTCGCATTCGGTATCAGAAAGTAAATAATCTGCGTCCACGCTTTATACAGTGATTGATCCCAAATACTCGTCGGAAAGAACTCTACAGTATCTCTAAACCCTTCGGATGCCTGCCGTATATACTCTGCCCGTTCTTCGAAGAGTTGTTGACGGAGCCGTGACTGCACGAGGTCCATTTTGTGGATCAGGACAAAGACGGCAGCTGTAGGGGAGTTTTCGGAGAGCGCACGGATGACGGCAGAGTAAGAGATGACGTCGGCTGCGAATTCGCGGGATTCGATGTCGAAGACGAAGATGAGGACTGCGACGGAGGAGAAGACGTGTGCGCGTTGGTGGGTGAGGTAATTTTCGACGAAGCCGTCTTGCCTGTCCACACGTGTTAGCATCCACCTCAATCGACCTCTTCTCTACTTCTAGGGCCCTTCCCGTCCGACTTTCGAATCGAAGCGCCGAGGAAAAGAAGCAAACGACGCACCCCCCACAATCCCACAAGTTCAACATCAAATTCCCCATAAACTTGATATTGCTATGCTCCACATCGATCGTCGCACCCAACCTTCTCACATCCTTGGCCACGTAATTGCTGAACACAATGCTACGCATCGACGACTTGCCCGCCCCGCTCTTGCCCATGAGCAGCACCTTGCGCTGCTTCTGCCGTTTGCTTGAATTCATCTTGTCCACCTCCCAAGCCGGCCGAGAGCTATACGAGGGCAGGACGGCAGGACGGCCGTAGACAGGACGGTCGCGTCTAATCGCAGCCACGCTTAGAGGAGCTTCGTTCCGCGGTGGACGGACGGCGTGCCGTGGAGGTGCAAAACAACAATAAGACCAAGCTCACGATAAGCTCGCGATAGGCTCACGATGCGACGTCTATCATGGGCACAGTTATCGTCGTATCGTGGTTGCGGCAGAGAAAGCAGTGACGTTGACGTTGGCGCGCGCACGTGAGAAAAGTGCTCATGTCCAAGGTTTCAAACATGGAATGTTATGGGAGCTTGGGCGCCTCGCGAACGGAAGGTGCACAGTTCCCCGGGATCCCTGTATTGGGCGCTGGGCCCTGGTCCGGAGAGCCCCGCCATTCGCTTATTACCCCTGAACCATCTCATTTCTCCTCCCCACTTTCCGCTCTGTCGTGGGCAACGGTCTTGCAGCTGTGCGAGCGCATAAGAGCGATTGTGAAGCTGCTTGCGGGCTTTGTTGATGATTTAGAAAGCTTTACGGGAGTGGTTTCACCTTCTTAGGAGCGTCACAGGCATCTTAGACATGATATCCTCCTGCTCGGTAAAACTCCTCAGCTGAATGGTTCAATTCATCGCCCGAGAATGGCTCTCCTATATGACTATCCCCGTCCGCTCTTTCTCATTGTCTCATGCTATCCGTCGGGGATCGGGATTTATGAATGGTTCTTTCCTATTAATGCAATGCTAGAAAAAGTGGACAACACGCATGTGAAAGAGGGAGGATTCCGTGGTTGCCGTCGGCGCTTACGCAGGTAAGACCGGTGGACACCAAAAGAACAAGGTTTCCGGATAAATCGAAAGCGAAAACTATCATAGATAGGTATAAACACGAAGGAAGATGTTACGTGTTGCCGAGAAGCGACCGTGAAAATAATGATCATGGGTCATAAAATGGCGTGCCAATCTCGCGTAGGGAGCTACCGGAGGTTTCGGTAACGTGCATCCGCCGCAGGCTAATTGTAATTTGTTGAAGATATAGGTAAGATATTGAAAGGATGGAAAAAGAAGGGGTAAAGGGTATCTTTTAGAAAACAGTTCCGTCAGACAAGATCATGATAGGTGGTTCCTTTGTGTTGGGTCGCGACACCTCTGCAATTTCTCGGCCTCCCTGTGTCGCTGTTAGATCCGATTGTTGCACGTCGAAGGGGTGGACAGACCTTCCAGCTACCCGCCTCGAGCATTTGAGCTAGGTTGAGTTTGTCTCGCCCGTTCAATCCTAGCAGGGCGTTGACTTCGACAAGGAGCTCGTCCAAAAACCCCACTGTGGCTGCGCGCCATTCGACGATAACATCATCGTCGGCGGTAAAGAGTGGTACAACCTCCATATTTGGCTGTCCCTGCAACTGAGCGTTGCGATGATACTGGGCAATGCCGCGCTTAGCGTCTTCAGGCTTTAGTGTCAACAGGCCAGTGTCCACAAAAAGACCTCCGTTGCGATACTCTGGCAGTCCGGTAAGGAGATCGGCACCAGCGAAGTGCACGTGCAGAAGCTTGGTCATGGGAACCATTAACGAGTAAGTGAGCCATTGAGTGAGCTTGTGGAAGGGGACGATATTTTCCCAAGGGTGTGTGGGGTGTGATGGCATGACTTGACATGGCCACGCGTCGCCAATTGAGATGCCGTCGATTTGTGTACGTGTCGATGGCCAGATCGGAGCCAAGCTGTCCATGAGGACGTTCCAGAGAGTGGGCAGGGGGATTATCGGGACCGACGAAGCTTGCGTAGAAGGGTGTGAAAGGAGGTAGTCTGGAAACGATTAGGACAAGAAAGCTCCAATTCGGGACTAGGGCATACCGAGCATGTTTCCGGGTCGCTGTTCGAGTCCAAAGACCTCTTGGTTCTGCAGTGCGTCACCGAGTCTCATGAGCAGCCCAGCGCGGCCTTGTAAGCCATCAATCGGGTTGCTCTCCGTGACCTGAAGGCCTCGCGCCAGCGTTGGGATGTCGAGCTTCTTCAAGCCACCGCTGTCAACCTGGCAAGGCTCGTCCGGGTCGCTGCTGAAGAGCCCCGCCTTGAACATTTCCAAGCTAGCGACGGCGAGGCCCTCGCTTCGACGGTAAAATCTGCCAGACTCTTTGCTGCGGTACTGCCACTGTGTGCCTGCGCCTGCATCGAGGAGAACGGAGACGAGGAAAAGGTCGATAAGACGGCGCGTGCGCTCCTGGTTGTCGACTGTCATCGGCCATGATGCCATGAGCTGGTCGATTCTCGGACGGCCACCGACATCGAAATGCTGCCATCTGCCGTGCGGAGGGATCGTGGCATAGTCGGGCGCGTAGTCGCGCTGATCTGTGGTCAGCACCGCACGCGAGGGTGGGGGGCTGGGGACCCGAACACCTTACCTTGATGATAGACACCACGTAGGTTGCTGTGTCTTGGAATTTGGACATGTCGACGGTAAAATGCTTCAGCTGGTTCTTCTTCGCCTTTTCGAGGACGAGCCTCGTTCTCTCCCTGACGGCGTAGATGCTTCGCAGGTAGCCGGCGGGGTCTAGCGCCGGATCGGGGGCCTTGGGGAGAGACACATCTGGGAAGCTCATGGGCGTCTTGCCGGTGGCGGTCGAGGGCGCGGGCGATCTCAGGGAGCCGTTGCTCCCGTTGGGCTGGCTCCCGTTTGGAGAGATGATGGGCTTGGAGCTTTTGCGACTGAAGATGCCCATGGTGGGAGCGGGACGCGGCGGCGAGGATGGGAGTGGGAGCAGTCGAGGATGTTGACGACGGCGAGAGCGCGAAATAAAGAAGCACGGCGATCGGACGAGCTAGCTGCGGGCAGTCAGTGTCTGAGCGTCGGGACTAGCGCTGGGATTCCCTGTCGAACAGACTCGGCTCAGATGCGCCTCGATCAATAGGGTTGAGTCGCCAACCAGCAGCGACAGCGACGCGGTCTGGCATGGAGACAAGGCGCGAGAAGAGGACGCGGACTGAGCAGGCGGGCGCCCGACGCGACCGACAGGCAAGGGGCTGCGCAGAACGAGCTCGGAAGCACGAGCGGACGCAGGGAAGACGGGTTGCTCTAGCAGGGCGAGACGGGCGTGTGCCGTCGCAGTCGCAATTTGACCTTCTCGAAAACCACCATGGCCGCGGAACCGCGCTTTAATCTACTTCGGGAAAAGGCTCGCCGACGATGTCTGCGTAGAGTTTGAGGACAATGTCACCGACCCCGCTAGCAACGCGACAGTGTGCAATCCTGCCGCCGCCGCCGCCCTCCTGTTGCTGGCCCGCGTCCGGACGCCTGCACACCACCGAGCGGCTGAGCTGGCAGTGTCAGGCCCATGTACCGGAGGATGCGCGGGACGATGCTCGCCCGTCTCGAGTCCATGGTCGCGGGTCTAGGGCACGCACACGTCCACGCGGGTGCCGAACCGAACTGGCCGTCGGCAATGCTGCTCGAATCGTTGCAGGCTCGCACGTTGGTCTGATGCCGTCTTGGAGGCTTTGCGGACGCCGAAGACGCTCAAAGTGCAACTGTAGCGACGAAGAACGCGATCCTCGAGACGAGTAATGCCACAGACTCGCGAGTCATCCGTGCGAGCACAGTCCAGATGCATCCTCGATATCCAGGAGGCTCGAGAAGGGGAGACCTGGCTCTCACGAGTCGGCGGGATCATCCGTAGGGGAAACCGTGCTTCGTCCCAGCCATGACCGGCCCCTACGTCGATCACGAGAGTGGCATTGCTGGACCTTTGAAGGCACAAAAGGCCAGAATCTGCCGAGACGGGAACATCCCCAACTGTAGATGCACAACCGTCTACAAGTCCTAGGGCAGCCGTCCATCGCCGCGCTTGAGTGACATCTGGAGTGGAAGCTCCTCACGTGCCTGAGGCTGAGCGCGGGCCTGAGCTTGAGGCTGAGTGTGGCGCATGCGCCACATCAAACGGGCCAGCCAGCGTAGGAGCAAGCACTCTGAGATCCAGCGTTTGCGCCTCTTTGCACAACACTCGCAGCTATGACAGGACCCAGAAAGCTCCTGTCTTGACTTCCCCTGCACCCTGAAAATGGACGACCTCGCCGGCCTCGACTGGTCTGCCCCGGCCAAACAGCAATCGAACAACTCGCCCGCCCTCCCTCCTTTCCGCCAAAACCCCACCCCGCAGCTCTCTGGTCGCTCCACGCCCCTCTCCGCGCAACAATCGGGTACCAATGCACTGCCCTCGGGCCATCGCGCGTTTAGAGCGCCCGCGAAACCGGCCACGCCGGCCAACGATAGCTTCGCCGGTCTCGTGTCCCTCAACAGTTCCAAGTCCGCATCGAACAGTCTGTCCCTCCAGGAGCGACAGAAGCAGTTGCAAGAGGACAAGTTACGGCAGGAGGCAGAACGGAAAAGGCAATATGATGCGCAATTTGGCGCGACGGACTCGAGATTCTGGGATACTTTAGGGAGTGGAAAGAGCACGCCTGAACCAGCAGCATCTGGTCTACAGCCTCCTCTCGCAAGCGGTCCCGGAAAGCAGACTCTCTCCCAGACGATAAACAAGCCTTTCGCGGGCCTAGATACTACTTCTAAGCGCCCGGTCCAATCACCTCCCGCAGAGGATGACCTTCTTGCAGCCTTCAATTCGAAAGCCCCCGTAGATGCTTCGAGCCATTTCCCTCCACCTTCCTTCGACAGCGGCCGCAGTACGCCGGCATATGGTGCGCATAGTTCACGCGGTCATACACCAGCCCCACAACCTGCCTCAAGCAATATCCTAGTAGACGACGATGATATGTTTGGACTAAATCAGCTCGTACAGAAGCCCGTGGCGAGTTTGGAACCTGCGGCTTCGCCACCTGGTGGCGATGATGACATCCTAGGGCTGCTAGGGAAGCCAGTGTCGGAGTTTGAGCACAAGCCAGCACCGACACCGGCAGTCAGAGACCCAGAGCCTGAGATGGATCGCGAACCAGCTACGGGTACTACGAGCCCGCATGAAAAAGCTGTTGCTGAGCTTGTTGACATGGGCTTTCCCATGGACAAGTCTGCAATCGCATTAGCGACGACTGAGTCAGGTCTGGACGTACAGGCAGCGGTATCATGGTTACTAAATCAAGCGCACGCCGATGCCAAGCAAAAGACACAAGAACGCAGCCAAGAAAGGCCACGGCGGAGTCCTGATGGGTCTGGTGAGCGTTCGCGACGACGGGGGAATAGCAGGCCTAGCGCAAGGGAGTCAAGCGCGGCCGGATCAAAGCCAGCCTGGATGCGCGCTGAGGATGACCGAAGTCGCTCTGGACAACGGACATCAGAGGCTCAAAATCAAGAAAAGGACGTTTCGCAATATGCGACCGAGTTGGGCAGCACTTTCTTCAAATCCGCAAATTCACTTTGGAAAACCAGCCAAAAGAAGGTGCAAAAGGCGGTTGCTGAGTTCCAGCAGGACGGTGATCCGAGCGTGCCCAAATGGATGAGAAACACGCAGAGTGCAGAGGACCAACCGCGCACACAATCAGGCAAGGCCCGCGCAAAGGCTCCTTCACAAGATGTCACCGATGAAGCCATGATGTTGGAAGCAGGAGGTCGGCCTACCAAACCTGCACGTCCAACTCAAGCTCATCACGACCCAGAGCCACTTCCTTTACGTCAAAGACACAATCAAGACGAATTCCGTGGCGGGCCTCGCCAAGCTGCTCCGAGCCGCATGTCGTCCCAATCACCTTCCCTCCGGCAGCAAACGCCAACTCTAGATAAGCGACCCGCTTCTAAGTTGACTCGACAGGATGTAGAAGAGCAAGTTTCCCAGGCGTATGTCAGCCCTGCACGGCGGAAGAAGACCACACCGCAGCCAGATCTGTTTACTACAGACCGACCGACCCCACCCCCATCTACATCACAGCAATCAACGCCGGCGCATTCGAACAATCCCTTCCTACAAGCAACTTCAACGCCGAAGTCACGAAGCCCAGCGTTGACACCTCCGCCGCCAAAATCAAAAGCACCTCTGCGACAAATTCCCCCTGTGTCAAGTTCGGTCCTCAATTCTTCTGCCTTGTACCGACAAAAAGGTTCAGAAGCTTTCAAGCGGGGTGACTATACAGCTGCACATGCTGCGTACTCTTCCGCGTTGGGTCCACTCCCTCAAACACATCCGGTCTCTATCATCGTATTATGCAACCGCGCAGTGACGAACATCAAAGTGGGGGATCCTAGGGCTGCGGTCTCAGACGCAGACGCAGCACTTGCAATAATAGGTGTATCGAGAGGAGAGGGCGAGAAGATCGTCGTGGGCGGTACCGAGAGCGACAAGGATATGAAGGAGTTCTATGGCAAAGCGCTTATGCGCAAAGCTGAAGCGCTTGAGCACATGGAGAAGTGGACCGACGCTGGAAAGGTCTGGAGAGAAGCAGTCGAGGCTGGTGTTGGTGGGTCAATAAGTATCCAAGGGCGTAATCGATGCGAAAAGGCTGCAGGTGGTGGCACGCAGTCAACTGCCCCTGCAGCGGCAAAACGACCTCCTGTGCGAAAACCACCACCGGCGAAACCGTCCGCCCTTTCCGATCTCGGCAGTGCATCTGCACCGGATTCTGATGCCGTTAAAAAATTAAAAGCGGCGAACGCAGCGGCAGAAAAGGTTGATGACGAGAAGTTTGCACTCTCTGATCAGGTTGATGCAAAGCTTGTCGCGTGGAAGGGCACGAAAGCGGATAATTTGCGTGCGCTCCTCGGGTCGCTTGATAAGGTGCTGTGGCCTGATGCGGGATGGAAGAAGGTCAACATGGGCGATCTAGTTATGCCGAATAAGGTGAAGATTGTCTACATGAAGGCTATTGCGAAGGTGCATCCCGACAAGGTGAGCTTTGGGCCGATACGTGGAACATGCAAAGTATGCTAATATGGAGATAGATTTCGCAAACAGCTACGACGGAGCAACGTATGATCAGTGCGGCCGTCTTTGCTGTACTAAATGAAGCCTGGGATAAGTTCAAGAATGAGAATGGGCTGTAGGCGGCAGCTAGATAGCATCATAGATAACGTGACGGACCGCTTACCTCTCTATTAGACATGCATGATATGAGTAATGGGCTCTGCCGGTATGCGTCTTTTGTGCTAATTGAGTGAGGATGCCGACTTGTTCACAGCAGCAATGAGACGCCTATTACGTACTAGTGCCGCGGTACCTGCAGGGCTGGTCACTTGGCGTTACCTAATTTGCAGCCTCTGAGTTGACCTTGGGATGGTTCACACCTGCGCACGGAAACCTCTATTTTCTTATTGCGCAATCTAACCACAAACATCTCCAATACTTCTGGTCCATCATCGAGACATTTGGTACACATTCCGTTTCCGTAGTACATCCCTCCGTCTCGCGTAACGCTGTACTCGGTTCATTGCCGGCATCCGGGAAAACTCTTGATTCGAATTGCTGACCCGGAACGGTTCAGAAGAAGGCCATTCTCTTATCCCAAGTAGTGTGTTGAACTTCTTGGACGGGATTGTGTCAAGTCCGAACCACAAGCCAGAAGAAGAGGTGGACAAGCTCGACGCGGAACACTGCCATCAAAAATGTTTCCTCCATCTCAAGGCTTGCGCCTTGATATAGATGCTATCAGTCAAATATGCGGGTCCGTATCAATAGCTTGTTGGATAGGTACGTACAGCAGCCATCCATTGTCCGGTATTGAAACTCAGCTAACACATTTCAGTCGTCTTCTCCCCGCAGATTATTGAAAACTGGAAAAGAAGCTCAGCAGAAGGCCTTTCAGTCGTCTTCATTACGATATGGCTTGCAGGAGACTTCTTTAACATCTTCGGAGCGGTGCTGCAGGGCGTCCTGCCCACGATGATCATCCTAGCAGTGTATTATACGTTAGCGGATATTGTACTACTCCTACAATGCTTCTACTACAACGGGTTCACTCTCCATGATCAAGTAAGGGGCGCCGAGGACGACGAGCCCGTGAGTGGTAGTTCAGCAACAGAGCAGTCGCCACTTCTTCAGGAGCCGAGGCAACACACGGATGGGGGAGCGAATGGACTTGATAGTGGGTATCAGTCCCCCCCTGGGAATGTAAACGGGTATTTCGCGCCTCCTCGGATATCAGACATCGACAGACGCCAATCCAGTCATTCCCAATCCTCCTTCCGCGAGCGCTTCCTCTCAATCGACGGTACCCATCTCTCCCCCGCCACGCCCCTGTTAGATGACACCACGCCTGTCACCCGCACCACATCATGTCAAAAAGAGCCCAGGACTCAGTCGTCCCTGCAGACGGCACTCTACAATCTCGGCATCGTGATTCTCGTTTGTACCTCTGGGGTATTCGGCTGGTGGCTTTCCACCACACGCAAACATGTGTCCGATCAACCACCTGCGGACCCCGAGCCAGACGTATTACAGTTCAACCTCTGGGGCCAAATATCCGGCTATATCTGCGCACTCCTATACCTCGGCTCGCGCATTCCCCAACTGCTGCTCAACTACCGACGGAAATCCACCGATGGAATTTCCATGCTTTTCTTCCTCTTCGCTTGCATCGGTAACCTCACGTATGTGTTGAGTATCCTAGCATATAAACCGATATGCAGAGTCCCGGGACATTGTGAAACTGGCGAGGCGGGAGGCATTTATGGAAAGTACATCGCTGTGAACTTGAGCTGGTTGCTAGGAAGCTTTGGCACTTTGATGTTGGACGGGTTCGTTTTTGTACAGTATTTCATGTATAGGAAGGAGGAGGATGAGAGCGATGAGGAGGACAGTGCTGACGTGACGAGGTCTTGACAAGTCTTCCTGGGGAAAAATTAGAGGCCGAGATAAAATGTGTTACAAGTGATCTGGTCATCACTAGAACCGCTGTAGATTCCAAGGTACAGGAGATTTATGTAGATTTAGCAATTTCAGTTGCACGGTATGCGTACCCGCACTGCATGGTGCTACCACCTCATTATTTCAGAGTAAATGACGCTGCCAGCTACTCATACAGGTACGCCACCATCTTGAAGAACAGCGAAATACGCGCCCAACCTAACACATCAACCGCACACAAAACCGGTTTCACGCCTCCACGCTGGACTAAGCTTCGCATTTTCCCATGCGCGCCTTTGGCGTAGTACTCAAGCAACGCTTTTCCGTAAATTGCTAGCCGTTCTTTGTTTGGGACGACGTTGGGAAAGATATGTCACTATGGTGCTTTGCTGTCTTCCAATACTTTCTCGGTTCGTTGCTACTTTCGCCCTTCGTTATGGCGTGGTGCAGCTCGTTCGAAATGCAGAGGCGTTATACAGTCAAATCCAGTGGGAGACCCAGTGTATGTTATATATTGAGTCATCATGGTGGCTATTTGATGGGCAATATATGAGGGTGAACACATGTGGCATATGATTTACGAGAAGATAGATGAGGACGAGAGCAGACAGGGTGTTCTCTCCAACAAGAGCTTCCCTATTGAATTCAAAAAGGGACATCGTAACAATGACGACTATAATCGCCCAAGGCCAAACCCAGTCAAGCCAATGTGCGTTACGAATGGTCTCCCTCTCAACGCCGAGAATGTTATCGTAAATCGTATCTGTGAAATCGGCGTCGCCAATCAATGGACGACGCCGATGACAACTACGTCGTAGACGACGGTGGGCGCAACACCAGAAGGTGGTGTGCTATGAGTCGGTCGAGTCGATGGGCGAAACGTACGAGTTGCTTGACGAGTCGGTAGAGCCCTGGGAGCGTCGTCGTGCAGAATTCGTAGCGCTGATGAGCTGTCTCTTGGTATGTTCGTGCATAACACTGGTACCCAGTGAGCATGGACGAGGACTCAAAGGATGACAGGGACATACCGAGCATACGACGACACGGCGCGATCTGGGTGTGCCAAGTCGAAATTGTTGGCGAAGTTGTGTTGTGGAGTCATCGGCTCGGAGTAGTGTTCGTTGATGTAGACACCGGAGTCAGACATGATAATAAGGTTACGCTTGAATGTTAACGAGACACGGAGAATATGGAGAGATCTGAACGCCGGAAGGAAACGTAGGAGAGGGGACGTGGGAGAAGAGGCTTTTGTCGACGAGTTGTAATATCTTCCCGTGAGCGGGGGGGGGGCCGATAAATAGTCCGTTTCACTGCGCGGGAGCAGCCCATGGCCGAAACCCCTCACAACATCCAAACTAGCGATCGACAAGTAGATCACCAGCGGACCCACACAAGTTGGAGGCTTGAGGTCAGCGATCTACAGGGTCCTTCCGTCGCCGTCATAGTCCCACGCAAGTCTCGGTGCCAGCCATTCAGATGACGCGGTCGGGGAGATCGTTGCCGGTTACTAACGCTGTCCTCCCGTCAGAGGGGTCCAGTGGTGCAGAGCCCAGCCGGTTCAGATGGGTCCCCGCCAGCGAAAACCACGGACAAAGTGAGTCTAGGGTTCTAGGCTGCGTCATTGGATGGAACAAGGCCGCGGGGAATGCGGAAGCTCGCATGGAATCGTTACTTTGGTTTATCCGGGGCTGTAGAACAGTGGTTGGCACCCAAATAGCGTGCCCTTGGGTTTTCTCCAGCGCCGCCAAATGACTATGCAAAAGGCCTCTCTGTATCTGTGCTTTGAGTGCTCGTGTCGCGCCAGAGGGGGGTTCGCAAACCGCCCAATGTGGGCGACAGCGCGCTACGTCAGACGCTCGAGCCCACGTCGACTTGCGCAACTCGCATGCTCGCGATAACGGAACTTGGTGGGAATTGGAGTCTGCAGCTGCGAAACCCCCTTCGTGCCGCAGGCGTGGATAACATCAGCGAGCGCGACGTCATCGGACGGCCCAGAAGTAGCACCGATCGGCGCGTTTTGGCGGCATGCCTAGACTGTATCCGGTATGATGACATGGTCCGACCGTTGAGCGCGGGCCCCTTTCATCATGCAGGGCAACATAACCGTGAATGTTTGGTGCGACTCATGGGCTTTTCGCCGCTAAACGACGTCAATTGTGACGGTAATGTGGTGAGCGTCGTGAATCCTTCTCAGCCTCACGGTTGCCCGCGTTGCGGGTAAAGGCGTCTCTTGCATGCCGCCCCCCCTTTCGAACGACATGCGTAGCGAGGCTTCCTTTAGGGACCATGTCATAGCACCATGTCGGCGATGACGGTGGAGGAATGAAAAACGCATCATCGCAGCTACCGATGTTCGTTTCGACTCGCAGGCTCTGTGCGTCTGCATCGCAAACCTCGAGTCGACCGTCGACGATCATTCTTCGCGAAGCGCGTTTCGTCACTTAGAAGATCAGGCTCATGGGAGAAGCTTATTGTCCCTTCGTCGCGAAGCCTGACCGCTTCGCCGTCTCTTCTCTAGACTGGGCACCTCCCAGTTGCCCCCGTCCACTTCGTCCCGTCTATCTCATCACGATCCCATACCATTCTCTCGATGCGTTCCACCACCCAGACCGGTTTACAAACTCTACTCGATGTCCCGGCTCTGGGAGCGAACTCGCTGGACCGCTCACGTTCCAATTCTGACCACCATACGTTGTTGGGATCACACCCACAATGACGGAGAAGATCGCCACGCGGCTTGCGAAAAACGTCAGGCTCCACTCGCCACGCGCCAAGCACCACGAAAGGCAGATGGTTGACTCGGACGAGCCGTGGATTGGTAAAGATTATGCAGGGTCCAATTGAGTGCCGTGCCGCTGTCTTACAGGCGGTTGATGGCGCCACCGGGCACCTGCCCCGGAGAATGTTGAGATGAATTGTAGCAAGAACATCTTTTTCGGCTCTATATATTGGATAGTCAGAGTCAACCCTGCTACGAGCCTGAAACGAAATGAGATGTAATAGCACGGTAAGCCGTAGGAAAGAATAGAGTGGAACTACCGAAAACCCCCACTTCTAGTGATAGGCGACAGGCTTCCTAGCTCTAGACACGTACCAGTCGCTCACTAGCGTGTGCTTCCTCCATCCGAATCGCGTAAAGCCATCAAGTAAACTCGTAGGGTCGGGATTAACCGTATTATCGGACTGACTAGATTACTTTTCGTCCTCTTTGGGTCGTCTTCACAATGGTCATATATCTTCAAAGTAAACATACAGGCAGTAGAGCGAAGTTAATTGATAAAGCCGCGTAAACTACTGATTGTCCTGCTTACGCTACTTGGATTGCGTGTAGCGGAAATGAACAGACCAGCCGTCTGTACTTATCAATCGCCCATATATATATAATTACAAACATTAGGTTAGTCTATGCAAATCAGCCGACAGGCTCATAGCACTTCAGCGGAGTGGTCAACGCACCGGGCCCGCCAAGCCCCTTCCTCCAGGAGCGAGCCTTCGTCTTTTTGCGCTCTTTTACACCTCAACCCACTTCGCCGATGTTGGCTATATATGCGTTCCTACTTCTATCCACAACCGCCATCTTCCTATTCCACACCTCTCGGAGTTCTCTATGGTACATCTACGTATGAAAAGGACTTTTCTAGAGAGACATGGATGGCTGCTAGCCGCCCTTTACTTCACACGCTTGATGAACCCCTAGAAACAGCCAAGATACAATCGCTGGCGCTGTTTTGGATCTAAGTAGTTGCAGTCTATGTTTGCAGAGGGTACCAAAGAAAACGGGCATGTCAATCGGGGAGTCCAGCCCTAATTGAACACAGTGATACTAAGGACGGCCGTACCAAGTCGGCAAAACCCATCTAGAGAAGTTTCAAGACCTATTGTCTTATACTAGAGGCACTACTATATCGTCAACGAGGCACAGTTTACGCTTATAACCATGATACATATAATTGGTCCGTCGGTTTCTTGCAAAGCAGCTACATGTTGATCATAGAGGCCCGAGGTGGAACGAGCAAATTTGTGCAACGACTGGCGCAGGAGGCGACTGAGAGAAGAAAGAGACTCAATAGTCGCTACCAGCAGAGCTGCGAGAGGCGAATATTTGAAGGTAGAGCGACGCGTGGGTGAGCTAGGAACGAAAGAGCACCATAGGGGGGCTCGCAGTCCGTATCAACACTCGCTCAAACGCCACAAGTGTGACAACGTGCTTACTATTCCACATCACCACGAAATCCACCTCAGTGGTAGAAAATTGAACGTTCCAGAATATGCACAAAAGTAGAAAATGCTGACAACATCCATAATCCACTCGTACCCTATGCCTTAATCTCAATACCTTCTGACCCCTCGCACGCAGAAATATGTCCAAAATACCACGTATGCGCATCGGCATTATCCCCCTTATTGCCATCGTTGCCATTGGTAATCACATTGATATCTGCCGGCGTAACTTCTTGCTCGATTCCGTTGGTGATATAGTACTCGGGTAGAAGAACCGCATACGGTAATACTAGAGGGATTCTTGGTGGCAACGTCGGCACAGGGTCCTGGCTCTTCACAACGCGGTAGGTCGTGCCCTTATCCGTTGTGTTTATGAACCCAGCTAGCTTATCGTTACCAACCTTCGGTGCACCGTACGTATATAAGTCGACAGCGGTTCCTGCGGCGCGCAACGCACCGGCTGCGAGCGAAGCCATGGCACCGCCTAGACTATGGCCTGTAGCGATGACTTTGAAGGTAGGGTGTTCAGCCCTGGCAGCAGTAACGGCCGCTAGAACGCCTGCTTGAGCCTCTTCCCAGGACGCCTTGAAGCCGGCGTGAGCTTTGCAATCCTTGCACCAGGACACATCGCTCAGGCCAAAGTTTGCGTTTGCGATCCAGTTGCGGACGGAGCTGGAGCCGCGGAAGGAGATGACGATGAGGGAGTTTGTCGTGTCGGTTGCTACGAAACCTGTTGCGTCGGTGTTTAGAGAACTGCATCTTGGTCAGTACACAGGCAGCTATGGATGTGGGTCTAGGTGGATCTAGCGTGATAGCTACGTACTTCTCAAACTCGGTCAGTGTGTTTGTATCTGCTGCTTCTACTCGCGCGCAGTTACCCTGCGGACATGTAATCTTCGTGCCGGGACTGTTGTTGTTGCCGAGACAGTATGCCGCGGCAGAGTATTGCGAGAAGAACTGGAGTTGGTCGAATATTGCATCGGAAACGGCTACTGAAGGTTAGGGTTCTTCTCTCCAAAAATGCCTGTTAGGCGTAAGATATATCGGTTTCCGGACGGCACCTCGCATGGCGGGGAGTCGACCATGCCCCCGATAGAATGGAAGATATTCAAAGATTTACCTCGCTTTGAGATATCCAAAGGAGCTGCAGAACCAATCCTACTCAAGCTAGTGAGTAGCAGCAACGCGAGGGACGAGTATTTCGACATGGCCAATCGATCCAAGAATAGTGCCGGACTCCAACACCAAAGCACTATGGGACAAATTCAAGAAAGAGAAAAGATAACGCGACGCAACGGAACTTATCGACGATGCCGCTTGAAAAACAGGCCGGGCGCCCACCCATCTTTAAGAACACCGACAGCTTCGCGCATATACGCTTCTTGCTCGTACTCAACACCCTTGTCCACTGCGCGCGAGCACCGGGGGCCAAAGCTCCCTGGCCTTCAACACCGAACACGGCGCTTCGCTCCAAATCCGAAGCTGAGGCCCGCAAACCAGACTATGTTTAGAGCGACCTCCGCCTAGAAGCTTGGAATCGCGTAGGTCATGCGTGAACCTCGTGGTGGGGATCGGCATTTACCCCATCTCCACATTCTGCTAATCATGGGGACGTTCATGCGAGTTTCTCTCAAAGAAGGTAGGGCTAGATATGGTCTTGCGACCTCGGTACTTTTTCCAAGCGCTGTGAATCATTTGCGCGGACCAAGACGTCGTTTGACGGACCAACACACTGTGGCGGTAATTGCGCCACAGCTGGATTGGTCCAGTCAGCATGCCTTCGGTAATGTTCACCCCAGTATTTCCGGTTAGCTGAGCGGACTGAGTGAAAGATCCCAGAGGGGGCCACTTGCACCTTTCCTCGCGCAGAGATGACACACTTTCGGAGTTCGAGTAGGCGAGGTGGTGATGTGAGACTGGCATTCAGCTGTGTCGGGGAAGAATCATGAGATGAACGGAATACTAAATACGACAGTGCGATGGGTGCGAACGCGAATGTGGAGATGAGGTTTCATGCCGCGGAATTGAGCGTCAACTTGTTGGCTCGGAGCGAGAGCCTAAATGTGTGCGCCAACAGTAATGAGCCAAGCGTTTCGGATTTCGATATAGCATTCCTGGTTTGGTCAATTGGCCATACATCAGCCACCGGGTTTTGCGTATGCGCTCCAACGTACATACAAATTAGGCAGACTAACTACAAAAGCAAGACGCCGACCTTGACGCGATACCATAGCATGCTGAAAGCGCCAATCACGCCTTCACTGTCCACTTGATGTCTTCCATGCGCTGTCTCCTCTGCGGTCTGACATGCACCTCACTCAGCGGCTTGATCACAGCGAAATAAAACTTCTTATCATCTCTGCGCGGATTGCAAGCAACCTCATTCTTTCCCTTCGGCAGCAACATGTCAAAGCCATAAGCCATCACCGCCGCCAAACTCACAATCTCCATCTGTGCGAAATGGCGACCAGGGCACAGCGCGGCACCACCACCAAACGATCAGAAGGCAGCAGCTTGCACTTGGCTTTCATCCGTGACCCTGCCATCCTCATTGCTTTGAGCCACCGGCCGAATAAATGAAGTGCCGTGGATTAAACTCCTCGACATCGGGTCCCCAGATGTTGGCGTTGTGGTGGATGATGCCGCCCGCGATCTGAACACTGTTTCGTTTCAGAAGGTATTCGCTACCGAGGAGGGTGTCTTCAAGCACGTGGCAGAGATGCAACGAGACGCATAGTTTCTCTGTATACGGAATTGATAAGCGGACAGGCCTCCCTGAGTTTCGTGAAGGAGATGGTATTGGGTGCGACGAGGGCATTTGCCCGGATCTCCTCGCGGACTTGGGCGAGCAGGTCTGGCCGGGCGAAAATACTTTGGAAGACCCAGAAGGACGTACTGCCCGCATTGGAGTTGAATGCGAAGGACATCCCTACTTCGAGACGCGCTTGTTCGGGGATGGAAATGCCGCCTTTAGCGTGGAGGCGTTGGCGGTTCTGAAGTAGGCTATAGGCACCTTTGATTTCCCCTTGTTCTAGATACTTGATGAAGCCCTTCACGCATTTTTCCAGACCATAGTACGCCTTCCGCGCGAAGATGGATGGGAAAACGCACGTCATGTACCTCACAATGTACCTCACCCAGTCCTAGAAGGCCTGGATTAGATCTGGGTTGACGGCGAACGGGTTCTGCGGCCCGTAGAAGGTATGCATCGACGCAGCCGTGATCTGCCGAGTCACAAACTTGAACAACTTGTTCTCCTGTCCATCCTGAATCTTGTTGACGAACTCTGTGAAGTGTTGGAGCTGCAACGCAACGATCCCGCTAATCTGCTGCACGGCCAGAGGCGGCCTGATGATATCGTGACTCTTCTCAACGATCCTCACGCGGCCCTCTTCCTTTGCGGTCGGGTCCAGAAGTATCTGACGCGTGTCCTTGCTCAAGCCGACCATGCGCGGAGTGACTTGTATAACGAGCTGGTCGAAATCGAGGGTCGAGGAGGCGCGTTGGATCTGCTGGGCAACCTGGGGCGACTTGCAGACGTAGGTGCGACTTCCTAGCATAGGAAGGGTGAAGATTGGGCATCGCTGTTTGCGCTGCATCGATTGTCAGTACTAGACGGAACGTGGACAGAACGTAGACGCACCTAACTCTGGCAAGGTATAGTGGCCCTTCTCTAAGCATGCCGACCATGTGCCCGATGAAGGGTATTTTGCTGTGAAAAACGGGCGGCTCTCGTGAGTCGAGCTTGGTGCGGAGGAAGGAGAAGAAAGCCCCAATGGCTGCTGCCAGCGCCAGAGCGCCGACGGCCGCGGATGCCATGGCCATTGCAGATGTGGCCGTGAAGTCAAAGGCGGAGAGGCTGGATGGTCAACTGGCAACAGACGGTCGAAGGCTGCGGCGAGGATAGCTTATAGCAGTGGCGTCGGCGCCGCTCGCGCCACGGCTATGTACAAACCGGTCGGACAATTATGAATGGCATCCTTGACGTGTAAAAACACGACAGATTGCTTGAAGCAAACACAGCTTGGGCTTCCATGTTGTCGTTGGATCGGGGGCTCAGGTGTGCCGCTTGAGGTGTTGGACGGCTTCACCTCCATCGTGCACGCGCCACGATGATTGGCTAGGATGCATGCGGCTTCTGCAATGCCTTCGAAAATGTTTGTCTCTCACGGTCGCTTCATCTTGTCCAAAGTCGTGATCTATTGCTTGCTCTCTTGATCCGCACTTTGTATGTCTATCCACGATGCGTCGTTACTCCTTCCTCACCCCTTTCCTGCCAGTCCTGGGTCTCACGTTTGCATCATCACTCCCAGACGTGTCGGGCACGCTGCAGAACATACTGAAGAACACAGACGGGTCTAACAAGTACACGTACCCGACAGATTTTACGCGAGGAATACTTCCGGTTTGGCAACCCTCACGTGCGCCTGTGATCCGACGTTCAAACACTTGAATGTTCGGATGGAGCGTGACATGTGAAAAGGCTTACGACGAGATAGAAACCGTTCCACAGCCACAATGACTATTGGAGAGATGTTCCATTCTATTCCGGACTGTCGTATGGCGCCATATCGACCGAGGCGGATGTTTGGTTGATCAATGGCACGCTTTATGTAGGGTCTTTCTCTCTCAAAATTTCTTCCCCCATCGGTTACCCATCACGGTCCTAATCATTTCATGCATCTATCGGTACTAATGACAACAGGTCGGCCACGAACGTTCGGCCCTCACCAAAGACCGCACTCTCGAATCCCTCTATATCAATCCCATCCTCGACACCCTCCATCGCCAAAACCCCACTACAAACTTCTCCCCGTCCTCGACTCTGCACGGCGTCTTTGACACTGACAGCGCGCAAACTCTCTACTTCTTCATCGACCTCAAGACTGACGGCCTTACGACTTGGCCCGCCGTCCTCGCCGCCCTAGAACCCCTCCGCAGCTCAGGTTACCTATCTAGCTATGACGGATCAACCTTTACTTCTCGTCCTGTAACTGTAATGGGGACGGGAAATACGCCGCTTTGGCTCGTTCAAGCCGCCGTGCCTCGAGACGCCTTCTACGACGCACCCCTTGCATTGTTGAATTCGACGTATAGTAATGTTACGGCGAATGATTCACCGCTCGCATCCACGGATTTTGAAGCTTCTTTTGGAGAGGTAAGGAAGCCGCAACTCAATGAGGCTCAGCTAGCTACTCTCCGTGCCCAAATCAAAACTGCCAATGATAAAGGGATCAAACCGCGGTATTGGAATCAGCCACAGTACCCGATTGCCACGAGGAATGCGGTGTGGAAGATCCTGTGGGAGGAAGGTGTTGGATTGCTGAATGTGGATGATTTGGCCGCGGCGGCGGGATATTGGGAGGGCACGGCTTAGTATGAGTTTGTGTGACGCTTATTTGGTTGAGGGGTGTAGGTCCGAGTGATGTGCGATGTAGCATAGATCGGAGAAGGACGGATACATGTAATGGTCATGAAAATATAGCATTGGGGTTTTCAACACGATACTAATAGCAACCGATTTACCCTGGTTGTGGTACAAGATCCGTAATCAGATGTCCATCAGAAACGCTATGCTCTGTTCTATCCTGCAGGTGCTTTCCCGTCCTCGAGAAACATAATTCATGTAACAGACGCCAGTTTCTCCGTCGCTCTCACTGCAGACGGCCATCCAATCTCTCATCTAGTCAATGAATAAGCATGGCCACATCAAGCGGGGTTGCCCGGCTGTTCTATTGTGTCCACCTACATCTCGGTCCACCATATTTCCCATCCTACACCTAGTTGTTCTTCCGCCTCGGCTGCTCCCCACCCGCCATCAGCCGATGCCCTTCCTTGCCCTTCTCAACATCCAACTTGCTTGCTGCTGCCTTCTTACCCGCTTTAATGCTTGGAAACTCAAACCGTTCACTCTTACCCCCAACAAGCCCCTTCCACATGCCCCAGTCCTGCCAATTGTTCCACAACAACGCACCCACCCACGGCTGCACGTTCCAGCCCAATTCTAGTTGCACATCGGTCCTGTTCTGCAGCTTGCCGCTGATGTCAGTGATTTGGTATTTGGGGCGTTGCGAGGTGAGTTTTATGATCCCTGGAGGGTGGGGGGACGCTTCTTCTGGCTTGCCTTTCGACTTTGACTTCTTCGACTTCGTGGTGGACTTTGGCGTAGGGTGGATGTAGTGGTTCTGGTGCCACGGGGCGGAGTGGCCGGGCAGGATGGCGTCCCAGATTATGGCCTCGGAGGCGGGCTCGTTTGGTTTGGTGGAGGGGTACACGGCCTTCAGATACAGGAAGACTTGTTTTGTGTTCCAGTTGAAGAGGGTGCTGAGATCTGCGCAATCGCCCTCGTTAGTGGATACAAGCCGTGGCGGGGGATTACTAAAACGTACCAGTATCCAGATCAAACTTTATATGCGCATACTCCTCCTTCTTATAGCTGTAATAGTGCGGCCTTCCCCTCACGACCTGTACGTCTTTTAATGCAACCGTCGCACTTGGACTCTGTGGATGTATGAAGGTCGATAGCGCAACCACGGCCGCAACCGAGAACGCTACAGTTGTGAAGAAGCCGAAGACATTCTGGAGGCGCACGAGGGTCGAATGCATCGTGAATGAAACCCTTCCTGAGTTAGTCGGGAGAGAGGGTTGGGAGAAGAGTTGAGGTAGCAAAGGTGGAGTATAGAGTGCAGAGCTTCGCGACACGTTTACTGCATTAGAAGGGGAGCTTGGACCTGCTACGTTCAGCCTTATGCGGGCGCGCTAAGAACGGGGCTTGGCAGGGTCAATGTTCTCTTCCAGACTTCAAAAGACGTCATGTCAAAGTAGCGAGGTTCTGATGCAGGAGAGCGCATGTTGAGTATCAATGTCACTTTGTTTCTCTTGTATCTACCAGCATGGGCACTACTCGCCAGTAACCCCATGCACCGCATTGCTCGCTCGAAGAAGGTCCATGTCCATCTCTTATACACGAACCATTTCTGATCCTAGCCGTAAATTGGCCTACACAACACCCAAGCTACGACGAGTGACATGGGGTAATATTCCGAATCCTCATCTCCGAAAATGCCGTGCTAAACATCCTCACGTAACTTACTTCTACTCCTGCTGCGGAGCTGGCGCGACCTGTCCTCTACCCCTCGGCCCTCCCCTCCCACGAGGACCACCACGACCGCGACTGCGGCCTCTATTTCCTCCGCGCATATTTTCTAAACTAGCTGGCGGCGCCACGCTAGAGTAGTCTTGTCGTCGAAAGTTAGGGTTGTTTCGAATAACGCCATCAGTAGGGTCATGCGTATCGGTGACGGTGAAGCCGCCACGATTAGGCTTTGGTCCACCTCGACCTCGACCTCGACCGCGCGGGACGAAACTAGGGCTGCCGCCCGGGTGGCTGTTTGAATTAACGTTCTGATTCTGGAAACCGTTAGACTGGCCGCGCGGGGCAAAGCCACCTCGGCCGCCTCCAGGGGGTCCATTGTGGATGGGGAGCTGTTGTTGCTGTTGTTGGGGTTGCGATTGATGAGTGCTGTTCTGTACGTGTGCATTTCCTCGCGGTGCCGGACCGCCGCCTCGGCCACCCCTGGGAGCTCCATTGGCATGTCCACCAGCGAAGGCTCCACGGTATGAACCCCGCAGAGGTGGAGGCGTGCTGGCAGGCACAAGCTGGGGACCACCAGGGGCACCCACGCCACGAACCGTCAAGGGCTGGGCTGAGGGCTGAGGCCGCTTCGCAGCGCTCGCTGTAGAGTAAGAAACGACCTGTCTGTCAGTCAAGTTGAGGACCGCTGTTGCCGGCACAGTAGAACCCCTAAACGGCGAGCAACGATCGCCAAGCGAAGTTCCACTCATGAATGTAGTATCAAACACAATGTCCAACAACATCGCACGGGCGGTACGCGTCTTGCCAATGACCGTACCGCTGGATCCAATGGGCACCCTTCCAGAGTCTTGAACGTAGACGACGCGGTCACCGAGAGCAAAGTTCTGATTATTCAGGCGCTGCTCCGCATCTGAAGGTTTCAACAAAGCGTTGCGTGGTACCTTTCCAATCTTCTGGGTTTGGACGTCCTGTGTGAGCTGGAGGTTGGCATCCGCTGCTTGTTCGATCATCTTCACAGCGTCCGAATCGAGCTGTTCCGCATCCAGGGGAACCTTCTCGAAGCTCTTCGTCTGCAATTCTCTCAACCATGCGATGATCTCCTTGATCTTCGCCTTCGCCACTTCCGCTGGGAAGAAATCGGTATCCTCCCACCCATCGCCGGTAGGGTTCCTGATAATGGCTGCAATGAAGTCTGGAAATTTTATCATGTACTGCGCGAGCAGGTCGATTGCTTTCTGACTGTATTCCCAGCCATTCTGAGACTTCCTGGAGTAGCCCAGTACCTTCAGCTTCTTCGCTTCAAATTTCAGGTTGAGACCGAGATTCATCTTCATTCCACTTGAGTTTACGTTGAAGGAGGCTGTCAGCTTCGAGAGCGCCAAAGGCGGCATGCTGAGCTGACGAGCAACAACATAGGAAGGGTAGTACGGCGTGAGCTTCTCAGCTTGCCGGGCGACCTCCCGGCCGAAGTCGGGCTCCTGTTTCTTTAGTTTGGCAACCATGATATTCGCCCTATTGCCCGCATGATTAAGAACCTGTAATGGTCGACCATAAGCGTAATCACCCAAATAGAACGCCCTGGAGCCTTCTGGAAATTCCTCTTCAATCAGCAATGCCTCCTTCTCCAGGAAACGGGGATCTGGGCTGATAACCTCGTCGACAATGGTTTGAGTGGCGTATTCAACCTGTAGACCCGGAATCTCACCGTAATCTTTGATCATAGCACCCTCATCGGTTTTCAAGAGACCCTTGAGCATTTCTACATGGACGAGAGATTCGACTTGACCGATAACCATACCGAGTCGCTTGCTGTACGTATTCTCTATACGATCGGCCATCTTCTTCCAGTTGGATATTTCTTGTGGACCATGTGGGATGGCGAGAGGTACGGAAGGCCCGGTCGACGACAGCACATAGTCGAACAGCTCATCGGATACCTTAACAACCTTGGCCTCCTGTAAGAATGGGTATCCAACGTGAACAGCCTTGCCTAGCTTCTTCTGCGCATGGGCAATGCCGGCGCGAGTTTCCGTATCCAAGAGAGTAACAATCATGCTCTCGTTTCGGCTGTCTTGCTGGAAGACGCTGACACCAGCAAAGTCCAGCTTTCCGTAAAATGGAAGCTCCTTCAAGCTCGGGAAACTGGCCAAGGAGTGAGCCCCGAGTTTGACACCGTCCATCAATCCTACGTAGACCTCCAGTCCATCCATAGTAGGGAGCTCAAAAATGTTCTCAATACAACGACAGTGTGGAAGATCAGGGAATACTCCAGGCAGTGAGGAGGGATAGATAAAATCGAGGTCCTGTGAGTATGTGAACTTCAACGAGACACCGAACGAATTGCGTGACTTTTCGTCCTCGGTGAGCTCATGCTCTTTCGTCGCCATTGCAGCGAGAAGCCTGTCTTCTTGGATGAAGGGTATCTTCACGACTGCCTCCCATTCCATCTTCTTCCCGTTCATGTCAAGCTCAAACTCCCGCGGATAGAAGTCGATAATGGACGACTCTGGACTCGTCATCAGCGAATGGTAAGCCTCAGGAACGATCTTCTTGCTTCGGTCAGGTAGAACACCCATCAGCTGTTGGAAGGGCTTGAAGGGCTGGCCAAGTTTGAAGTCGATGTTCGCTTTCAAGCCCTTCTTGACGTCGGATATCATCGGTGAGTAGTGATAGGCGTAGAACCAGGGCCAAGAGGCAACTCCACGATAGTAATAGTATAAGACCCACTGCAATCCTTGGACATAGTTTTCGGTCAGTTTCGTAAGCTCTTCCTCGTTGTCCCGACCCCATTCGAACTTGGTCTTGTAGTACTTGTCCTTCCACGCATCGAATTTCTCTTCGTACTTTTTGTCCATGGCGGACTGGGCTTCCTCTGGAGAGATATCGACGATCTTGGCGTTTTGGTACTTGAGAATAACGCGGGTAATGGCCTTCTTAGCTTCCTCGTCATCTTCCTCTTCATCATCTTCGATATCCTCGACTAGCTTTGGCGGGAATGCCAACTGTAAGTGACGATTGCCTTCGTCGTCTTGAATGGTCTTCCATTGCAGTCGGAGACCGTCAGCTAGTTCTTGCACAAACTTCCGATCTGCCGCGTTTAGGCTGACAGGAAGGTCGTAAGGGGTCTCGTTCTTCGTATCCAAATATGTGCCAACCCAACTCTTGATCTTTGAGAATAGCTTTTGCTGATCAGTGGACATCACAATCTGTCCTCGTTTCTTCGTCCTCTCCATGACGTCTTCTTTCTGCAGCCGCTTTCCCTTGAACCACGCGGCGTCTGCATTCTCCGACTCGAAATGACGATACTCAACGTGCGACAGCTCGTCCAAGAGCAGGGCCAGCCTCTCCATGTTGATTACACCACCCTCATTGATGTAGCCCTTGGCCTTGGGCAACACGGTCTTGTAAACGTTAAACATGAGAGCCAAAGCGCCTTCGTTAATATGTAAATGTGGTAGATTGGGCAGGAAATCGTTGCCGACAAAAAAGGCCATAAGAATGAAATCATCAATGACGCGCTCCATGTCGAATGGGAAGCCAAGAGCTCCAGGCTCCCGTAGTTCCTGAAACTCTAGCTCTAGGTACTCGCGCACTATGCAGAGATGCATCAGGTAAAAATTCTGATGCTCCAACTCCTTGGATTTCGTCTTGCTCTGTCGACCAAAGGTTACTTCCTCCCGAAGCAGGCAGAAATGCGGGTCGTGGCTGAGCAGACCTAACATGATGAGATCTGCATCCAATCCGTACAGGCAGTGGCGACGGTTCGGGTCGTAGTCCGGCTGCGCCTTGGCCTGGCGGATGTACTCCATGACCTTGTGCTCTCCCTCGCCAGGCACTTCGTGGCCGGACAGGACGATTTCCACGCCCTGCCAGTCCAAGTCCTCTGAGACCTTCTTGTTGATGAAGTACTTCAGCTGCTGCGTCAGCTTCGCCATAAACTCAGTGCCCGGAGTGATGCAGTTGCTATCGAACGCATCCTCCTTGGGCATCTCGACACCTTCCTTGATGGCCTTTTCACGGGCCTTCTCGGCATCGAGAGCAGTTCGGAAGCGACGGGCGCGTTGCTGGTTCATCTTAGCTCGGGGGGCGACGCCGTCAATGGCCATGAAGAAGAGTTGCTTCGGTTTGATCTTGCCGAACAAGTGCTCGATATAGTTGAAGATGGCGATGAACATCTTGTCCTCGGTCATGCGGGCAGTCGGACCGTCAGAGTCATTATGGGTGCAGTTGTGGATGATGCCGTTCATGTCGAGCTGTCCAGGCTGCGGTTAGCAACGTTGAGGTTTAGTTTGCGCGGGTACCAACATAGAGACAGTCGAATTCCGGAATGCGGTTCTCAGCGATGAGCTGCGAGATCGCGGGGTACCGCTCCGACATCCATCGGAAGAATTTAGGGACACCCATGACTGCTGCGTTCTAGCGATAGATGGCTGGATTATGTGGTGGTGGTGGCCGTGGAGCGTGGCAGAGGCAGCAACAGTTTATGGAGCAAGAGAGAACAGGGGGAGGATAGTAAGAGAAGCGCGCACGGCGCTTTGCGCGTGAGTCGGACAGAGAGTGTAGGTGCTGGTTCGCGACGCTGGGGTCTTCAAAGAGCTTAAATCATCGAGCGCGCGATGACTGGGATAGCTCTCACGCAGCGCCAAGCCCACTAGTAGATCACGTGCGCGACGCGTCCACGGTCCAATCGCTCCGCGGTGTATATTTTCATTTCACCTCCACGCAGTTACTCTGTTCACTCGCCCATAGACCCTCGCTGACTATCCGCCACACATCTACGCCAACCATGGATGACACTATGAGCGGTACACTTCCCCAGCTCCCCCCCATCGCATCTTCGTGCTGACCCATGCTGCGATCTCTAGACGCGCCCGACGCCATGACCGAGCAGGACCAGGAGGCGCTGGAGCACAAGCTGGTCAATGAGGAGTACAAGATATGGAAGAAGAACTCCGTCTTTCTCTACGACATGCTCTATGGCCGCGCTCTCGAATGGCCGACGCTCACGACGCAGTGGCTACCCGACAAGAAGTCGATTGAGGGCACCAACATGAGCACCCATCGCATCATTCTCGGCACGCACACATCCAACCAGGCGCAGAACTATCTGCAGATCGCCCACGTTGAGATACCCGATCCGGACACGCCAGACCTCGCCGAGCTCAACGAGGAGCGCGGCGAGATTGGCGGTTATGGCAACGCGAAGAAGCCCTTCGAGTTCAAGGTGGTGCAGAAGATCAACCACCCCGGTGAGGTCAACAAGGCGCGCTACCAGCCTCAAAACCCCGACATCATCGCATCGCTGTGCGTCGACGGCAGGGTGCTCGTCTTCGACCGCACAAAGCACCCGATACATCCAAAGAGCGACGGCACCATTAAATCCGAGGCCGAACTTGTTGGTCATGAAAAGGAGGGCTTCGCACTTTCGTGGAGTCCCTTGCAGGAGGGCCATCTCGCCACTGGAAACGAGGACACCACCGTCAGGACCTGGGACCTCAAGACCGGTTTCTCCAAGGGCAACAGCAGCATCTCGTCAACAGCTACATACACGGTCCACAGTGCTACCGTCAACGACGTCCAGTACCATCCCAGCTACCCATTTCTCATCGGCACAGCCTCTGATGACCTTACTTGGCAGATAATCGACACACGTCAGTCTACGCACACAAAGGCGCTCTACAAGAAACTTGCCCACGAGGACGCCGTTAATTGCATCGCCTTCCATCCCTCCATGGAGGTCATCTTCGCTACCGGCTCGGCCGACAAGACGGTTGCCCTTTGGGATATGCGCAACTTCAACAAGAAATTGCACGTGCTACAGCACCATCGTGAAGATGTCATGGGACTACAGTGGCACCCCGACGATACCGCCATCCTTGCGAGCTCCAGCTATGACCGCCGCATCTGCTTTTGGGATATCAGCAAGATCGCCGACGAACAGACACCAGAAGAGGCCGAAGACGGTCCCCCTGAGCTTCTCTTCATGCATGGCGGCTTCACCAATCGTATCTGCGACTTCGATTGGAACAAGAGCGATCCGTGGCTCATACTGGGCGCTGCCGAGGACAACCAGCTCCAGATTTTCCGCCCCAGCCGCAAACTCGTGGAGCAGGCTGAGAAGAACGCGAACCATGGAGAGGTCTCCGATTGATCTCTTCTCCATCTGCCATTAACTGTTTGCTGATCATCTTGTGCGTTGTAGGTGGAGAACAGTTTGTCCAGTCCGCCTGCAACTAGACTTGCTCCTCCGCCTCCGTCTGAGTCTCATCGACCCAGATGTGCATCATCAGTTTCGCCGCTGTCGTCACTGCCTGTCTCTCGACCCCAACCCAACATGTCTACGCGTTCGGATGACACCATTCAATCGCAGGTGAACTCTCGCAGTCCTTTTGCACTCGATACCTCGTCTACGCTCGCACCTATCTCTACACCCTGCCCCTCATCATCTTCCCCCACTGAAAGTGGACGCATATCACGTATGGTTCCCCCAGCTCCGTGGCACGAAGGCACAGGGGTTAATCTCGTACGTCGTTATTCGCCGAATGGCAGTATTATGACGGAGAAAACACCTGCAAAACGAGACAGGAAGCCGCCGAAACGCTTCAGCTGAAGTCGTCCTCTTGCTTCCAAAAATAATCGAACTGGCCGTCTAATGTTTGGCGTTGGAGGGTCTCTATTCGGGTGTGCCTATATATCATCAGAGCGTATATAAATTTTGTTGGGAGGACCGGTAGTTTAGTATTTGTGCACTTTCCACAATCAATAAGTCTAATCCTCAACCTCTCGTCTTTGCCTTCATACACTCAATTAATATAGATATAAAACAAAAACGGTCCAAATCCAACTTGATTCTACAAGTTGTTACTATAGCTCAGTGCGGTGGAATGGCAAGAATTCCATGCCACATTCTATGCAAGCGGGCGACAGTGGCCGTATGTGCTTACAGCGCCTCCTAATGAATTGACTGATCTTTGGAGTGTTGTATCTGCAAGCTGAAGCATGAGATGGCCGATCCGAGAGGCAATAAAGGCGCTGAAAAGTGTACCATCCACTGAAACGACAAGCACTAGCACAGTATGATTGGTAGCTGACAAGAAACCTGATTTCGTTAAGGGTGGCGTCATTATTGAAATGACAGTAATAAGCGTGATAAGTGCAATTTAACACTCTCCCCTTCCTCTTAGTTATCTCAATCTGTCTACTATTAAATCTGCTATCCGCCACTTCATGCTCGCAACTTATACTTCTCGATCAATTTGCTCTGCACTATACCGCCCAGAGCCAGCAAGTTCCCACACTTCATCATTTCCATCGATGCCAACTCGACGGCCATCCACCGTCTGATCCAGCCTCCCAGCTCCAGACTTACTAATGAGTCGAGACCGACGGCCGCGAGCGGCGCATTAAGATCCGCTTCTGAGTCAGTTCTCATGATGAATTCCAGCAGTGCCCTGCCGATCTCGGTAGCCAAGAATGTCGCTGTCTCGGCAGCCTGGAGGAGAACTAGGTTGGAGCTAATCTCGCGGGTAAAGCGAGCCAGCTCGTCGTTGGACGACAAACCCGAGCCAGAGCTAGAAGAAGGCTCGAGGTCGCGCACCTCGACGTTGCGGTAAGCCAGCATACGCCGGTCCTTGCGCCAGGGGATGCGACACTTGCTTGACGTCACTGGGGCGGTTGATCGCATGCCCATGGCGAGTAGAGATCTCTGGATCAGTCCTTGCGTGGAGTCCTTATCCTTCGATTTACACGCCAGTGCTGGCTTTGATCGGGACGGTTTCAGCATCAGCTCGATGCACTCCAGCAGCTCAGACTCGGTATTGAACCACTGTCCCATCGCTCGTGCTATGTCGGTCGCTCCCGGGTTCTCAGAAACAAAACCGGCGTCGCTGATGAAGCCGATATTGAGCGCACTGGCGGCCAGCCCGAGCTGGTGACGATAGGCAGCGAAAGATTCCACAAAGGTATTCCCCGCATGGTAGTTGGCCTGTCCATACCATCCTCCCGTGGCGGCGGTGGAACTGAAAAGGAAAAAGAAGTCGAGTGGCCCGTCTGGTTGCTCACTTAGGAGCGCGTTGTGAAGATTCCAGGTTCCCTGAACCTTGGGCTGGGAGGCGGCAACCCAGTCCGCCCAGTCCATCTTCAGGAAGTTGCTGTCCCTTAATACCAGAGAAGCTTGCAAAATGCCGCCGACCGGTTTGCTCGCGGCCTTGATCATTTTAACGACATCACTGTACTTGCCAACATCCCCGGATACTAGCCTGGCTGTGCATCCCAGCGCAGCGAGCTCCGCAACGAACTGACTGTGCGCTGGTAGAGTGCCTGCGGACCGGGATAGAAACACTATCTCGTTTGCGCCTCTTTCCACCAGCCAGGTGGCAATGGCCCGACCCAACCCACCCAGACCGCCGATGAAGAGGTACGCTCGATCGCCGCGGAGCCGAAGCGCTTCGTGGACTGGTTCATTAGGAAGCTCTTGAATTGGATTTTCTGGCATGGAGACCACCAGCTTGCCGATGTGCTGACCTCTCTGCATCTCTCGAAAAGCTTCGGAGATCCGGACAGCAGAGTGCTTCGTGGGCGCTATGATGGGTTTGATGTAGCCCCGCTTCCAGAAATTGACTGCACGCTGCAGGATGTGCCCAACCACCCAGGGCCGGTGAAGCCAGAAATGCAGCAGCTCAACGCCTACAAACGCCCGGTTCGACTCGAATTGCTCCATGGCCAACTTGCCTTGCCCAATGAAGTCCCGACGACCGATTTCGACCAACGTTCCGAATTCGGCGACGCACTTCCAGGATGCATGGAGCAGCTCGCCCGAGAGGGAGTTTAGGACGACATCGACGCCGCGGTTATGGGTTGCTTTCGTGATCGCCGGCAAGAAAGATACATCGCGGGAGTTGAAGATATGGTCCCGTGGAATGTTGAATTGCGTAGTAAGGAAGTCAGCTTTCTCTTGGTTACCGACAGTGCAGTAAATCTAATTCAACTCGTAAGCTCTAGCCTCTCTAGTCCGGCTCGAAAAATTGAATTCGGCAGTAGACGCATCTAGTCGGTTACGAATACTTACTTTGGCGCCTATCATTTTTGCAAGCTGTATGGCCGCTATGCCCACCCCACCGGCGGCTGAGTGAATCAGAACACTCTGATACTCTGGTGTCAGCAATGGGTCCCAGAAAGGGCTGGATAGTGTAAGTTGATCACGCACCATACTGCTACTGAGCCTCGCTTGGTCGATCAGCCCATGGATGACCGTGCCGTAAGTAACGGGGATGCTTGCAGCCTCATCGAAACTCATCCCCTCGGGCATCTTGAAACACAGGGTTTGTGGGACAATGTGGCTAGTTGCGAATGCTCCACTTCCGAGAGCACCAACGCGGTCCCCTATTTCGAACCCGTCAACACCAGGCCCCACTTCTGAGACAATGCCCGCGCATTCTAAGCCAAGACCTTTGTCAATGGCCTCCGTGTCCGTGATGATACTCTGCGCAACGAGGACGTCCTGTAGGATTCCAAACTGTTAGCCAGATTCAACACTCTAGCGCAGTGAAGCTACATGATATGAGCAAATGATGAGCGAATGTACGAACCCGGAAATTCATGGCAATAGCCTTTACTTCAACCCTTATTTCGCCATCCTTCAGTGCTTGAGCTGCCAGAGGTTTCCAGTGGAGGGTATTGACGATGCCTGGCTTATGTTGTTCCAGCTTCCTTACAGCCTTGCCGGCGGGCGCGGCCTCCTTGTGCTCTTGGTCCACCCTGACATAAGAGTACCGGCTAATAAGAATTTTGCCATCTACATGGGCCCACTCATATTCTGGGTTGATGTCCGGCTCAGAAATACGCCTCTGGAACTGACCAAACACCTGTGGGACGACCTTGGCCGCAGACCGAAAGTCCTCGAGCTCAAGGATGGCAAAATCCAGTTCCAAATCCGTGCGCAAAACGCGCGCGAGCCCAAGTACCGGCGCAAATTCCGGCTTTCTAAGGCCGATTTGGCAAGGACCTGTGACCCAGAATATGCCGCACGACCCTTCTTTAGCCTTATTGATGAATCGTTGGAAGTGAGCGAAATCGTCCTGAGCTATATTGGCAAAGAATGGCGAAGAAAGGTCAAGCGTGGACACCACATCTTGACCTAGAGGGAGTTTTGCGACAGGATCCTCCAGGACATATCCGTCGACTTGATAGCCTGCCGCCTCAAGGGCCGCGCGAACAACCCTGGCGTCTTGATCCGTACGGTGGAGAATCGTTAAACGCTTTGGACGCGGCGTAAGTTGCGTAGGCTGGCAGACGATGTTGTTGTTCATGTAGCCATCGTACATGGAAGTCACACCCTCAAATCCGGCTTTCGTGAGCTCGTCGGTCCAACGTTCCAAGTTTACGTAAGGCGCTTGGGTGCGGCCGTCTGCCTGGCCGAGCCACCAGCCTGCCAAAACGCCAAAAATCCCTATCCACTTTGTTTGAGGGTCGAGTTCCTGCAAGAGAAGCCGCCCTTCAGGATGGACCAGCTTCCTCACGTTCGAGAGCGTTCTTTGAAGTTTCTCAGTAGCATGCAGAACATTGCATGCGATGACGAGATCGAAGCTCCCAGCTTCGAAGCCCTGTTCCAAGGGATCATTGAAGATATCAAGCACTGCAAAATCAAGCCCGGCGTACTCTTTGAATCGCTCCCTAGCATCGTTGAAGAAGCCAGCGGATATGTCCGTGTAGGTGTACGATAGATATGTTTTCTCGCCATACGCAGACTTCAAGGCTGGCAGGATAGTAGCCGTTGCACCGCCCGTGCCCGCTCCGATTTCGAGAACTTTGAGATTCGGCCTCTTATGCGCAACGAGGGACATAAAGGCGGAGAGATCTGCGTCTTCCAGCAGGCAGTCATATACCTTCTGCAAGACACCGTCCGCGAGAAGGAGTTCGAGCTCGCTGACAGTCCCGTTAAATATTGCCTCGCAGTTGAAGCAGATGCGATGTATCGCAGTTGCTGGGGCGTAGGCTGGAGTTCCTCGTAACTGGCTGTAGATACTGTCTATCATCTTTCTCCGTTCTTCGGCCCTCATGGCGAGAAGATTGCCCGCCTCGGGAACACCAAACCACTCGGTAGCTCCGGAAGAAACACTATAGATATGATTATTGATCCATTTGTGAAACTGATTCAGGTGTTCACGGGTTGGCGGAGGCACATTTCGCAAGCGGTGGTGGGCCTCAGCGAAGCAAAGCAGACTAAACCTATCCAAAAGCCGGTACTCCCGCACCTCCGTCTTGTTTCCGGTGCGCTTGATGAAGGAGGCCGCGTCGACGAGATCGATATCCTCCTTCCACTCCAGCTGGGCTGCTCCGTGCGGGTCCTTGTCGCCGGCGTCGGCTGTGTCGACTAGGCGAGACAAGTGCCAGCCTCTAGACCTCACGATGACTTGTCCGCCTTCGCCAGGTGAAACAGCAACAACATTGCCGAGAAACGCAGTCGGCCTCTGCTCTGTAATCTCTGCTAAAACCCTCAAATCCTCTGTAGGGGTGGGGGGAGGACGCAGATAAAACTCATCGACATACTTGATGAGCGCCGGCTTGGTGAATTTTCTCGTCAACCCACGTGCAGCAGCCGGATACAAGGCTTGAGGAACGCCATCAAGTGTTCCGGGGAAAATAGAGTAATACTTCTCTTCATTTGCGAGCGGATCGATTTTAATGGAAGCAGCCAGCTTATCCATTAACGGATCGACAGTCATTTCCTTTAGCGGAGTGAAGCGAGGGCCATACTCAATGCCGAGTGACCGGAATTTGCGGTACCATGACTTGGATGAACAAACCCTGGTGTACGTTCTCGCAGCAGCCTCCTTTGCATTCAAGTTCTGCACCTCATACTCTTCGCCTCCACCGCGAACTCGTCCGAAGGCATGTTTGACCCAGCCACCATTTTGATAGCTTGAGACGCTGAATTCGTACCATTCTGAGTCGAGGGTATCAGTCAGCATGACTCGGCCGAGTTGTGTGATGATCTCTGTCTCAGAATCTCCGGTCAAGATGAGGGCAGCCTTCATGTGGACTTTCTGACACGTGAAGTCGGGCTTGCCGGTAAGTTGTCGAACGGCCTCCCCAGCCATGCAAAGATACGAGATGCCCGGAAGGACGATATCACCATTGATCTCGTGCTCCTTGATCCAAGGCACATCCTCGAGCCGCAGCACGTTTCGCCATCCCGGATTAGTAGCCGCGCTCTCGAGAATCCTGCTACCGAGAAGCTCGTGATGGGGAAACTCGCGAAGTCGATACTCCCTTGCTAACCTGGATTCGTACCAAAGTGGCTCTTCGTAATGCCACGGATAGAGCGGGAGGTCTGTCAAAAATGTCCCTTTACTGACGACTTGATCCAGGGCAACGGGATAGTTCTGCAGCCAGAGCTGACCGACAGCCCGGAGGACCTCGCCATGCGAGTCCTTGTCACGAGACAGGACATTGACGTATTCATCGCTAGAGTTTTCAGCCTTGAGGATCTGGCGAATGGGCCCCGCGAGAGCGGAGTGCGGGCCAACCTCCAGGAAAGTTTTGTTGACCTCGAAGGAGTTAATGGCCTGGCTTACCGCTGTGGCGAACTTCACCGGAGAGACGAGATTTTGGACCCAGTACGAAGGGCCAAGTTCAGTAGCGTTCGAGATGACTCGATTGGTCACACTCGAGAAGAAGGGTACGGTTGGATTACGAGGGTTGAGGTGCGGACTTATGAAGTCAAGATATTTATTCGCAGGTGCCTCCATATGATCTGGTAAAGCAACGTCAGTCTGGTAAAACGTAGGATTTCGAGGGGAGATGGGAAAGGGGGATGGCCTCACAAGAGTGGTAGGCTCTGTCTACCTGCAAAGCTCTTGTAAGAATACCCGGGTTCTCTGCCTTGATTTTCTGGATAACAACTTCCAATACATCCTTATCACCCGTAATGGTTACGCTTTGGGGGCTGTTTTCACACCCCACAGTTACGCCGGGTAGGAGATAAGGCTGGACTTGCTCTGGCCCTAGTCCTACGGCTGCCATACCGCCAGCAGACGAGCCTACTTCAAGCATAACCTTGCCACGGTAATAGGCAATGATGATGGCTTCGCTCAAAGTAACCGCACCGCAGGCATAAGCTGCTGCAATTTCACCAGAAGAGTGACCAGTCACGGCCTCTGGTTTGATGTTGTAGGCCTTAAGCAGGTCGACAAGTGCCAGCTGGAGTGCCGTGCAACAGGGCTGAGAGATCTCTGCTTCCGAGATGCGAGAGCGCTTTTTTGGTGCTAGAATCTGATCTGGTTCTCATGTTAGCCAACTTGTTGCTGCAGTATAAGGAATGAACAATACGGACTTTTCAACGTCCACTTTGGCCTATCTTTTAGCGACTGCAGCACTTTGTCCATCTCTTCTATGCTCCCTCTGAATGATGGAATGCTTTCTATCAATGCCTTGCCCATCTGTGCCCATTGTGCTCCCTGTCCGCTGAACACAAAAACCAACATGCCATGGTCATATGAGCCGTGGCGGGTCGAGTTGAAAGGTTTCCAGTCATCTACGCCATCAGCGACGCAGAATGCGCGGTGACTCAGCGTCTCTCGCTTCATGGCTAGCGTATACGCCATATCCGACAAACGACTTGTGTTACCCATGTAGTAGAACTGATGATCGCGAACCATCCGCTCTAGAGATTCAGGGTGTTTGGCAGAGAAGAGTAAGAGCTCTGGAGCCTGAGGGCCGGCGCCGTGTGTGGGATAACCCGTTCCACGCTTCCCTTCAACACCAAGATAGTCAGCCGATGCAAGAAGAACGTGGGCGTTGGATCCCCCAATTCCGAACGAGCTGACGCCTACAACTCGGTCTCTTCCTTTCGGCCATGGCGTGGGCTCCACGGCAACCTTCAGTTGGCACTTTTCCCATGGGATTTTTGGGTTGGGCTTTGTGAAGTTAAGGTTCGGGGGAATAATGCCGTGCTCAAGAGCAAGAACCATCTTCAGCAAGCCAGCAAGACCGGCCGCACCCTCGACATGACCGATATTAGTCTTGACTGAGCCGATGTAAACTCCGCCGCAGCTTCCAAAAACGCTAGCAACCGACTCGGCCTCAAGAGGATCACCGACAGCGGTTCCTGTTCCGTGGCATTCAACCATCGCCGTCTTGGAAAAGTCGGTGATACCAGCGAGTTCATGGGTCCTTCGGATCAAGCTTGCTTGTGCCACAGGGTTCGGGGCGACCAGGGTCGATGATTTCCCATCCGCGCCGATGGCTGTCGAAAGTACGACAGAGCGGATCGCATCCCCGTCTCGGATCGCGTCGCCAAGCTTCTTAACGTATATGGCCAACACGGCCTCTCCTCGAGCAAAGCCGTCCGCATCCGCGCTGAAAGCTTTGCAGATTCCTGAATTTGAAAGGACACCATGCTCGTTAAAGGCAACCGTCAAGCTCGGAGAGTAGATTATGCTGGATCCCGCGATCACTGCTGCTTCACAATCGCCGTTGTATAGAGCTTGGCAAGCTTGGTGCAATCCAGTTAGCGAGGAACTGCATGCCGTGCGAACTGTGACGCTGGGTCCCGTGAAACCGAATTCATAGTTGATTCTGTTGGCTGGCACGAAATCGAAAGCGTTGGTGAGATCGTAGGGATGATGGGTTTGGGTGTCGCGAGCATCAAGTTCCTGTCTGTCGCCCCCGAAGCTACACATCCATACCCCAACCTTCCGTCCCCTGAGCTCAGCGGGTTTCTGGCCGGCATTTTGAAGGGTCTCATAGACAACTTCAAGAGCCAACCGTTGTTGCGGGTCCAGAATCTCTATTTCCTTCGGGGTCATTGACCAGAATGACGTATCTGCATTCCGGAGGTCGAGGTTGAGAAAATAACCGTATCTGCTGGGAACGTGTCCATTTCTGTCAGGATCGTACCAGGAGTCAACATTATATCGGTCCTCTGGGACTTTGCAGCGCCCATTGCGCTTGTTTATCAACATGTCCCAGAACCCCTCGGCATCTTTAATGCCTCCGGGCAAGCGTAGGCCCATACCGCAGATAGCGATAGGTTCAACGTGAGGTTCCACGCCATTGGAGTTTTGGATAGCATCTCCGTTGACCCCGTTGACCCCGTTGACCCCGTTGACCTCGTTGACCCCGTTGACCCCGTTGACTCCATGGATGGAATGCCCATTACAGAAATCGCCGGTCATCTTAATTGAGTCTTGTTGCTGGGAAGAACAGATAGAAGGATGGGCCGTTTCGATGTGCCTCGCGAGCTAGTAGCCCTATAACGAGTGGTATGAAAATGTGGAATTTTATCTGGACTGCCAAATGCTGAGACTCCTGCCTCGTTAAATAGACTGAGTACGGATCTATACACCCCGGGTCTGCCGGGCTACTTCTCTTGATAGAGTTTACTAGTGTCGACTAGTGTGATAATGTGGCGTATTGGGGTAAGTCCAGATAAACTAGGAGGTACAGTCGCTAGTAGATACAGCTTTACCCTTTACTTATCTAAGAATCAAAAGTATTAGTATACTAATAGAAGTTAATACGTTTTTATATAATATTTTTATTAATTTTTAGCTATATCTTTATCCTAAACTTAATAGTTTTTAATATCTTATAGATTATATAGGTAGAATAAGACTTTTTAAAGTAGACTCTTTTCTTATATTCTTTATATTATATTTTTAATTTTTTTTATATATAGTAATAAAGAGTTTAAAGCTTATAAAATAAAAATATATAAAAATATTTATAACTTAAATAAAATTTTAGTACTAGTCTTTAGATATATATAGTTTATTATTAAGTAGAAAAACTCTTCTATAATAGTATAGTTACGTAATATAGCTTTTCCTTAGAAAAAAAATAATATAATATTCTAGACTATATTAATATAATATATATTATTAACTTAATCTAATAGAATATCTAATTTTTAGTAGTATATTAAATTAAAGATTAATAATATACGTTATAGTTTTTAAGATTTTTACCCTTTAATTAATTTCTAATATTTATAAGACCCTAGGACTAAGTATAATTAACTAGAAGTTATAATAGCTAAGGTAGCCTTCTAATTAACTAATAGTAG
>JASJFT010000137.1:2366-120996 GCA_030770425.1 Darksidea phi
CCCGCGTACCGCTTGGCGAAGTACCTCTTCTGCCTCGCTGTATTTGTTCTGATTAGAGAGTGCTAATCCTAGCCAGTGCTTGCTCTCGAGCGTCTCTTTATGATCTTGTCCTAGTATTCGCTCTTGCCCGCGTACCGCTTGGCGAAGTACCTCTTCTGCCTCGCTGTATTTGTTCTGATTAGAGAGTGCTAATCCTAGCCAGTACTTGCTCTCGAGCGTCTCTTTATGATCTTGTCCTAGTATTCGCTCTTGCCCGCGTACCGCTTGGCGAAGTACCTCTTCTGCCTCGCTGTATTTGTTCTGATTAGAGAGTGCTAATCCTAGCCAGTCCTTGCTATAGAGCGTGTCCTTATGGTCTTGTCCTAGTATTCGCTGTTGCCCGCGTACTGCTTGGCGAAGTACCTCCTCTGCCTCGCTGTACTTATTCTGCTCATAGAGTACTAATCCTAGCCAGTACTTGCTCTCGAGCGTGTTTTTATGGTCTTGTCCGAGTGCTCGCTCTTGCCCGCGTACCGCTTGGCGAAGTACCTCTTCTGCCGCCCTGTACTCATTCTGCTTATAGAGTGCTAATCCTAGCCAGTGCTTGCTCTCGAGCATGGTGACCTCCTCGGCGCCTCGCACCTTCTCCCACTGTTGGACCACTTGTCGCAACAGCCGCCCCGCCCTAACATACTCCCCACGCATGTAGTAATCTCGCCCTAATCTATACTCTCTCTCTATATCCCTCTCCGAATCCGAGGGCATCGTCGGTCCCGGTCCTGAGCGCGTCGGATGGTCGTCGGAGGGTTCACTACGTTCGACACGAACGACGGTGACGGTTGTAGGACGGAGCGAAGTTGGGCAGGAAAAAGAGAGATGGAAGACGTTTCGCACGCGGCTTCAGTCGGTGTATTTGTGGTGTCGGTAGGGCAGGTGGTGAGCCTGCAGAAGGATGTAGCCATCAGCTCTCGGCCCTCGGCATCTCTTGGCGCAGCGCGATCTCGTACTCGACACAGTGTCGCTCCGATAGCAACTTCATATATCATTATATCAACCGACCCTTCACAGCCCAAACACATCCGCGTTCCCGGGCTGCCGGACAAAATTTTGTGCGATGGGTGATCCACTCTCCGTCCTTGGCGCTGCTGTTGGCGTAACGTCTCTGATCATCCAGCTCACAGACGAATGTGGTAAAGGTCTTAACCTTCGACCTATAAACTTTACAACGAAGCAGTGAATCTGCCGCAAACGCATCGTTACCTTCTTTGTACGTCTTCACATCGAGCAACAGCGTTTCCTCAACTTCGCACTGGAAGCCGGCGTTTTGCACGCAGACGGAGTTATCTGCAGTACCCTTCAGATCAATCGCTCCTTGTTATTGGGTATCCTTGCCGAATTAAGGCTTTGTTTGAGAACTACGCAGCAGCCAACGGCAGATATGAAAAAGTCGTGAAGAATAGTCGCATCGACTGGGACGACCAATCAGATCCAGGCCATGATCTGATGAGCCTTCTCTGTATCACAGTAGACGAAAATGCGCAGCGCAAAAGGGCAGCACCTCCAAGTAGGAGACCTGAGGCTGCGGACCGTGTTCGCGGATTGGGGACAAAGCATCACACAAACGGCCAAAAACTTACGGACCATCGTGAGAAATTGACGAACTAGACCACAATGCCGATGCTTCAGATCTCAGCGACTTCATCGATGCACAACTTCCACTGGTCGACTTCCAGTTACAGGAGGGAATGACAGAACCCGAAGATCTACGGACACGGGCCACTTATCGTGGTAGAAGCGTTTGGATAGAATGGAAAATCATTCCAGTGGGTAATGCTCGTCCCGATGTTGTACAGATCCAGCGGCGCATCGGTCTTTTGACGGATCTACTACGCTTGGTTAAGCCGGATGGCTTCAGGGCAGCCCCTTGTCTTGGGTATATCAAGACTGCAGACACACACGATATAACCCGCTTTGGCGTTGTTTTTGAAGGACCATCAACTGCACAGTCAAAGATAACAACTCTTCGAGAACTGCTTGGACATGCCCCGAAACCTTCATTGAGCGCACGCGCTGCGTTGTGTGCAGTACTAGCGCGCTGTATCCACAGCCTTCATGCGGTGAACTGGTTACACAAGGCCCTGCGAGCGGATAACATTATCTTCTTTTCCTCGACAGGATCGCCAAACCTCGACACGCCCTTTGTGTCTGGATTCGAGCTTTCTCGTCCCAGCAACATGGACCAATGGACCGAAAAACCTGGGTTCGGACTTCGAACCTGCCAAAGATATATACCGCCACCCGAATGCGCAATCTAGTCAATCGGACGGCAACTATCGCAAATCATACGACATTTACAGTCTTGGCGTTGTGATGACTGAAATTGCGCTTTGGAAGCGTATCGAAGATGTCTTGGGATTGGAAAATTTGTCGAAGGCTAAACCGCTGACGCTTCGAGGAATACAGGCCCAGCTGCTGAAGAAGTCGTTTACAGGAAACGCGGCGGATTGCTAGATCATGCCTGCAGCAAGTTGCCTCTGCCTGCGGCGACTCGTTACGTGACGTCGTTGAGCGCTGTCTCGAAATGGATGCTGAGTCTAAGCCTGAGTACTGAAGCAGCGCTTCGAGGCTACCAAATACTACCATTTTAGATCTTGTGAAGAAATTGGAGCGTGTCGCTGAAGCAATACCACGAAGAGATCTTGGTCCAGCACTATGCATCCAGTTATATATACTCTAATATACAAAAGTGAACAATGCCCCCTGCTATTCAGGAACCATGAGACCGTGTTTGTACCGGGACATTGTTCGTGGCTGCCCTAGTTTACGGAGCGCACGAATTGTGGGAAATATTGATCAGCATTGGACCTAATTCTGATCCGTAGTGGCTCGTGCTGAACAGATTACGACTTTGAGCGATATCCCACCCATACGGAAAGAAGTAAGCCGCGTAGGCTCTCCGGCTTGTCTTGCGATCCATGGTATCTGAAGGGATTGTCAGCAGTCAAGCAGCGTGCTACGGAAACGAAGAATGTGCTTTACAATGCTAGGATAGGCTCCTAGCGCTTCTAGTATTTTCCGTTCGACTAAGAAGTTGTTTATGATTTTCCATGTCAGCTATATGCACGCCGAGGATTCTTTCCACACCTCAGCCGGTTCACTATCACGCCAGGCCGTACTAGAAAGATCAATGAAGTCAAGCCGCGATTCTTTGGTGCGGCCATTGGTCGAAGATACAGCGCTCCTTTGCCTTGAGGAAACGCGAGGACAGATTACTCTGTTCCGTCGTGCGCCTTCTCTACTACGTGGCATGAGTTCCCTGGAGCCTGAAGATCGGGTTGCATGGATGATCTAGGTTCATGTCGTGAGTAAAGAATGCACGCAGTTGTGTTCCCATGCAAGTCACCGGAGCTAGAAGCTGTGAATAGTTGTTAATTAGAGAAAGTATCTATCGTGTTTTCCAACGGCAAGAATGGCTGAGGACTTTAGGGGCGGCTCCGCTCTATCGATCGCTACAACCGTCATCAGTTTCCTCACCTTCGTGTATGGCATTATTGTGGGCAGCATTGTCTTCGCAGTGCAACTCCGAAACGCCTCTGGAGATATCAAACATTTTGCGAAGTCTGCAGCATTTCTACGCCGTCAAATTATGGACCTTCCGAAACCCATGAAATCCAATGATCCATTTCGCCAAGGTGAAAAGTCAATCACAGATGCACCTTTCGGAAAAATTGACACATATAATTCTCGACTCTTATCGACAAATTGTTCTTAAACCCCAGCCTATTAAAGCCGATCCGAGCCTAAGAACAGCGGCTTTTAATCATGATTTCCGGAAACCGTTCTCTAAAACTCGAAACTTGGCTCCAGGCTACTTCAATTATTGGCCAGAGGATCCAAAGAACCAGACCCCTGACTGGGATGGGCTTCTATGCTTTGGAGATAAGTTAAGATGGATGTGGACACAAAGGGACTATAAGAATGCGTTGGCCGACGCCCAACGTGACTATAACGCTATCTTGCGTATAATTGAGCAATCGGGGTTTCCCTGTGCGGGTACTAAGTCTTATCTAAACGCAGGGTATGTATTTCATGTTGGTCATATTTAATAGGTAGTGGCATATCTAACCGACTCTTCGGTTCGCAGTCAAAAGGTAGACAGTGTGAGGGCTGTACAACGGAAACCCCCGTCAACCATGTTTAAGCCATCTGCCGGGTTAATGGCCTCCGGCGAAGACACATTCCTCTCCTCGAAGCCACTTACTATGCCCGGCGGGCACACACTCGAAAGAGCCACGACTCCCCAGGAACGTACGCCATTCGTGGATGACCGGGGGCGCGAAAGACCGCGCATAAGAGGTACTACAGTATCATGTTCACCAAGCTCTCTAGAATTTCCAACAGCTGCTAATTCTCTCTAAATGTATTGCTCTTGTCACGCCTACTTCTGCCGGAGGACCTTCAGATCATCATCGGGCCGGTTTTAGTGGGTTACTGGAAGGGTTAGGATTCCTTCATCATTGAATACTTCAACTCGGTCGGCGATATTGGATGGTATGCAAGTGCTTACGCCCTGACGGGTTGTGCTATGCAACTTCCAACTGGCCGTCTTTACAGCTTCTACTCTCTAAAATAGGTCTTCTTTTCCCTCGTCTTAGTCTTCTAGATCGGGTCTGCCATCTGTGCAGGTACCTTCAATTGCAATACCATCATAACCGGCCGTGCAGTGCCAGTAATTGGGTGTGCGGGGGTCTTTTCTGGATCTATGATCATTTCAGCATATGGAAGGAGGGGGCAGAGCGCGTTACGCAATTTTTGCAGAGGGCTATCCATTGATCAAAGCGCCATCAACTGGGTGAATTAGAGTGTGATTTCGAATTATGGATTGAATGGAATTACAAGGCGTTGTTGTTACTACATCCCTCACGCTCACTTCATCACAGGAAATTGAAACTGTTTAGTTGGCTGCCAAACCGAGCCTTTTACCTGGTCAATCGCTCTTAATATATATCCCAAGATTTCACGCCTCCTACATTATATAAGCATCTTATATGAGCTAGTGCAGAGTGATAGGTCTTGGAAACTTAGGCTTTAGTCTCTTAAGACACAATATGAGTAATATTAAGAGTGACATGCAGGAATGTAGACAATTATGAACCTGCTCCGGGATCACAATAGGTGAGGTGCCATCGAGAAGTTCTGTGAAGAGAGAAGAAGGCAGACTAGAGGACTTTCCATACTGCGAGGAACAAAAGACGAGAAGTGTTGAGGACATTACCTTGCGATATGGGTAATACAGGGACGGAACTAAGTGGCGAACGGGTTTTGAAAGGTGAATACTGAGCGCTTTACTGGAAGCTTTCATTGCTTTTTATGGACGAGTGACTTCGTACTCAATTCGGATTTTCACAGGCACTATCTCCAACATGGGTATCGCGCCATCCCGATTCATCGCCAATTCTACAAAGGCTATCCCCAGTCCTCCAGCTTCAGAGTGTGACCCTTCTACAGCGCAAACGCTTGATGGGCCGTACATGCCGATGGCCACTCTATGATCCATCAATCTGCTGCAGCGCTTCGGTGCGATCGAACAGCCGAGCGAGGCGCCTGAATGATAGTTAGCAACAGCAGGACCGTGCATGGGGTACCAATAAGTAAAGAGGTTTAAGGGGAACGTACGCTTCGTCCGGATCACCAGTATCCAGCATGTGCTCCAACTGTTCCTGGATGTGCTCCAACTGTTCTTGGAACGCTCCAAGACGCCCGGTAGCTGATACGGCGTTTCGGCGCGAGGGACGCTGATGATGGTCAGAACTGTCCTTGATGTCTCCCGTCTTTATGTTCTGTTCCCAGTAAAGTTTATCTGTAGCGCGGTCGTTAGTGATCGGGTCCGCTATGAAAAGTTCGACAGTCTCCTTGTTCGGCTTGATCTGGGCGTAGGTGTCGAAGCCCTGCGAGCGCATCCAGTAGCAGAACCGGAGAGCGTCCTTCCAGTTAGGGTACTTCGTCTTCGTATCTATACTCTGTGTAAAGTCCCTTGCACTCTCTGGCTGTAGTTGGTCGGCGGCATACTTCTCCAGAAATCTGAGTACCGCACCTAAGAACGTGTCAGTAAAATACAAGATCAAACGATGTGGTAGCACTCTTGCTGGTCAACTAGCGAGTCTGAAGCGCTCATTGGGCGAGCCTCCTTCTCGGCTAAGGTTGGTGACATAGGGAACTTACGCTGAGCGCCAATATAGCCAAGCGACCTCGACTGGTCTTCCTCCTTCTCTCTGTACGTCGTTGGCGGCAGCACGGTGGTGAGAGTAACGATCGGCTTGCGCTCCGCCTCTTCCTCTCTTCCAATTCTTAGGCTACGCTTAACTGGTGTTTGCAAGTTCGGTTGCGACAAGAGTTGGGCAGTGTCGGGGTACACAGGGACTGGCCCTCGCATGACGGCAGCGGCACCGCTACCATCGATCTGGACCTGTACCTGGATGGCCTGCGGCTGCTCTCCGTTACCGTCCATAGTGTGCAATGAGTCTCCAGGAGCTGCTTCAAAGTCAGCTGGGAACCGCGGTTGAGTGACCGCGGTTTCGGGTGGGGAGTCCAATTTCGGCGGATGGTGGCGAAGGTAATATATTCTTTAGAAATGCGAAGTGTGGGTTAAGCGAGGGTGCTATCTATGAAAATTGCTGGGTGAAGGTGACAGCAGTTGTGACAGCGTGGTGAAGATGTGAAAAGGCGCCAAGACTTGCTCGTGGTAGGTCCAGCGCTGAGCAACGAGGGAGTGGGAGAGGGGAAATATTGGATACGAATCAATTTAATGTAATTAGAAATGGCTACTTATCAAGACATTGTTCACAAGCTTTTCTGCCTAATGCTGCCTCAAGACCATCCTTAAAGAGTAGCCCCCACCTCGCCTCGTCCCCAAATACACACGCCCATCAAACGTTGGCTCACCCTTATTCTGATAGGTTCTCCCCCAATTACTGATGGTGTCGTTGACCTTTCGCGTATGATAATGGTGGTCAAATCCATACGCGACATCGTCTTCCCCGGCTGTGTGCGCTCCCTTACTTACAGTGCGTTTGGAAGTGCGCTAGACGGGGAGGAAGCTTTTATGATGCACGATAGAGGGATTGTTGAAATTATCGAGGTTGTTGCGATGATGTCTGTGGTGGTGTTAAGTTAACTGTCACCGGCCTATGAAAGGGAGGTACGCACCGCATCTACTAGAGATCGCGGCGGTTCGATTGTGTGCTTGCGATCTATATCTCAATCCTGCACAGACTGATGTAGATTTCCAATTGTAGTGCATCAAAACACTATTGAAAACGACAAACCAGCCTTCATGTCCGTGGCTATGTCATTGTTTCAGATTCGTCTTCGGGCAACGATCCCTTGACAATGCTTCTGCCAGTCGCCCTATCACGTTCTGTATGGTAGTTCCGTAATCTCTGGCTACTGATTTGTTTAACCTCTCCAAAAATGCCCTGGTGGCGGTCTAGAACGCACATAGAGAGGTCATGTTGCATCTTCAGTTTGCAGGAGCAGGGGCCGCCAGCGAATTTATATCGATCTGGAAGACAGTCAGTGCCTGCAAAATAGTGGCCGGAGGCGGAGGTTGTACCTTCCATGCTTTGAAAGGCGAGGGACACCCTAGTTAGATTGTGCCAACTCCAATCAGAGAGGTCCTTCTTTTGCTCTACCCCAAGCGCCGCCACGTTCCAGCTGAATAGTCCTTGATCCGCGTCCCATCGTTGTGCCAACATATACCCTTTTGACCGCTCTATGCAGCTAACAGTGCATCTACTATTTGCTGTTCTGCACTTGCAACGTTCCCTTTTCACAGCTGTCGAGTCGTCGATCTCGATGGCAACCATTGCAAGTTTCGCCCGAGGGTCCTTACTTTTCAAGAATAGCACGAGAAGGGGTTTTGCTGGCTTCTCATGTAGACGCGCTTTGCCTGAACCCGTGCTGATGGTAGAGACAGAACTAGCGGTTTGCCGAGATATGCTGGTAGCACTAGTTACGATGCTTGGGTTTCGGTTCTTCGAGTACATGCTGGATTTGAAGCTGCTATAGTTGGAACTTCGGGTCGGTGCAGGACTCATGCTCGGATGGTTGGATTTTGGCGACAAAGTGAAGCCGGTACCGGCCGAAGTAGGGCTTAGGGGACCGGGTATATTGCCATTACCGACTGAAACATGCGATCCATGCCTACGCGGGTCGCCATTTCTCGCTCCACGTCTCAGACTGGGAGGCTCAGTTGCGCTATTCAGAGACACCTCGCTCCGAGGATCCGTACTTTGGGTATCGGACGCATTGGGAGAATGCGTAGTCAACGAGCCTTGAAACGGTCTAGGTAACCATAGCTGTATTCTGCCATGTTCTTCAATAGGAGCGGACTGGCCGGAGACGATGAATTGGACGTTTACCATGGCCTGATCGTAGCGTTCGTATACCTTGTATCCTGTCAAGAGGTGCTGAAGCCGGTAGATGTGTTTGAGTTCTTGAAATGTTGGATTTGTCTGAGTGCTACCCGAGTGTATGAGCATTTCTAAGGCCTTTGGACTGGAGCTGGGAGTGGCGTATATCGGAGTGAGGTTCACCGTCTTCAAGTCGATCTCCATTTTGAACTCTCGAGTACGGGCCTTGTTCGAATGGTCGTTCCCATCCGTGACAGTCTCGACAAGGCGATATCGTGTTGAGTCGATCCTGTATACAGACATGTGGCGCTGAGCGCCAGGAGGACTGGGCAGAGGTATCTTTAGTACTTCCTCAATGTAGGATTCCAAATGCGGCGAAATTAGTTTTTCAATGCTTTCCTCCACCCATATAGAGTAGTCTTCAGGGCTCGTAAGATCAGCCAAGTCAGGCGGAAGTAGTCGTTGCGATCCTGGAGCGCTGAATCGTTGACACTGGACCGATACATCTTCGTTCAGCTGTGCGACGTATCCAGGCCATTGAGAATCCTTGCTCACGTTTGCCAGTGTTTCGCTTTGTTGAAGATGTTCCACTATCCAGACGCATTTCAAAAGATTCAGGTATTCTTTTGGGGAAGGAGTGCGTTCGTTTAAGAAACGACCAGGGGTGAAGTTCTTCGTACTTTCCTCCAAGTGCGCTACCAAAGCATCGGCGCCCGCTTGTAAAGGGAAGCTACCTGGTTCGGTGATTTCAGGATGTGCGCCTTCGGCGGCAGATTGAAACCGTCTCCTTAATTCTGAAGGGATGGACAATAGCCTGACAGTGCTGCTCTCCTGGTCCGAAATCGCTTGTCCCACGTCAGGGATAAGAAGACCTTGTAGATGAAGGACACTCTGGTGGACAGCATCGATGCGCTCAGCCAGGTCATGGTGTATCTCAGAAAGTAGACTCAACTCAAGAGGTTTCAAAAGTATGGCGATCTTGGAGTTATGAGCGTCGAGCCGTTTTCGCAGATGGTCCACCTTCGGCTGTACCATCAGGCACCATTCTATATTATACGCGAAAGTGCTCGCCGTCCGGAACTCGCGGTTCTCCTCGAGCAGTCGTTTGCAGTCTTCCAAAGTTGTGTGGTAATCGCCAATGATCTCTTCCAGAGAGGAAAGATCCCAGTTCTTGGGTCTTGCTGGCCCTCTAGAGTTTTGAGCCCATGTAGTCTTTGCGTTTTCTACGACGCGCAAGATATTCTTCAGGTTGTCCGAAAGAGCCTTGATGTCGTTTCCAAAGTCCTCGTATTGATGGCCTGGCAGCAAGTCCCAGTTAGCCACATACGAAAACCATGTGCGAGGAGGTCACCCCCAAACTTACAGCTCTCCAATAGAAAGAGCAATACTTCTCCAGCCATTCGTGTTGAGTACATGTAGTGAACTTACTTGAGGCTTGACTCCAACCCATCTGATAGATCTGCCAGGCGAGCTCGGCCCCGCGGATGACGTCGGACATGGCCACGCCCGCCATAGCTTGAGTACACCACCCCGCCGGTGGAGATGCGCTGGGTTTAGGTTATCTCTGCTCAGCCTCGGGGACATAACAGAACCGTAAAGAAGTTGGCGTCTGGCCTAAGGTGTATAGGTAGTGAAGATAGGATCACAGGAGAAACGGCTCGAGTAGGAAGACTCTCTCCAGGCGATGATCGGAGGCTGTGCCCTGCACTTCTGATGCTGATCGGGTCACACAGCATCAGTCGTGCCCCTCCGAGAGATAATGGCCATTCAGCTCCGCCTTGTACCACCTAGAAAAAAGCCTGGCAATATATTGCGGTTAATATACTATAGCCAATAGTCGATGGTGGCGTTACATTAGAACCCGATTTGGAGATTCAAATACCTAGCGTAGTTTGCCTTCTTCGTAAACTCAGCCGTACCTAGATGCCTTGTTTCGTATCGGGCCGGAACATATGCTGGCTATGCCCGAGCGTTTATTTTCAACCACATCACTCCCCGGCGCACTCACTGTCGCTCCGAGTAATTGCTATGGCTTCAGCGACGGATCGGACACATAGCGGGCAGCCAGAACCAAGTTTCCATGATGATGACAGCAGTCTCAACTCAGCTTTGTTTGATATTCTCCCGGAGAACATCCCAAATAGCATTATCACGAAAGCTCCTGAAGAGCGATTCCGACTGGGCTACTGGTCCGTAGTCGGCCTGGTCGTGAATCGGGTTATTGGTTCGAAAACTTCACCAAGGCATGCCGGGAAACTAACATGAGGTTTAGGTACCGGTATATTCAATTCTCCAACAACGATCATGCGAGGAACGAGCAGTGTCGGCATCACGCTCTTGTTCTGGGTTGCAGGTGCTATATACACCACTGCTGGCGCCTATCTGTCTGTGGAATTTGGTCTAACGACGCCGCGGCACAAATTTGAGGGTGTGAAGCAAGGAATCCCGCGAAGTGGAGGAACCTTGAACTATGTGAGCGGCCATAATATCCTACTATGGACTAGACTCTAATAAGGCTGTCAGCTCCAATACGTCTTTACATGGCCGGCCTATCGTCACCGAACGGTCCTTCTGATCACCTGCATTTTCGCCACAGCATACATAGTGTTGGGCAATATGGCTGGTAATTGCTTGATCTTCGGTATTCGTACACTCGAGGCAGCAGACACACCGGTAACAAACCGAGCGGTGAGAGGTCTTGCTATCGGAGCCGCAACATTCGGATGTGGTATCCATGCGTTCTCTCGACGGGGCGGCATATGGCTAGGGAACGTCTTTGCTTTAGTCAAAGTGTGCATGCTTCTGATGATGGTTATTATCGGCATATGTGCATGGGCTGGCGCGTTCAACCAGAATATTTACGTGCAGGAGAATTTGGCAGCTGAGAATTCCTTTGCACAGCCAGCAAGCGATTCGTATGGTTACGTCAAGGCGTTCTTATCGATGATCTTTGCATGGAGCGGCTTCGACCAACCTAACTATGTAAGGCAATCTCAAGTCATCGCCTTCCAAACCGAATGCTTACCCGGCCAGGTCCTTGGGGAAATTGGACGGCCCAGGAAAAAGTTCCCCCGAGGTACTGCGATTGGCGTGTCAATCGTCATTGTGCTTTACATTCTAGTCAACATCTCTTACGTGAGTGAAATGCCCCTCGAAGCCATCATGCTGTACTTACAGATATTCCCAAGATGGTTGTTGTTCCAAAGGCGGAACAAGTTGCCGGCAATGTGGCGCTTGCCTTCTTTCAACGAACCTTGGGAAGCGTTTCTAAAACCGAGTCTCACCCAAGACGCATACTGGCTGCTTTCATGGCTGTCTCTAGTTTCGGCAACATCGTTGTGATGACCTTTACGGCTGCAAGGGGTACGTCACTGATCACATCAAGAAATTAGTAGGCCGCTAATGAGCGTTCAGTGAAACAAGAAATCGCCAAAGAGGGCATTCTCCCATGGGCAAAGTTCTTCGGCCAAAGTAAAAACCTGTCCTTCGGACGATTTCTGAGCTGGATCCAGAAAGACCAGGACTCGGTGATAGCTAGAAACTTTTACTGGTTATTGAAGCGATCATGGATGGATCCCAGGGAGCACTCCCAGGAGACACCCTTTGGAGCGTTATTTCTTCATTGGGCGTTTACCGTCCTGATGATTGCAGTCACTAGCCATCTCAAGCCCACGGACGCATATACCCTTCTAGTCGATCTGTACACATACACGATCGTCTCTGTCTTTGGCTTTATTGTCGCCATCGGGATGTTAAGACTTCGGTTGAGCAGAAGCAAAGGATGGCGAACGAAGTCGCCGTTCAGGCCGTCCTTCAGCATCCTCAGTGCATTAATCTTTGCTCTGGGAAGCTGCTATCCCGTTGTCGCGTCATGGGTGCCTCCTAGCAAGAATTATACACAGAAGACGCAACTGGCAGTGGCTTGGTTCACTACGCCGGTGGTCACGTGGAGTGTCCTTGGATTGGGCGTTATTTGGTACCTGGTCTTCAAGTTATACGCCTGGAGACGAGCACGGAAGAGTGGCGTGGAGTTCCAGGTGCAAAAAGTGCCTGAATTCGACAGAGACCCTCCGCCGAATGGCCCACCCGTACAAGTACACGAGACCGTCTTTCTTGCGTGGGTTGCGAAAGAGAACAATAGCGTAGACCTGGAGATGGAGAGCCGTAGGTCGATTGAGAGTTTCTAAGGGTTTGAGCTATGCCAATTTTGATCATGTACTGTATGCCGATTTTTGTCGCTAGGCCTTGTCACTACAATCCACTTTGATGTCATCGCATCGTATCGGTGTCTTGACCTTATATATTGACCAAAGGCGATGTGTAACAACGGTGGAGTTTTCTGCTGTTCTCTCGTGACATCATCGGCGCGTCCGTGCCCTTGCTCTTTTACCCAGCCACTAATGAACCATGTCCTTCCTAGAGCATTCAGAATTCGGTCAACAGTCTTCCATGCCACATTCTACGATAAGAACTTATAGTTGTTCAACGACCGCCCACAGCCGTCCTTTGGTCGTTAACCAAGCTCCATACGGCGGCCGGAGGAGTAGGTACTGTTTCGTGTCAGTATACCGCTTATTTATAGACTATTTCGAGCCGGAGGGTTGTTATGATCACCGATATGGTACATGAAATGTCATTGCGGCATACCCACTCAAAATTTCGCCGTATTTGACCCTAATCTGGCGGTTAATTGTATACGAAGGTTACCGGTACATCTCGCTCATCGGATCTTCACTACCAGAAAAGTGAATTCTGGAATGAAACCGTGCAACTCACCCAGGGTCCAAACAAGTTCACCAGCATCACACAATGTGCCTCCCTCTCATAAACCTATCTCTTCTCGCTTCTCTTTCGCTAGCACCAACCCGCCAGTCACGCTAATTAGCGATGCCACCAACGAGACCTCTTCTTCACAGATAGTCAACGCGTCTCAATATGCCCAGACACAACCCGGCGCCTCTCTCACAACGCGGGCCCCTGCCACCCCTTCCACCTCGCTTTCCACCCCCAACCCGCCATGCCCGAGTAGCCAGCATCCCCTCTCCTTCTCTCTTCTTCGAACAATCCTCCAATTCCCAAACACCCAGTCAAACCTCCCCACAGTTCATCTCTCCTCTTACCTCGACGCGCCCGAACCACCTACGTGGGCAGTCAATGAACCAATGCGACGTTTTACTCAAACCCACACCGTGCTTATCCTTGATAAGACCTTGCTTGTCAAGATGCCGTTCAAGGACTTTTATCACCTCGGACTACCCAAACGTCCTAAGTCTAACGAACTGGGGCTGGTCCACCTGTCCACATCCGCATGGATAACACGAACAGTAACGAGTTGCTCTAGCGGTCGTCGCCCGCTTCGACCCCGAAAACAACAGCGTATGGTTCGCGGTCCGTGAATTCCACAATGACCGGAAAGGGCGTCGTTCAGAACTTACCTGAATTAGTTGGAGAATTGGCATTTGCTCGAGAAGCTGCTTATGAAACCATGTTTTCAGGTCTTTGTGCCGAAGATGATGATTACGACGGAAGGGGAGATGGGAAGTATGCTGGATGCGGAGAAAATTGGGGGAGCTTGGCCGAACATAATTCTTAGGGGACAGGAGAGAGCTAGAATTGAGCCGGGTGATAATACGAAGGGAGGGAAGGACGTAATGGTAGAAAACGGGTAAGGGGGCGTTGGGCAATTCGAAGGTACTGGAAAGTAGGCATAGTCGAAGAACAGCTTGGAGAGGCTTCGTCACCTACTCCTCAAGGAACCGACATGCCTTCCTTCTTTACCCCATCACACCGCTGTCAGTCAACCTTGCCACCACATAATAACACCAAAATTCACCCCGCGCCCCTGATCTAGCGGTCAGCTCGTTTCACGTGATGTAATCGCTCCTCATGTGTGCAGTCTAGTAGGGACTACTAGCCAAAGCTGGTTGGGCAATCCAGCAGCATAAGAGCCGGGCTGAGTGTGGTACAAGTGCGGGCAGGGTGCAAAATGCTGTTGCCTGGGTGAGATGAACCAATAGGCCACTAATGGAAGAATGATGCGAGTGTGTATGGGCATGCAAAGAAAGCCAGGTAAACGGATAGAGAAGGAGAGGACTAGAGATGGGTGGATGGAGGTATACGGACTCCAGCTTCACTTTGACTAGGGCGATTATGAGCTGAAACACTACTCCCTACCACAAGCTTCAAGACTCAGTTCGCGTTACATCGAGCCTCGAGCTGCAGCACCACTCAAGATGGCATGCTTCAGATGGCAAGTTCTCGTCGATGTTGCGGTGAGAGCTGAAAGGCCCTAGGCGCCGTCCCCATCCTCAGCTGGACATTCGCGCGCCAGTCAGATCGCAACGCTCGCCGAGGTGTAACATCCAAGATTGGACAAGCCTTGCATGTTTGGATCTCAACCCGCGCCACTCAGAACTCTATTTGTTGTACGAAGAAACACGGTATCGGCGGATGACTTCGGGTCTTTGCGCTTCGATGCACCTGCCAAGCATTTCCCCCCTCCATCAAAACTAGCACACCACGACTACAACTTAGCTGCATTCCAGAATGGCCCCTGATGTCGTGCCTGAACCCGCTCCGGCAGACGCGCAAAACGCGCATAGTCTGCATCTCGGACACACATGGCCAGACGCCCAAGCTACCGAAAGGTGACGTGCTGATTCATGCGGGCGATCTAACCAATCAGGGCAGTTACTCTGAGTTGAAGAAAACGGTCGAGTGGTTAGAGAAGGCGGATTTTGAGGCGAAGATTGTTGTTGCTGGTATGCACTGCAAAGTCAACAGTTTGACGAGTCTTCGGCATGTCGACTCATTTCGAATAGGAAACCACGACATCACGCTTGATACTGCTTTCTTCGAACAGTACGGCTCATCGTGGCGCTGGCCGCGGGCCCAGGAGCCTGAGGAGTGTCGCAGGCTGCTCACAGAGTCCAAGTCAATTACGTACCTGGAGAACGAGGCGGCAACCGTCTACCTGACTGCTGAGAAAGGCCCGAGAACGTGCTTCAAAGTCTACGGCAGCCCGTGCACGCCCAAGGTTGGGAACTGGGCCTTCCAATACGAGCCTGCAGAAGCATCGAAGCTGTGGGATGCAATACCTCCGGACACCGACATCGTCGTGACGCATACTCCGCCTCGGGGCCACTGCGACGCGGCTACGAAGGACGACCGATCAGGCTGTGGAGTCCTTCTCCGGGCCTTGTACCGCGTCCGACCCATGCTAGCCATCTGCGGGCATATACACGAAGCTCGTGGTGTCGAACGTGTCTGGTGGAATAGTTCCTCCCCGCACGAAAGCCTAGTCGAGGGCTTCGAGGCGTGGGAAGACGCAGGAGCAGGAAGCAACAAGCAGTCACTGGTCAATCTGACTGCGAAAGGAGGGCGCCCTTTAGACAATGGGAGCAGGCTGACACGTCAGAGCCGCACCCTCCAGCCTTCTGCTCTTAAACCAACCTCAAGCCCCGCCGGCGTCTCACAGAGTGAGGCAATCGAAGATGGCCAGGGGAGTGCGGCAAGCGATGTTGGACTCGAAGACGACGAGCCCTACGTGGAGGCTGGTGAGCGGAAGGAAACCGTCGTGATCAATGCTGCGTATTTGGGTCCACGTCTCGCGCACACGGCGTCGAAGGTGGTGAACAAGGCCGTTGTGGTGGATGTCGATGTTCCGGTTTGGTGCTTCGAGGCAGATGCGGAATGATGTAGGGGATCGGGATAGCGATCTGAACGATGTCATGTGTAACACCGATGCCACTGCATAGACCAGACGCTTCGCGAATGCTCGGTGAATAGTCGCACTCAATCACGCCGGCACACGTAGATGGTGTTGAGCGGCGGCCCGGGGACGAGTTTGCCGCGATTGGACAGCATGGCCCCCGCACCGTGGCTTATCTGCCCACTCTGCTCACAAGGCTCTGCTGCACTTCGCAGCGTCTGCCAGGGACAGCCCGCGACGGATGGGGTATCGCGGACGGTGCCTCGTGATGCCATGCTAGGTCGCTGTCTCACGCTCGCCGCGTCGTTGTTCCCGTCGTCGAAGGGCTGCAGGCGAGCGAGCATTTTCGCCATTGGCTGTGCGGATGCTGTCTTTCGCATGCTGAATCGCTGCCGGTGGCTGGTCGTGCCCATCCGTGTCTCTTCGTGCCTATCACGGCGTGCGCTGCAGCAGGTCCCCGAAACGCTCCTGGACGGCTCGGCGCCATGATTGGGCCAGTGTTTCTAGGCGCTGAGTGCGGCCATGCAGGACGTGCAGCGCAGCCTGCGGGCGGCTTGCGCGATTCGAGGCATGTGTGGGCAGAGGGGCAGAGTGCGGAGCCCGACGCCCTGTTCAGGTGGGAGATGCAGGTGCTGGTGAAGGGTGAGCAGCACGCCGCAGCCCCGGGCGGGTCCTCCTCTGAACGAAAGGCTCGCGGGAGTGCCTTGTCGAGCGTGCCGTCCGTCGTCCCCCCATATTACCACGCCATCGACCGCAGCCTGCCCGTCCGCCCAGGCTGACCATTGTTTTGCCCTCTGTGCCATTCTTGCCCCGACTCTGGTTCTGGTTCTGATTCTGATTCTGCATCTGCATCTGCTGTTCCGCGCTCCGGACGCCGTGACGTACCTCTTTCACCGCTCTCTCGCCGGCCAGCAACATCACTCGGCCGACCATCGCCAAAACAAACGTCACATCTGGACGCGGACACGCAAATACACAGCCGCAAGCCCCGCTGCTTATTCAACACCGAAGCCTTCCTTACCAACAGGTCCCGTTTTGCCCTTTTGCCACGAGCTTCGCTGGCCTTCTTTCTGAGACGACGGCCGGCCAATCTCCCGTCTTAATCAGCCACCCATCGCGTCACCCCACAGCGCCGGGAAACCGACACCCTATCCGCCCTCGCCCACCACGCTCGTCGCTCGTCGCAGGTCGTCGCCTCTCATTTATTCAAACATCGCCAGAACGCCGAGCGCACACCGTTCGTCCACCGTTGCCCATTGCAGCCACTGCCCTCGCTCTCGCCCTCGGCCCGTTCCTGAGCCGGGCCACGTACTACCGCCACTCGACTGGCATTATCCCGCACGCCCCTGCGCATCACGTACGACTCAACCCACCCTCATCTCTCACTGAACCTCTCCGCCATCACCAGGCATGGAATCACTCCTCCCTCCCGATCCTTACAAAGCCCTGGGCGTGCCTCGCGATGCCGACATCGCCCTCATCAGAAAGACGTTCCGCAAGCTGGCGCTCAGCTGTCACCCAGACAAGGTCGCGGACGAGTCACTCAAGCAACAGAAGCAGGACGAATTCCACAAGATCAGCCTGGCTTACGAGGTCATTGGCAACGAGGCCAGCCGCCAGCGCTACGATGACGAGTACAAGCTAGAGCAACTCCGCAAAGAGAAGCTTGCGAGAGGGGGCGCCAAAGTGTCGGAGCCTCGGACAGCCCGCTACGACGTCCGTACACAAGCACCCGCCGGAGCCGCTTTCACAGCGACGGGCGCTCATCGCTACGAGGAGCACAAGCCTGCGCGGTCCTACGACGACCGGCATTACGACGACCGCTCCCGCAAGTACGATACGTACGACGCATACCCAAAGCAAACCTCTTCCTCCCGCACTCCTCGCGAAAAGGAGCCGCCGATAAAAGTCACCAGAGTGTCCGCGGACCGCACAAGGTCCGACCACAAGAAGTCGCGCGACAAGGAGGAGCGCAGAGAGCGCGAACGAAGATTCGTCTCAGTCGAGAGCGAGTCCTCTGCCGACGAAAAGGCCCGCTACGAAGCCGACTACAGGAGACGCAGTGACGATGCCCGCAGACGGCAAGATGAGGAGGATGCCCGGAGAGCAGCCGCCGACGCCCGACGAAAGGCAGAGGAGCGACGATCCTACGATGACAAGTACGACCGCCAGCGGAAGCTGAGCGAAATGGAAAACGACGCTGTCCGTTACATTCACCGCACCAAGGTCGAAGCAGAACGACCGTCACCCAACAAGACCAGCTCCTCACGAGACGTCCGCCCCGAGTACTACGAGAGCCGCTCTCGACGGGATCGACCAGAAGCCCCCCGCAGGTCGTCAGCTCGTCCGAAGGACCATCCAATCTCGTCAGGGCGCGATCGGGACCGGAAGGGCATCGAGATCGTTGAATGGGACAGCGAGCCAAAGATACCGAGCTTCAAGCAATCTTCTTCTTCACCAGCCGAACTCCATGTGCCCCGCGTAATACCACAACGCTCCTACACCGAGTCATCCCGCGACCACCGCCGCACAGAGACGTCACCTACCCCTAGGTTCCGCCGCTCTGAGACGATGCCTTCCGCATCTCACTCGTCATCGCGAAGAACCGAAGCGACTGTCGCTCGCCCCTCTGGCCTCCGCGAATCAGTCGCACCACATGTCTCCGGCGCCAGGAGCCCAGAAACTTACCCTACGGTGCCACCTCCCACTTCGACTAAGAAGTACTACTACCCTACGGCTGATGGCGGTGTTCATCTAAATCCAGAGCATGTGGCCGTAGCAAACGGCCATCGCACTGTCCTCCGTGAACCTGATCGCCACCGCTCGCGCTCACCTTCGCCACTAACGCGACCTCCCATGGGAGCCAATCGTCCGGTCGACCCTTCTACAAACTACGCTACCGCTGCACCTAAAGCCGCTGCGCCTAAAGCCTCGGTCCCCCCCCCTCCGCTTGGTCGCTCAGCAACCGTAAACGTTGAGCCTGCTCGTACTACCGAAGATCGCGGTCGACGTCTTTATGGAGAAATTCCGTCTGATAAACTAAGGCGGGAGAACGCGAGACGTCAGACGAGTTTCTCGCCCGATCAAGTCTCGTACACAACCAAGATTGGCCCTGAGGATATCAGGTGGAGTGCCCCAAGGGGACGAGACACTGAACTGGATAGGGATCGAGAGTATGCGAAGCCTATGTTGAATAGGCACGCTACGTATGCTTATTAGTAGATGCTGACTTTTGCGTGTTGAGAGAGTTTGATCGTCATCCACCGAGAAATTCTTGGTGGTTGAGAAAGAGAGTCTCTTGGTATCAATGATCGTCTTTGAAGGACATCATGTTTCAGGCCTGGATCGGTCCGACCGTATACGAACGTATGCCCAGTTGTGCATTGCGAAGGTGTCTCGGCGGGATACCCATGCCTGGCTCTCGACAAACCTTTTTCTGGAGTTCTGAGTTTGCTTTAATCGGCGTTTAGAGACGGCTGTCGAGAGACCAGGCCTGTTTTCAGGTTTTGATTTTTGTGCACTACTAGTGATTTTCACAACGTTAAACTCTCAGCCACCCCGCCTATTACCTTCATACGATGGGCTGACGGGCTCGTCAACGCATCGTGGTGAATCGCAGGACGGGCGATACAAACAATGTAAATGCTATGATTCTCTTTATTTCCCTTTTTTTTTTCCTTTTTCCCTCAAATCCTCATTCTCTTCTTCTCGCTCGTGTCCTTTCTACCATAACAAACCTTTGAATTATCATGTTGGGGCGGCATCACTCTTAGGCGTTTGTTGGACTAGCATTTTGTTCGCTTCTGCTTGCTTGCTCTACCCCTCTCGTTTGTGAGCTGCTCATGGCGGAACGCTCGCCCTGTTGAATACATTCGCTGCATATGATTTATGAATCTACTCGTGGAGACCTTACATGGAAAGAGAAGGAGGGGGCTGAAGCGAGGAAGAGGTAGAAGAGGGCTGGGGTTGGAAAGGACGAGTGATGCGTAGAGTTTGATATGATTCGAGCTCCGCTGTATTTAGGAATCAAATAAAAACGAAATGGATAATTTTATCACAAACAGCTCACTGCAATCCCTCTTAGCTTACTACTTCTTTTTACTTTTGCTGACCAGCCCTCCTCACAGTTGAACCGTCTTTGCAAACCGTTAATTTACATGCATCCACTCATTGCCGATTTCGCATCCCGATAAATCTGTCACTCTCGAGTCCCTTCTCTGAGGTGATGTCGCCCGACGCACCGACCTAGGCCCTGCATCCCACCTCAAATCTGACATGCATGAACGATTAGGAGATGACGCAAGGATCGACGGAGTCCGAGCTGCCACGCCGGCGGATGTCGCCATTTGCGTTCGTACGTCAGACGGGTGTCCTGTAGAAAGTGTGTCACAGGATTCAACCTCGAACACGGCAATGTTTGGGGTTGAGTCAATTTGGAATGGGGAGTGAGAGGCATGGCCATAGATAGACAGGACTGCATGGAAAGTAAATTCGTCAACTACTTGAGAACTATAACTATTGGGGATACCCACGGTACACCGGGCGCGGCGCTCGGCTCGTTACGCAAGCATTTGTTGCGTTATAGGCTAGATTTCATAATTTGAGGCCAGAGAGATGCGTCGGGGTATTTATTCGTCGCCTGCCCGCACGACATAAGTTGTGCGCCGCTGCTCTATGAATTCATTAACGGGAACGACATGGAGCATAGGACTGCGTTAGACATTGCCCATCACCAAAGCGAGCAAACAATAAATGGGAAAAGTATAGATTCTGTCATCCACGCGGGTTTACTCCCCGCTTGCACCAAGTCTGTCCCTTTTCCTCTGCCACATCAGCAGAGTCCAACCGAAAAGACCAAATATAGTGTGCACCAAGGTTTTGCGAGCCCTTTTCAAAGGCTGAAACCTTCCAAAACGTTCAACGAGCTACGTTCCAAGGCCTTGCCTTAGCCATCCCAGGTCCGGTCCCATCCACGATGCCTCCAGTACTAAAACTCCAGAGAAACAAACGAGACAAAACAAAAGAGATACTCCGCTGCGTTCTAACCCAGTGTAGCCTATGTACAGGCGGGAAGGAAGCATACGGTGTGCGTAACGCCGTTGGCGTATACATCATAAGGAGGAAAAGTGGGAAAAGAGATTTCGAGAGGCGACATCGAGAGATGTATAGAGAATGGGTGGTGTAGGTTGATAATGAGAAAGAGACGAAGGGAATGAAGTAGAGAATGTGGTATGAGGTTACGGAGTGCAACGAGATGATCGGTAATAGATACTAGAGACTAGAACATTAAGGTACGTAGCTCGCACTCGCATTAACCTCCGCAAAGAGTCGTCATTGGACACCAGTCAAGAAAGTATTGTATACCAAGGAAAACAGAGTCGACAAGCTAAGGGAAGGTGTGGTGACGTAGTCGCGCGATACCAGTGACTGGCAAAATCTCGGCTGAGGTAAATCCTAGAACAGGATGAGCGAACGCGACGAAACGTCTGTTTAGTGTTTCGTCGTTCGTTTTAAATGGTGCGTCCCAGATAGGCTGTGCTCGAGTTGTGAGTGGGAGGCTAAGCCCGAATTCTAAGAGGTAGCGCCGCCGACCGCAAAGAATGCAGATCCTACGCTGCGGGTGGAGTTGGTGGCTGTGGAGGGATATAATCCCAATGTAGGATTCAGAGTCAGTGACTCGAAACCATAGCTCAAAGTGCAAACGTGCCGCCGTTGAACGTGTTGCGCAAGAGACTAAGATAGCCGTAGCTATCATATCTTGCAGGAGTTTGTGGAGCTGAAGAAAGAGTACCAAGCCGCAAAGGCAAATCATAATATGTCCCAAATATTCCTGGTGATAGGACTGCTTCCTGTCTGGACTGGGCTGCGAGGGTCCTCTTCCAGCGACTTCTTGGGAGTCCATTGTCGCTTTTCAGTCCATTCGGTACGATTTTGACCGTCCTTGACCGTCTCGTTTGATGAAGCCGGACTGTTGTCGTATACGGATACTGGTAGTTCGAAATGGAACGGGTTTCGTGTGAACTCCTCTGCGCGTGGAGACATTAATGCATCAAGATCATCTGCAGCCTGTGGCATGTTTGGGCTCCTATTAGGAAGCATGGCCTCCATCTCAGTCTGCAATTTGTGAAGTCTTCGCTGCTCCCGCATGTTAGGAGAAGAGAACCTAGTCCGGATTGCGCCTTGCCGAGGAGGAGTTGGTAGCAGTAATCGAGAAGGTGTTGCTGGTGTGGCCGGCAGCTCTTGTAGGGAGACTTCGAGATTGGCTGTAGGATCTTTGACAGGTGTGGACATTTGTAGGGTCAAGGAGGTGCTCACACTATCGACTCGCCCCTCCAGATCCGTAGTCTTCGAGAGGTGGGAAGCAGTGAAAGGAGCAGGTAGCACCTGTGCTGTGCTATTAAGGGAAGCGAAGCCGTTGACAGTTTCGGGCTGTGGAAGATGTGTTGGCGGGCGAATCGCTTGGACTGATGGGCGTCGAAGCTCTGGTTCGGTGAGCCGTGGAGGAGTTAATGATGGGAACTCAAAACGGGTCGGGGAAGTCAATCCGAAGGGATCTTCATCTGCTACCCTGGGCTTCAGAGGCGTCATATGAAACTCAGTAGCTCGTGGTGATGTTAGATCTTCCTCAAGGGCGGCATCGGCGCGATCGAACATGTCCATGGGGAACTCGGTCCTGATAGGTGAGGCGACGTCAAAATCTTGGGGTGATCCGGCACCGATGTCAGAATCGACGGGCTTTACGCCGGTACTGAAGGTCGTTGCATTGGGGGAGAACGTCCCAAACGATGTGCCATTGTTGCCACAATTCGGGCTAGCGATAGGGAATCCGGTAGACATTGGAGATATTGGCGGAGGCAGCCGTGATGGCTCGTTTGACCTTGTCAATGGATGAGAGTCCGAATCAGACGACCGCAGCCAGGGGTTCAGGTTGAATTCAGCCTTCGTTGGGGATAATAAGGGGCTGTCAGCTGCATGGTCCGATGCCAATGTAGGAATGTTGAAGCTGGGAACAGCGGGAGAGCGCAGTGTGCCAAATTCAAGAGGCTGCGGAGAGACATGCAGTTCGTTCGGATCGGGCGAAGTCCGTGGTCGATCGGGGGGCATACTCTCATGTCTCCTGAGCGATAGTTGGCGTGAGAAATTTGGTACGGGGAGGGCATTTAGAGCCGCTTCTTGCTCAGCTGGTCTATCGTCTTCCAAAAGAGCAGTTCCTGAATGGATTGTAGATCGATCGTTGTCCGTTATTGAGAGCACAGGCACAAGATGACCTTTGGGGTCCACATATGGCGTGGCAGTTGGTGAAGACTTTGGCGAAAGATCAAATTGAGTCTGACTGGCCGCCCATGACTGCCGAAATCCAGGGGAGAAGAGGGAGGAGCCAGAAGGGGCTGATAGTGGGCCAGGCGAGATCAAAAACATGTTCCCGGTGCTAGCACGCTGCATGCTCAAGTCATTGGCATTTTCCGGTGGCAGGGGAGCGGTCTGAGGAGTCCTTGAGCCAGAAGGAGCATCCTTCTCGAACGGAGATTGTCGGTTGTTCGCAACGGAGACACCGGTAGGAAGGCCAGCGGATCGCCGTCCAAACGGCTGGTTGAGGTATGAACGGCTATCGTTCGCCTTCAGCAGGCCGTTGCGGAATTCTTGGAGCTGCATGATCAAATTCATGTTGGGCCCTATCCACTTGCTGCGCTTTTTCACGATGTCGTAGGCTTCTTGGACGCTCATGCCCGGGTTCTTGTAGAGTCCGTATGCAACTATCAAGCTGGCCGAACGACTAACACCGCACTGGCAATGAACGAGAATGCGTTTTCCTTGTTGCACTCGCTCATCCATAGTTTTTACCAGCCTGAACAGATCCGGCACAATATCGGTATTGTGTTCCCACAGCATGTGAATATACTCTGGTGTCTTGTGCGTCTTGCCATCCACCACGTATTCGACCGGTTGCTTCGTTTCGAAGAGGGGTGTAGCTTTTGGCGTTGTGGGCGAGCTGGTCTGAGCGTCGAATGAAGATGGTTTCGTCCGTTCCGGTAGGCACGCAAAATCAGGGTTCTCAGCGGGAGGGCCATCAACACGCCTCGCGTCTATGTCTTTCTGGGTTTCCACAGCAGGGGCGGTGAAAGGATTCTTGACTTCGCTAGCGACATTGATTATCACATCAAAGTTGCAGGCCTGTTCGGCGGTAGGCTCAAAGTACAAAAACACGCCAGACTGGTAAATTTGGATTGGACCATTCGGATATGCTGCAGGCTTCTCCTCGCGCGATTGAGGAATATCGAAGTTGGGTTCCTGGTCCTCTTCTTCTTCCATTTCGTATGGGACCTCGGATAGTCCTGGCGGGTTTGTTCTGACAGACCGAAGAACGGGCAATTGCATGCCCCCAGATGGGCCCACTGCGGGAGAGCATAGAGGTAATTGGGGCGAGGACTGAAAATGACGAAGTGCGGGACGATTGAGGGCCGGTGTGGACGGGATGATCAGCCTCATAGGCTTGTTCTCGTTGCTTCCGGGGGTGGATATGGTCAAGCTGAGGTTTGATGGCCGACGCTTGGGCGGAGTTGGCGGCTTTATGAACAATGGCGACGGAGGCGCGGAACTATTCTTCTCCTTCTTTTCGACAGCGGGCAACGATGCTGTAGGATTTATCCGTAGATTGCCTAGCGAGGATGATGTGTTGATCCCAAGGTTCTTCAGATTCCGTGGTTTCTTCGCAGGTGTCGTCGGTCTCGCCAACTCGAAGAAGGTGTTGGGCGAGGAGTCCTGAGAACCAGTGTCCGTTTTCCGGGAGCGAAAGTCTGCCACGAATGATGCTGTAGCAGGTCTCGCAATCGGCGACTCGGGTGACGGGCCCGGTGAGGGGTCCGTGACAGAAGAAGAGTCCATAGTTGATATGGTGGTCGTCGGCGAATTGTCCGATGATGCGGTTGACGTGCTGTCACGGCTGTCACGGTGTATATGAAAGGCAGAAAAAGGCACGCCGTGGGGATTCCCACTTGAGGTTGGCCGTCCTACCGCGCCATGTGCACTGGTACCTTCTCCGTCCGACAGCGCCTTGAGGTGGGTGTTCTGAACTTCTTCTCCAAATACCGAGCCGAACGAGGGCATCGGCGCAAACGTCCTTGGGCTGGTTTGCATGCTGGCTTTACGGACTCTGGGAGGAAAGCCCGACCTGGGCGAGCGACTGGCTGTGCTACGAGGCCAAGGCGGTGGAGGTGTTGCGTGATATTGCGCAGGGAGTTGTTGCGGGAAAGTGTGCTCGGCTTTCTTCGAAGGCGAGGAGATATTAGGCGGAGCAAGCGCCCTTTTCAGAGACGAAGCGTCAGTATCGTGTACCACTGTGGTTGTCGCCATGCTAGTGTAGGGTTTGGCGGCTGCGAACACAGACCGATGCTATGGCAAGGAAGATGAACGACAAGGGAGGGCAATTTTTCAACAGCAGCCCGCGAGGCTCGCCGTACGCATGCAAGACACATGAAGGATCGGGCGGGTAGAAGGGGTGCGGCAATGAGCAGCAATGGGGCACAGAGACAGGAAACGTGACGCACCGACGTCCAACAGCAGCGCGGACCGTTGTTGGGGACTTGAAACGAGAATACCAGATCCTCGCCTAGCGCTGGAGAGAGCGACTGGCCCGGCGATGCGCCTGGGCGGGAGTGCAGCGCTGAGGAAGCGGAGCGACGATGCGCGAAGATGCAGAGGGTGGGCGGCGGTGCGAAGGAGAGCGTCGCCGAGGGCGCAGGTGAAGGTGAGGGCGAGGGCGAAGGCGAAGACGAAGGCGTCGTGAGGTGAAGAGAGACGGGGGGCGACCACCTGGGAAGTGCGACCGACGTGGGAGGAGCGGCGGAGGCAGTCGGTCTGGCGCAGGCGCAGGCGCCGTGGTCGAGGGAGCGGCGGGTTCGGGGAGGGGAGGTGTGCGCTGGGTGCGGCGCTCTCGCTGGTGGTTGAAGGAGAGAGCGTCGCCAGAGCAGGAGGCCCTTGGGTGAGCGGCTACAGGCCAGCCAGTGAGGGCGCCGCATTCGCTGCTATTTTAAGCAGGGGCGCCCCGTGCGCCACGGCCGGTGCTCAACAGCGACGCTGCTCCGAGCACTCGAGCCCACATTGCGGCCGTTCCAGCCCTGTCCCTGGAGAGACAGATGCACGAATTGCATGCACATGTGTTTTCTTCACGCGGGCGACGACCACGTCTACGCAGTGCTTCGCAGTGCTTTGCAGTACTTCGCGCGTGCTGCGTGCTGGGCACATCTTGTGGCATTCGCCCGTCGCGCGGCGGTTGCGACGAGCCTTTGTTCGCCTATAAATAACCCTCCTCTGCGCGGCGGCAACAGCACGCGAGCAACCGCCTGCAAACCGACCCCATACTTAACCATTAAGCCCTGCCCGCACACGGTAGCCCCGGCTTTGCTAGCCCACGCTCCAGCAGCCATGCTTCCACGCTCACGTTCCACGCCAACAATTGCATCGTGAGTCTGCGGCGCGCGCCCTGGAGCCACGAGCCTCGCGCAGGACTTCCGGCCAGCGCCGCTACCGTGCTTTGATCCGGGCGGCACTCGGACTCTCATTCGACTCGCGCAAAATTGTCCGACAGCAAAGGTGATTGTGAAACATGAAAGCTGCCGTGGGCCCACCTGTTGGCGGCGGGGTGAGTGCGGATTTTGCGACAACGCATACTCGTCATCAGAGTTGTCATACAGTTTGACAGTTTTCTGTTTCCTGTTCTACTGAGCACCCCGGCCCTAGCGTTCGGCCGCTTCAGTTTGTCAAATCGTGGGATTCTGACAAACTCCGTCCCTTCCTCCCACCACGGGCGCGGCGCTCCATTGGTTTCCCAGACTATTCTCCCGCATCCTTCGAGGGCTGGTGAGTGCGCCGGACCACATCTGGGGCACTGTCCGTATTAGGCGACCTTGATATCGAAACCGTCGAAACCGGACACCGTGACAGCGCCCGACTAACGCATCTGGAGCCAGAATTTGAACAGCTTGTGGCGGTGCGCCACGAGAACTGCGTGCCTGGACGGCCCGTGAAGCCGCGCGCGGCAGACGTGGCGAGGCATTCACGGTGTGTCTGAGCCAGAGTCAGCAGACACGAATGAGATTGAGGAGCAAGCAGGGCCAATGGCTTGCGGCATCGTGAATGAGATTTACATGATACCGTACTCGGCTATGCGTCTGAGGTACCTGCCGGCTCAGAAACCGGTACTGGGTATTGCTCGCCGTCTTTACCGGGTGTGAGGTTGACGATGGTAGACTGCCTAAAACGGTAAGCTGTCTAGGTGATGGGATATGCGATCTTCTGTAGCCTCCCAACATGGTATGGACTTGTCAAAGTGTTGCCTTTCCACTCTATTCCCTCCTTCAAACAAGCATTCCCTCCACCCAAAACGAGTCACTAGAACGTTATAAAGAAGACCGTTTAAACCTTACGTGCATCTGGTTTCACCCTCCGTGCTGGCTGAACATTTAACACTGAATGCATGTGCTGAGAGAGCGCACGTGATGCTTCTCGCTTACTAGCGTCCCGAAGACTTGGCAACCCACACCAAAACTTTCCACACCAGCAGACCCTCAACGACAGCGTACTAACACACAGCAACATCGACGACGCCCATCATGTCTCGGCCTACCGTCACCATCATCTCCGGCAGCGGAGAGGCATCCAAGGACACCGCGCCCATGCCCAATGTCTTCAAGGCAAGTTTCACGCCGATTCTCTGCCCTGCTCGACCGCACCGCCAGTCTCGCGAACCCTGCCAGTACCGCGCATATCTGAGAGAATTGATGGATTGGCGAGGTTGAGTGCTTTGGAACAGGTCGCTGGATTTGAATTGCGCCTGTGGTGGGGGGACGTCATTCTCGAGATATGTGTGGATTGGGATATCACAGGGCGCGCGCAGCACACTTCTGTTGTCCCTCGGCCCTTTCAATGCCCTTTTCGAGTTCGAAAGGCTTCTCTCAAGCCCGCTTGTCTGCCGGGTGCAATTTGATGCACCAGCCTATTGACAGCTCGGCATCGCATACTAACATTACCCCAGAGCCCCATCCGCCCGGATATCGTCCATACTGTCCACACTGGTATGAACAAGAACCGTCGCCAGCCTTACGCCGTGTAAGTTGTGCAAAGTCTTATTGCAAGTGCACAGCTAATTGGCTACATAGCTCAGAGAAGGCCGGTCACCAGACTTCGGCTGAGTCCTGGGGTACTGGACGTGCCGTCGCCCGTATTCCCCGTGTCTCTGGCGGTGGTACTCACCGAGCCGGACAGGCTGCTTTCGGTAACATGTGCCGTTCCGGTCGCATGTTTGCTCCCACCAAGGTCTGGAGGAAGTGGCACCAGAAGATCAACCTAAACCAGAAGCGCTTCGCCACTGCGTCTGCCATTGCTGCATCTTCCAGCGCTGCTCTTCTACTCGCCCGTGGCCACAATATCTCCACCGTCCCAGAGGTCCCGCTCGTTGTCTCCTCCACTGCTTTCGCCGACGCTGCCATCGCCAAGACCTCCGCTGCCCTCGCTCTGTTGAAGGCTGTTGGAGCTGGCGCTGACATCGACAAGGTGACAAAGTCCAAGAAGCTCCGCGCTGGTAAGGGTAAGCTCCGTGGTCGTCGCCACAAGCAACGCCGAGGTCCCCTCGTCATATACAACCCAGATGAGGATGGTAAGGAGCTTGTGCTTGCTTTCCGCAACCTTCCAGGTGTCGAAACTTCGTCCGTCTACTCTCTCAACCTTCTTCAGCTCGCACCCGGTGGTCACCTCGGCCGCTTCATCGTATGGACTTCTTCCGCCTTTAGTGCCCTCGACAAGATCTACGGCTCAACCACCGAGCCCTCAGCGCTAAAGAAGGATTTCCTCTTGCCCTCAACAATCATGAAGCAGCCCGACCTCAGCAAGATCATCAACTCAAGCGACATTCAGAAGGTTCTTCGACCTGTCCGTGGTGGGGCTGTCACCAAGCGCACCAACGTGCAGAAGAAGAACCCGCTCCGCAATTTCCAGGTGCAGCTCCGTCTCAACCCATACGCGGCTGCGTTTGCCAAGAACAAGGAGGGCGCGAAGAAGGTCGAGGGTGGCAAACCTCAGCGTGCTCCTGCTACTTTCGTTGAGCAGCTTCACGAGAACTAAGCGTTTTGATGGGAGTTGACGTTTCCTATGGGTTCTTTCGCCATGACATGGATGGGGGTTAGCGATGGCTTAATGTAGCTGTCATGTCAAATTACCCAACCAAAAGGGTTTCTCTTCATATGTGTGTTGTTACTTGACGTGACTTAACTTAATGTGACACCTCAAATGCTAACATCAGATGCCGTGGTCATAACCCACGAAAGTTTTGTATTGGTACAGAGTCCCATTTGCTCAAACTTACCTCTACCCTACCAGGACATAAACCAGTGCATGCCCAAAAGAACGCTGTATACGTCTTTAGTTACCGAGTATACTCAGAATTCTGCAACGTGGCTGTACACTGGGAAGTAGATGTTATGATACTTTGGACTGGCTAAAGATATCCTGCCTTTCCTGCACGCCATGCTATGCATACTGAGTAGCTACATTGCTTCCAATGCGCTAATTCTCAGTCATTCAAGGTATGTTGAGGTACGGACAAACGACGCGAGAGGACTGGTGGAGAGGCACCGAGTCGTTACCAATCGAGTCTCGAAAAGTGAGCCTACGCCGATGGAATAATCATGACTCTGCGACATCTACCGAGGAGCTTCGAGCATGAATTCAGCCACCACTAGGCATCATTTCTAGAGGTTGTGTGATGCGCTTAACGAAATAGCCTCCTCCCACCGGTCCTTGCCAGCGTCCTCTCCGGCCCCTCGAGACTCAACCCCCCAAATCCCGCGGCCCCACCCTCCTGATCTTTTTTATACCTCCTCAATGCCTCTCTCAGATGATCGGGTGTAAGCGGGCCCTTGTCGCACTCCCTCAGTCTCTCCTCCAACGGCGCATCCCTGGGTACCGCTTCCCAAAAGCCCATGTTCCTGTCCACCTGGTCTAGGTACAAGCCTGCATGCTGAATATGTGCATTTGTCGGCTTTGACTCTGGTCGATGTCCAAACGGTTCCTGTAATCCTTGGTGCAGGACTTGCGGGTGCATGTTGGGATTGGGGAGGTGAGTGCGGGAGGCAGCCCATTCGTCACGGACTGTGAGGGCGCGGTCGATGAGCTCGCCGATAAACGCTTTAGAGTAAGACGTTACGGCTATTATTACGGGTTGAGGAACGGACTGCGAAAGGGTTTGGTTTACGAGACGACGGACTAGTTGGGGGCGGAGGCGGATGCGGCGGTAGGTTGCGTAGCGCTCTTGTTGATTACTGTCCATTGCTTGCATGAGTATGCGTTCGTGTTCTTTTTCTTGTTTCTTGGAGGCTTCGGTCGCGCGGCCGCCTTCAAGGAGCGTGTCCATATCCTCATCCATGTCGTCGTCATCGGCTTCGTCTTCTTCGTTAGCGGCGCCGTCCCCTGCGTCTCCTGCGCCGGCTTCTCCCCGCTTCCCGCCTCTCATGCTGCTGCCAGTGGTGCTGATCGCATCTGCATCTTTCCTCTTGCGTTTCCTCCCACCGGCGCCGTTTGCGACACTGCCTGTAGCGACGCTGTCTACTGAGGGCGACCGGCTGTAGCGTAGGGGCGAGCCAACTGCTCCATCATGCTCCGGGGAGAAGGCGTTGCGCAGGTTTGAGGGTTTGCGCTTCTTGGCAGTCGACGAGACGCTGGATATGCTGGAGCGCTTGCGGGGGATGTTGAGTTGAGGAATGTGTGGTGGCGACGCCATGATCCTGGAATCGCCGGGTAAATGGCGTCGTGGTAGTGGGTGGGGAGAAATTGGGCGGTGTATGCCGCGCTCGAGACTGCCCAGAGCTGGGAGAGGGAGGCTGTACAGAGAGGGAGCGTCAATGAAATCGGAGGTCGCGACTAATCGACGCCAAGCTATTATCCGTGCGCGTCTTTCAGCAGTGGTTATGTCATTGACCTCCGCTCCTATCTTCCTGAGCATTATATCCAATCTCGCCCACCACTATGTAAAATACCTGTGTCCACTCTCAGGGCATGTCTTCACCGTCACAGACAGTTGATCTACCAAGACCGTCCAATCTTACAAAACTGAGCAAAATGTCGTCCTCTCCATCCGATAAGGAAACAAACAGCGACAATCCCACGCATCATACGGATCTTCCCCCCAGCCGCCCTTGACCTTGCAGCAAAACTCTTTCATCTCGCACGAGCTGGTAAAAGCGCCACACTATCCCAGTATCCCTCCGCTGGTGTGCCCCAGAACCTCACAACTTCAGCCGGAGAGACACTTCTCATGCTTGCATCGTACCATTGAAACGCAGAGACAGCGAAGATCCTGCTAGAAAAAGGTGCAGACCCGAATGTAATAAATGGAAGGGGCCAAAACTTAATCGCAGGAGCAGTGTTTAAGGGCCGTGAAGATGTTGTTAAAGTACGGTATGAGAGGGCTGCGAATCCGGGGGCTGGGTCAGCCAAACGCGGCAGATTGTGCGAGGATGTTTAAAAGGGGTAGACCGCTCAAGCCGTTTGGTGTCGAAGATGGAGGAGAGCACTGTTAAAGTCGATAGGGTAAGAGACAAATGATAACGTACACCGAGTAGACGCGACCGCAGGAAACATCTAGACTTGTCACTCAGTCTTTTGGTTATGTATAATCATGACTTTCAAAGGGCAATACTACAGTGGCCGTTCCTTTGGATACGTCCACACGCAGTGATGCAACGATATAGAGAGAATTTAGTTCATGAACGTCGGACGCCGCTAATTGAAGAACATATTCAACATAGCAAACTATTTGTCTGCTTTCCTATTATACATCTTACTATAGACCCTCATGGAACGCCGTATATAGCCGGAATACCTACACAAGTGCTTTGGAATATATACAATTAGTCGGCATGCCCTTGCGTAAAATGGTAGCGAGATCGTCTTCGAATCAGCTCTTCCACGCCGGCGGAATGGATCTTAGCCTTTTGAAGGACAGCGACTGTCCACATTTTCTTGGCTGGAGACAATGCTTCCTGTGGACTGATGCGTGTGCTCTGATATGCCTAGGAGAATGATCCGACGGTTTTATTGCTTTTTCATTAAGACCTTTTCAATCGCTGTCATCGTCAATCTTAGCTCGCTTCGATGGCCTGCCATCTGACTCCTGCATGCCATAACGTTTTTCGCTCGTCTTCTCACCGCGAACCTCCTTAATCATCTGATCAATGTTAAAGGGATCATCGGTATCCTTCTCAAACTGAACAGGTCCTTCACGAGCCTCCTGAAGATCAGCTCCCTTAAACCCATCCCTCGCCCTGCCCAGTACTTCGAATTTGCTGGATTTAGTGATACGGTCGTACGTTTGACCTTCGTCTTCGCCATCGTCTTGCTGCACACTCGGTCGATAAATGCTGCTGATAGCATCCTGCGCTGCGAAAAGTGGCTTGTCGTAATGTTGGTCCTCGTTGAATCCGGCATCGAAGCCGCTGGTCTGGTTGAACAATCGCGAGTCGTACATTGATTCACCGCTCTGTGTAGGTTTTGCGAGACCCAGAGCGACCTTTTCTGAGATGTCGCGGTTCTGTTCACGCGCAAGCATCTGAAGCTTTCGTTCTGTGCCCATTTTAGATTGCCTCATTTCACGTTGGAACTCTTTACGGCTTTCTAGCCGTGCCTCATCGCGCTTCCGAACTTCTTCTTTCTCGCGGTCAGCCTCGGAGTCGGAGTCAGAATAGCTGTCAGACCGGCGGCGCGAATGGTTTGCGCGCTCTTCCCGAGCTTGTCTTGCCAGTTCACGGAGCTTATCCTCTTTCTGCTGTTTCTCCTTCTCTGCAAGTCGCTGCTGCATCAATGCACGAGACTTGACCTCCTCACGGGCGTGTCTGTCAGCTGCTTGGAGCGCTTCACCAAACGCGGCAAACTTATCGTTAATAGTCACGTCTTGCAAACCTCGACCATCAGCGGCTAAACGCTTATCCAAGGGTACTGTGTAGCCTTTCGGGTTTTTCCAGTTGGAGATGGGAGGCGGGATTTTCCACATTTCCTGGTCCTCGGCGGTAAGCTTCCGCGGGGGCGAATGTAAGACTGGAGGCGGAGGTGACGGAGGTCCTCGCGGGATTCTCTTGTGCTTGAACTTCGGTGGTTCCATGGGATCCACCTGTCGTTGTTGGATCTTGAGGATACGGGCCTTCCCCTGTGCTTCACCCATCTGCGCAGTTGGTGTATATCGGACAAAAGTGGGTTCATCTTTCGAACGACCTTTGACCATTTTGGGTTTTTGTGCAGCTGTTTGGCCAGCCACCAGTGCGCTCAGTGCTGCCTGCGTGCGTTCCTTAGTCGCCTGTACCATCTCCTGACTCGGGCGCTCTAGATCCAGCTCGCCTGCATCTGCTTGTTGCCGCAATGGTATCAAGTCCTTGAAGCTCGCTTGCACTATTCTTGAATCGCTGTGACCTCTTCTAGCGATCTCGTCATATTTTGTCTTTCCTTCGTTGTCAACCCTCATTGCGAGTGCGTTCGAGGTGCTCGCTGTGCCTTTCCTTCCCATGTCCAGCGGATATTGCGCGACGTGCACTTCGGGAAATGCGCCACCATCACCTGCAGGCGCAAAATGGTTAGTACGTGTTGGTTCGTTATAAGTACTTGGTCCCGCCGGGGCTTGACTGAGCCGTGACGAGCCATACAACGCGAACTGCTCACGAAGCGTCGTGCCGTGTGCCGACAGTTTCAAAGCAAATTGCTTACCAAAATCATCGGCTGCCCTTGGCCTCCATCCCGTTCGCTGGCCGTAGGCGGGCGGGCCATTCTGCTTCTTGACAATCTGCGTCTCGTAGTGTTCGACATTCAGGACACGCGTGGCGCGTGAATCACGCAGCTCCTCTTCTTCGCCGGTGTATTTTGGCTTCGGGAGCGACTTCGAAAGAGTTGCGACAGACATGGTGGGCAGGTGGTGTCGGCAGAGGTTGTGGGTGAGCGGTCGAGGCCTAATGACGGAGGTTGGCGAAACTTCAACGGCAGATAGTTTTGCCGCGCCGGCTCCTGCTCTGTCACGTGCGCGCTCCTAGGCCGGGGTGAAACATTGATTGAATTCTCGAAGCTAGCATTGCGTTAGCTTCCTCGTGGCCGCCATGTGCCCTCGATGATCAGGGCTCACGGTTGCAAGCAAGTAAGCACAGTAATCGTCTTCAGAATCATATCAAATGCTGCGACGTTTCTTGTTAGACATGCATGGGATCACTCGTCCTCGCCTGAGTAACAACAACCACCATCAACCTTGACGTTCAAACGATCTGCGAGCACTGAGGCTTCAGATAGAGCAGTGCGCTACGCTAGAACCAGCATGGTGAACTGCACCTTGGTCGTTAGTCATGACTCTTCGATAGGGTTTCAGCCAGGTGTTGGCGGAGTGGATTCAGGAGGCCAGAGGATGCATCAGTCTGGGCAATTAGGAGGTGAACAACACCCAACACGGTAGACTCTGCCGCCTATCGGTCAAGGGCGATGCGCGCCAGCCCAGGTGGAAATCGCGTAGTCAAGCTGCACGTCACACACTATGTATATCCACAATGGCCAGACGATGTGATGTCTCGTGCATTCCCGGAGGGTCATAGCTCATCGACGGACACTGCCAACCCCCCCAGGGGACGGCTCGCAACCATCCTTTTGCTTTTACCACATATATAGCTGTGGAGACGCAGACGCGAAGACCAGGCCTCGATGAAACAGCGGAGCCGGACGGCAATGCTGTGCTTGTGTTCGCTGCTGACCTGATGATAGCTGGGTCCGCCCTGCCGACGCGCCAGCGTAGCACCAGGTACCGCTCACGGCTCCAGCGCCATGCCAGCCGTGCATTCTCGGAGGCCTTCCGGGCAACAACACCACGCGCAAACATCGCCTGCAAAACACCAACACCGGCGCACCCACACGACGCCTGAGACGCCCACGCTCCTGCGCCTGCCGTCGACCAGCTCGGCCGCTTCTGTCTCGCCGCGCTCTGCACGCTCGCGAGGAGCAGCATCAAACCCCTCCACGCCCGCACTCACGCAGCTTTCAGCGTCCTCTGCAACCTCACCCTCCTATTTCTCCCCGCAGCCCGCCGCCTCGGCCAAGGACGCCCGCTCGCCTACCGTTCGTCGACCGCCTGCCTCGTTCAGCGGGCATGGCATCGACACCTCACGCGGCCCTCCCATAACGCTCATTACACGCGGCAATTCCGACATCGCGCGCCGCACCTCGCAGCAGCCCGCCGACTTTGCCTTTGCACAGCAGCAGTTTGCCCAGCTGGGTCTGGTTTCGCCGGGTGGGGCATCGCGCGGCTCGAGGGGACGCAGCCAGCGCAGGGACAACTTGGACGACGCAAGCGAATCCTCCCATCCGACACAGACAAACACACCGACCCTCTCCCGTCACAACTCCACCACGTCGGCTCGACGCCAGCCCCACATGGCGAGCTCTGGCGAGGCCCCTTCAGTATACGGTTCCGGCATGCACAGCTACTCCGGCGATACCCTGGACACAAACGACCATGGTGCTAGAGACGTCTCCGCCTCCGGCACCGAAGGAGGCTCGGGGGAGGATCTCTTCCTCAACATTGCAGAGGACAGTGCATCCAAAGGTCCCGCTGTGGACAGTGCACCGCGGTCCGACCGATTACGGGTGAGGAATTATCGCCCTGCACACCTTTGGACAGCCCGCTGACCTAAGCAGTCACGCATAGCGCGTACCAGTAACCGCCAGTCTTTCCCGTCTGCCCTACAGTCTTCGCCGTCGCATCCAAGTCCAGCTACGCCGAATACGAGTCGCATACCAGCCGCCATTGACACTAGGGCTGGTTCACAGTACCGCCGAGCCTCGCTCCTTGCCTCTTCGACGAGAAGCACGCGTGAACAGCCGCCATTGACGCCAGCCAATCCACCGGAGATGCCACGATCACGTATGCAGGAGCTGTCACCTAAACCTTCTTTTTCCTCGCAGACGAAGGATGCGGATCGCTCGCCCAAGGACTTCCTAGCACAGTTAGAGGTCGGGCGGAGACGCCCATCCCATCCCGATGCCACACACACCCCCCCGAACCGTAATGGCGCATATCGGCCTTCGAACCTGCATTACCACTCGTCATCCCACGACAACTCGCGGACCGGGCAGGCCGAAACCCCGCAAGAAGCGCCATCACGCGTTGACGGAACGGAGTCGCATGGCTCCACGGGGCCCGCAACTTCGGTGTGGGATGAATTGGATGAGTTAAAGACGAGGATCCGGCGAATCGAGTTGGGAGGGAAGATTCCTGCCACATCTGGCGCAGTCGTATCGCAGGCCACTGTTGACCGTCCGCGAACCGCCAACACTTCAGTGACCACGGCATCATCCTCACCCCATCAGCAAAGGAAGCCCAACCCCTCTCCCTCCGAGTCTACCATTGGCGCCCCCACCCCTCAAAAAGTCCACCCTCTGTTAGGAGAAGCACTAGCGAAGGCGAAGCAACACACCTCACCCACCATTTACCGGGTCCTAGAAGCAACAGCATCTGAAGCCCTTACCTTAGCGGAGTTGACCGGCAGTGCCGGACCGCAAGGAACACTTCACTCCGCCAGCTCAATTCTGAACGGCTCCTCACTGCCTGACCGGCAAGTGCGGCGCAAAGCGGACAACATCTGCCGCAGCCTAACCGAACTCTGCATCGCCTTGTGTGACAACAAGACCAGCGTCGCGAGCCCGGCTATGCGAACAGCGGCAGCTGTCCCCTCGCGCCGACCCAGTGTACAGATCAACGGCGAGTCCCCGTTGATACGCCAGAGCATCGAACCTGAGAGCAACGCTTTACCGCGTTCAAGTCCTAGCACGGCCATGGGTCGAATTGAAGCACGTAGGGTCAGTATGTTGGCTGGAGGAACTAGGACCTATGGGAACCCACGGGAGTCAAGCCAAGAGCCGTCGACCCCACCGCATTCGCACATTCCAACGCACTTAAACCGCGCAGGCACAAGCCTTTTCCAATCACGCCGCACTGCTAACGACGACGATGAAGATTTGACACTGCGAGCACCATCTCGTGCAATGACAGATTTTCGAACTACACGAACAACGCCAAAATCACAGTTCAATCGGGAGTACTCGTCTCGCGAACCAATGCCGGATTTGCAGCCCTCACCTGCGATTCAGCCTACCACTTCGCTACGACGTCCGACCGTTTCTGGTCTTGGCAGTGAGAACCATCTGCTCTTTAGAGAGAACAGCCAGCGCTACGGTCTTGACCGTAAGGGCTCGCTAGCACCCGAAAAGCAGTTGTTGGTTGATACCCCCCCTAGAACACAATTCAGCGCGAACAGAAATTCTATCGGCGGATACTCCGGTCTCGGTCGTACCGTGAGCCTGAGTCGAAGAGCACGAGGTACTAGCGCTGGAGAGTGAGCGCTGGGTACTACACACTTGGTACAATATTTATGATTGTAATGTTATATACCCACTTTACCTTTTGACGGACATACACGAAAGAGGTGTGCAAGCTCATATTGAGTGAGAATAGGATGAGCAGGCTCGTTGGCGTTTATTATCAATATCAGGAGACGCACACCATCTGGAGAGCGGAGCAGATACATCATTGCATATGTCAGCCTTCTTTCTTGTCAACTATCTCACTTGAAGCAGGTGTCGGGGCGGAGCAAGCCACCTTTCGACGCCGAGGATCTCGTTATCTGTAAAGTGAGAAAAGAGCTTTCATGAGGCATCTTCATGTTTGTATTACGTAGGTTCAGCATAAGCGTGCGGTGTAATTTGCATCATTCTGGCAGAAGAAAGAACAGGAAATTTTAATCAAGACCTATCTAGCCATCGCTTGTACAACGGTTGAAGTAAAGGTGTAAAGCATATAAACATTACCAATTTATCCTTCCTTCTGCCGTAACTTGCGTCGACGTGAAGCTAACCGTACCCCGTATGGCGTTCTTCTGTCGACCATAATTACTGTGTTCAGAGCGGAGGAGGATCAATCTAAACCAGTTACAAGCTAGTAGTGGGTCGCTCCTCATGCAATAGTCTTCTTGCTCCCCACAGGACACTTTACGCATGCCATTGACGAGCCAGTGTAAGACAGCATATATTTCTTGAGCAGAGATGATTACGGCGGAAACTAAAAGTAATTGTTGGAGGTGTAAAGGTGAGTGGTGCCATGTTTGTGGACGGTTGCCCGCTTTCGACCGCCAATATACGCCAGCATGGATGGAGACCGGAAAGGAACAACGCCTCAAAATAGGTGCTCCCCTTCTTTCGAAATGCGCTGCTCGATCAGGAAGTGGACTAACTACTTTACGCTTATAGCATGTGATTTACGCACCACCGTGGCTAACTCAAGCTTCCGGATCGTAAAACCGACAGCGACAAGACACTTCCCCGTTGCACAAACTGTTCAAAAGCCAGACGAGAATGCAAAGATTATGGGTTGAAGCTTGCGTGGCCAGATAAAACTGATGGCAGAAGGAGACAGAAGGAAGCAGAAGAGATATGGGACAATACCCGAGAGATCGGCGACAAGCTATCGAAGAAAGAGCGACAGATTTACACCTTTGAACAGCACGTTAAAAGATTTGGAGAGGAAAAGAGTAGGTGTGCGAGAGTTGGTGGAGTTCGTGCCGAGGAGCTTAGATGCCATAAGGGTTGGGGAGAGTGATGGGGCATTGTTGACCTATTCTCGGTACATGCGCATCCTCTCATCGTTACCGCAGCTATTCGAGAGATGTGCTAACAACTCCAATCCAGATTACTTGGCCATATCACGCATGGTTACAACTATCGACGATAGCGCCAACGGTTTCCGCCTCAAACTCATTCTCATGGCCCTAACCTCTTCCGATGCGTCATCTAGATGCTTACTCAAAGCGACACTAGCGTTGTCTTCCTTCCATCTATGAACGCAAGAGGAAGCTTAGAGCATAAGTTGCGGGCTATCTAATCACTCTCGACATCTTTCCAAGACGGAAATGCGAGTCGGATTGCGCGGTTCTCGATCTGCATGATGCTTTGTGTGTACAGCGTACCGTATCCCAAATCTTACCTCATACATGAACCTTTGTTTTGGCGGGTGTATGCTTAGTCGACAACAAGTCTTTGATGCACCCGATACAGTATAGAATGTACATCTCGGAGGCGCGACCACATTGGCGCGATCATTTTCGCAGCAAGAGCGGAGCTTACCAGGCCTGGCTCTTTCTGAAGTCTTGGTTAGAGGATCTCCGCACCCTACCGGTTCCTCTGTCTACACCTCTCACTTTATCACCCACCGACTTCGGAACAACAGACCTCACCCTTCTCATCCACCGCCGCCTTCTTAACCTCAAACAGGAAACCCACACCCACACCGGCGAATTAGCGGGCACTATACCGCATGTGCGCACTACCCTGACCGCCGAACTATACCGTATTGCCGCACTCCTGTACCTCTACCAGGCCGTCCCGCCGTACATGACACCAGATAGAGGCCCAGGCCCATGTCAAGATAATGGGCATTACGGAACAAGGTGGAAGGGAAAGGCAGGTGGGCAGCTATGCTATCATTGAGAACGAGGCCGTTTGGAAGCAGTAGGACCCGGCGGCGGATGATTGGAGAGATGTCGTCGAGATGGGTATATGCTTTCCTCTATTTGAGTGGTGTTTGAAGTTATTTGGATTGAGGAGATGAGGTCGCACTCAGACGTGCATTAGCTCGCAGCCGCACGCAGATCAACGGGCATCATCCATTCACGTGCAGCCGGCCTAGCGATGCTGGCGACGCACGGCATGGGGTCCGCTGACGTCCGGAGTGCGTCGGCGCTCTTGATCAACGCGACATCTGGGGAAAGACCAATACACATGATAATCCGCAAACGATGTAGAAGGCGCGCTGATGAAGCGGATCCTCAGCCTTGTGGGCAGTGGCGGCTGGAGGCGTGCGTCGATGGGGGCCTGGCGTCTTTGATGGCGCCTGGCCTCTCGCGAGAGCTGCGCCGACGTGCCGCGGCCCCGGCAAGCCATAATGGACGTTTCGACGATGCGCTTCGTCGTGAGGAGCCGATGCGAAGGCGTGCAGCGTAGAGACGCGCAGAGACGCGCAGAGGCTGGCGGCGGAGATGGATGCGGCTGCTGGCAGAAAGTCTGAAAGACGGCGCGGCGCAGTGACCACCTGTCCTCTTTGGGCCAAGGCGCGACACAGCAACACCCGTGGACGCGACGACGACGGCGCGACATGCAGACCAAACACAGGCAGCATCTCTCCGGGCGTGCCACGACGGTGCAGCGGCGACGCAGATGCAAAGATGCAGTGTGCGGCCATGGTGCTGCCTGCGCGCCGTCTCGCGGATTTTTCCTGCTCACCCTGAAACGGGCCCGTGCCCGGCGCCAAGGGCTTTCCTGTCGCGGAGAGCCCAATTAATTATAAAGGCACATTCTCATACATACCCGCGCAGCCCACCTCTCCGACCCAGAATTTCCGGGGCCACCTTCACCGCCTTAGTCAGCGCCACCTCCCGGCACGTGACACCGCCCGCGCCCGCACCCGCACCCGCGCCCGCATCCGTGACCGAAACGACAGTGCATCCCGATGGCTCATTATCCCGCGTCGCCTGGTAATTTATAATCGCTCCCGGCCGTACGTCCCGAGGCCGACACATAGACGCCAGCATGAGGTGCGTCGCTCGCTCGTGTCCGTATAGAGGATTGCCCGCTAACGCTGCATAGTGGCACGAGATTGGACCGTCTCGTAACGTAAGTACCATGACGTCGACAAGCTCTCCCTCTCCCTCTCCCCTGCGTACACCGCTTTTGTTAACCGCCTCCCAGGCTCCTCGAGACCGGCAGCACCCCCTTGATTCGAAGTACCGCGGCGGACCAGCTAGCCGACGTCCAGAAACAGCATCCCGATGAACTGTTCAACCTGCTAACCCGTGTCATCCCCTATCTCCGGTCCAGGAGCTGGGACACCCGCGTTGCTGCTGCTAAGGCTGTTGGCGGCATCGTTGCCAACGCCGAAAAGTTCGACCCCAACGCCGAGGACGAGGCGCTCAAATCCGAGGTCAAGTCAGAGACGAACGGTCACGTGAAGCGCGAGGAAAGCAATGACGCCGTCGAAAATGAGGGAAACGGCGACGGTAGTCCGCCGCCCGTTGGTGATCAGCTCGATCTCACCACGCTCGACTTGGGTTCCATTCTAAAGTGGGGCAAGCCGCTTCTCGGCAGTGCTGGGAAGGAGTATGACTACAAACTGGCTTCCATGGACCCTGCAGCGCGACTAGCACACCAGAAGAAAAGTCTCACCAAACGTCTTGGGCTTGGCGGTGAGTACATGGACGACGATCTTGTTACCGATATCGATCTTGTCGCACAGACTCCAGGCACACAAACACCGGCAATGCACCGGATTGATACCACAGTGCCGCGGTCGGACAGTATCGCCTCTGCGACGGGTGCTTCGCCTCCGCCAGGAACCACCCCCAACGGCGATCAGTCGGGCCTTAGCAAACGTCAACTCAACGCGCTAAAGCGCAAGGCGAAGAGGGAGCACCATGGTAGGGCCAGCAAGGTCCAGATTGTCGACCTGGGACCGACCGCACGCAAGAGCTCACAAGACTATCTCCAGACTCCAGCTGCGTCGCAACCCCATCCTATCAAGCTCGAGCCAAAGGAAGACAATGGCGATGAGGGTGTTGGCGACTATTTCTCTTTGGAACGCAAGGGCGGCGACGATACTCAGCAGTTCGTCAAAGAGTTCAAGGGCGCGCCAATTCCCGACAAGTCATCTTTCCAGACAGAAGCCGAGGAACAGGGCTTGGAATGGCCTTTTGAGCGCGTGTGCGAGTATCTTACCATCGAACTTTTTGATCACGCCTGGGAGGTGCGGCATGGTGCTGCAATGGGCCTCCGCGAAATCCTCCGCGTCCATGGCGCGGGCGCTGGGCGACTAAAGGGCAAGACCCGCGTTCAGAACGATGAGCTTAACCAGCGATGGCTCAACGACGTAGCATGTCGCCTATGTTGCGTCTTTATGCTCGATCGCTTCGCCGACTATACCTCTGACAATGCCGTCGCGCCCATTCGAGAGACAGCTGGTCAGACGCTGGGCGCATTGCTGCAGCATCTGTCACGAGAAAATGTGCTTGCTACATTCAACGTCCTGCAGCGCCTGATACTACAGCAAGATGCTGCAGGCGCACATTGGCAAGTCTGTCAGGGAGGAATGATCGGCCTGCGATATCTTGTGGCTGTGCGGAATGACCTTCTACTCGAGGACGACACTCTCATGGACGGTGTCCTTGCTGCTGTTATCAAGGGTCTTGGTGACCATGATGACGATGTTCGCGCCATCAGCGCGGCGACCCTCATTCCCGTTGCCAAAGAGTTCGTCGAGATGCGACCCGAGAAGCTACAGGAGTTGATGAACCAAGTCTGGGCCTGCCTATCCAGCTTGCAGGACGACCTGAGTGCCAGTACCGGCTTCATCATGGACCTATTAGCCAAGCTTTGTAGCTTCCCACGGGTGCTCGCGGCAATGCAGGCAAACGCCCAAACCGACGAGTTGCAGACCTTCCACGAACTGGTACCGCGTTTGTTCCCCTTCCTTCGACATACTATTACCAGTGTGCGCGCTGCTGTTCTCCGAGCTCTGCTCACCTTCCTCAATATCCAGGATGTTGACACCGAGGGATGGATCGACAGCAAAGCGCTGCAACTCATCCTCCAAAACATACTCCTCGAACGCAATGACGGTGTGTCTAAGCTTTCACTACAGCTTTGGAGCGCCGTCCTTGATTCTCTTGGCAGTAGTCAGCTCCCTCTCCAACTAGGACCTGTTCTTGGGTCCATAATTCCTCTCGCCCTTACGCCTATTGGTGTGCAACGCCATCCAATACCGATGGATCTTTCGCTTCTCATCCGGCCATCCGGACAGGCATTCGGACTTCCCCCCAACTCGCAGCCTACGCGACGGCCGACGCCCCCCAGCAACGGAGAGCCAGCCGCAAAGAGGCGTAAGAAGTCGCGTGTCGGAAAGGATGAGACGCCAACTCCTTCGTCATCTCCATCTCACAATGTAGATGGCCCTATGATCAGTGGCGATCTCGAGCTTGTTGGTTCAGAAGTCATGGTGCGTTCCAGGATCTTAGCGGCGCAGGCGCTCGGAAAGGCGATTGCTCTCTGGCCTGAGCAATCCAGGCTGCAGACATTCAAGACCAGACTGTTACCACCCCTTTCGTCTACACATTCCACTACTCAATTGACGGCCGCGATGATAATCGAAGAGTTCGGCAAGTCACTGATCGCCAAAGACGCGCTTGCTGAGTCGTTTGCCGAAGCTCTTCTTCCCATTGTCGAAGGAGAGAGACCCAGCGCATATGAAGATCTCGTTCCGAAGCTGCAGATTGTACGGACACAGTGCACTGCTCTGCTAAATGTCTTCCGCGATGGCCATGTACAAAACCTACCCAACATTGCCGTGGTCGTTCAAGGCGACCCTGGCGCTAGTCAATACGCTTTCTCCACCGCAGACGCTGAAAAGATAGTGACCGTACACTTTGAAAAGCTCAAGAAGGCAATGACGCCAGCAGCGCGCATGGTGGCTTCCTCGAACCTGGACATCACCAAGGCAGAAGTGGAGAATAGTTTACAAGAGGCCAAAGATATCAAGGAGGAACGAGATATCCGTATCAAGGCTGCTGCTGCCGGAGCTCTCATCTCTCTGAGCAGCCCGCCCAAGAAGCCATCATTACCGATCAAGGCCATGATGGACAGCGTCAAAAGAGAGGAGAACATCGAGCTACAGAAGCGATCCGCTGCGGCTGTGGCTGGCTATGTCGTCCACCTCGTGAACACCAACCGAACTGGTGTTGTCAATAAAGTCGTCGGCAACCTCGTAAAGTTTTACTGCATGGAAACAGCCGAAACCCCAGAGTTCCATGGTCATGCCAATGTCGAGACCGGAATCCTTACCCTGAAGAAGGATGAGGATATTCGAGACCATCCAGATGCTGTCAAATTCGCCGAGGAGTCAAAGGCTGCACGTATCACTAAACGCGGTGCCCGCGAGGGTCTCGACCAAATCGTCCAGAAATTTGGAGCCCAGGTGTTCGAGAAGGTACCCATTCTACAAAATTTGATCGAGTCGCCTATCCGGCAGGCCTTCACAGACGACACCTTGCCTCCAGAGATAGCGGTTGCGGACGGTATCTTCGGGCAAGAGGTTGTAGATGGCCTTTCAACACTGCGAGCGTTGGTAGGAAGTCTGCACCCCGAGGTCCGTCCTTTTGTCAAGGGCCTCCTCCCTCTTGTTGCGAAGGCACTGCAATCGAGGTTGTACGTTCTTCGTTATGCGGCCGCGAAGTGTTTCGCCACAATCTGCAGCGTTATGCCCGTGGATGGCATTACCATGCTTGTTGAGAACGTCTTACCATCGATCAACAACCCTAGCAACGTGCATGCTCGTCAAGGTGCTATTGAGTGCATCTACCATCTGATCCATGTCATGGAGGACAGTATTCTACCGTACGTCATCTTCTTGATCACTCCGGTCCTCGGTAGGATGAGCGATTCAGACAATGATGTTCGTTTGCTCGCTACTACTAGCTTCGCCACACTGGTTAAGCTCGTGCCGCTTGAAGCTGGTATTCCTGACCCCCCTGGCCTACCTAAAGCATTGCTCGAGGGACGAGAAAAGGAACGAAAGTTTGTGGCTCAGATGCTGGACGCTAAAAAGGTCGAGCCTTTCGAGATTCCAGTTGGCATCAAGGCAACTCTTCGCTCGTACCAACAGGATGGCGTCAACTGGCTGGCCTTCCTCAATCGATACAATCTACATGGCATTCTCTGCGACGATATGGGTCTCGGGAAAACCCTACAGACGCTTTGCATGGTTGCAAGTGATCATCACATGCGCGCAGAAGAGTATGCGAAGACGCAAGACCCCAACTGTCGACGTATGCCGTCACTCATCGTGTGTCCGCCTACCCTGTCCGGCCATTGGCAACAAGAGATCAAACAGTATGCCCCATTCCTCTCGTGTGTAGCGTACGTTGGCTCGCCGCCAATACGCAGTCAGTACAGGGCCCAGCTCGACAAGGTCGATATCGTCATCACGTCGTATGATATCTGTCGCAACGATAACGATGTTTTAAAGCCTTTCAGCTGGAACTATGTTGTGCTTGACGAAGGTCATCTGATCAAGAACTCCAAGTCGAAGACGAGCCAGGCAGTCAAGAACTTCCAGTCAAACCATCGGCTCATTCTCTCTGGTACGCCCATCCAAAACAACGTGCTCGAACTGTGGTCGCTTTTCGACTTCCTCATGCCTGGTTTCCTTGGCTCGGAGAAGGTATTTCAGGAGCGCTTTGCCAAGCCTATTGCGGCCTCACGCTTCGCCAAATCATCCTCCAAGGAACAGGAGCGCGGTGCCCTTGCTATCGAAGCTCTACACAAACAAGTACTGCCTTTCCTCCTCCGGCGTCTCAAAGAAGAGGTACTCGACGACCTCCCACCAAAGATCATTCAGAACTATTACTGTGATTTGTCCGACCTGCAGCGCAAGTTGTTCGAAGACTTCACCAAGAAAGAGGGCAAAGAGATCCAGAATAAGGCAGGAAACGCAGATCGCGACAGCAAGCAACACATATTCCAAGCACTTCAGTATATGAAGAAGCTCTGCAATTCGCCCGCCCTTGTCATCAAGCCGACGCACAAGCAATATGATGCTACCCAAGGTTACCTTAAGAAGAACAACACGTCACTTGAGGACATTGCCCACGCACCCAAACTCAGCGCGCTCAAGGACCTCCTCGTAGACTGCGGTATTGGTAGTGCGGATGTCAATCGCGATAAAAGCGGGTCTACGAACAGCGATCTTCCGGAAGCCGTCTCACAACATCGTGCCCTCATCTTCTGCCAAATGAAGGAAATGCTCGACATGGTGCAAAGTGAAGTCTTCCAGAAACTTCTTCCCAGCGTTCAGTTCATGCGTCTTGACGGCGGTGTCGATGCCACGAAGCGTCAGGATATCGTAAACAAGTTCAACTCAGACCCATCGTACGATGTGCTACTGCTCACGACATCTGTGGGTGGTTTGGGCTTGAACTTGACGGGTGCCGATACCGTCATCTTCGTAGAGCATGATTGGAATCCGCAAAAAGACATTCAGGCTATGGACCGGGCTCATCGTATCGGTCAGAAGAAGGTGGTCAACGTTTACCGCATCGTCACACGCGGTACTTTGGAGGAGAAGATCCTAAGGTAAAATACCCCTCCTTTCATCTTTATCCCATTTTATGTTCATCCTCAAAGAACACTCGTACTAATTTTTCCCCAGTCTTCAGCGCTTCAAGATCGACGTCGCGTCCACTGTCGTCAACCAGCAGAACGCAGGCCTCGGCTCTATGCAAACAGATCAAATCCTCGACCTCTTCAATGTGTCCGCCGATTCCGCGGATCCCGCTGCACTACCTCCGCCACCTACTGCAGCGAATGGCGAGTCTGGGACAGGAATCAGTGAGAATGATGCGGTTGACGCGGAGGGTAATCTGAGAGAAAAAGGAAAGAAAGGCTTCCTCGACGAATTGGGCGACTTATGGGACGAGAATCAGTACAATGAAGAATTTGATTTGGAGGGCTTCCTAGGGAAGATGAAGGGCTGAGGCAAGACTGGTCCCTATTCGCAAACAGCACATTGGAATGCGGCATCTCTACTACTCGGCTTCTACATGAAAAGGCGTTATTTTTGGTCTATGCGGTGTTGCTTTCGCAACATGGTGGCGTTCATCGGCGCATAGACTACTTGACAGGCTGGCTTGGCTGATTTGGTTCTCTTTGCCTGCTTAGACCAGGTCCGGTCGTGCATTTACAACGGTTGGACCCTGTGATGGCATTTGTTTTAGCATGGCGCTGGAGGGCCTATTTCTACTCTTCGGATTTGTGAGGGGTGCATGGTTTAGTGCAGTCTGCATTAGGTAGATCGATTCAACCGGGCTCACAATGGCCAAGATTGCGGTCACAATCGAGAATTTAATTTACAATGACTTCATTGTCGCTGCTAAGTTTTGCGTGGTTGCTCTCGTTCGGTGGTAGCCATCACCGCTGCATCCCTATCACGATACATGTCTTCCGGGGGTCTCCACCCGCAAACAAACCAATTGACCACCCTACCCCCTTCTCCATATATTATGTATGCTGTGACATACGAAGCTTTTCGACCTCATCTCACAAGAGCTACCCGCTTACGGTTTTGCGTACTCGGCAGCCTTCTCCGAGGTATGCGTTCATCAAGCTAGCGAGTGCAATGGTCCAGCAACTTCCTATTTCGCAGTGACATGATACCCCTACGTGGTCCCCAGCTCAAAGATATAGCTGCTCGTTCCAGCATTTATCTGACACATTGATATACTCGATGTAGAGATCGTTAGATTACGGGAAGTAGCCAACGGAAGCTGCACTACGCCTAGGGTGTAGATTAGTATCTATGAAAATATTAAAGCGTCTTCGCCGCCCCCCCCCACCCTCCGCCAAACAGAAGAAATAGCGACTAATCTAAACTGACAACAGCGGCTAGAGACTCCTCTCCATCCCGGACGCCTTGCACTCTATGGCATTTGTTGACTGTACTAAAGGAAGAAATTCCTCGTGTCAGAATTCACAAAGACTTGCGCAGCGGCTAACAATAAGTATGGGTCCAGACGTGTCCTTTCTAGTTGGTGAACGGAACACGATAATATTCGTCCTGCTCTTTCCTCCATACGTATCGCTCAGTCTCTCGTCAAACGCAGTCCTTTGGGATTTGGAAGCACCAATTGGCTCAGCTTCACTGTGCTTTTGTAGGTCGCCGTCATGATCGAGAAAGGGTTGTTAAAACTGTCTTGCACTTGCTATCTATCAGGCGCTGCTCTGTGCCTATTGTACTGGATTCTTCCTTGGTTATTTATAGACAATTGCTTGGTACTGAACATAGGAGACACCTTTTTTTTTTAAGTAACTAGCTCGCCAGCCTGTTTGGGAGTGAGAGATCTTTGCATTCTCTGGCACCAGCATCTCAACACCACTAGGCTATCTCTCTCATGCAACCACTCTCAAACCCCGGCCAGTAAGTCCGCGGAGTCATCATTGACTGCCGCCTTCCCACCCTTTCCACCGCTTCTCCTTCCTCGTCTACCCTTCTTCCCTTCGCCTCGCATACCAACCTCTCTCTCCCACTCCTCAGCATCAACAACCACGCCCTCCGGTAAGACACCTTCACTCATAAGCACACCCCCGCCATGCTTCCTACTCTCTACCCTTTTGAAGAACTTGTAGGGCAAAAGTCCATTCTCATTGCCTTCAGTAAGAATAACGCCATTTTCGCTGGCAAAGAACTTGATACCCGCTTCCAACGCGGCGTGAATGTCGATGTAAATTAGGATTGTGGAGGATTTGCGCATACCTGAAATGACAGGCGGCGCCTCTTTCTCTTCCCTCCCTGTAACTCCGATCCCGGACGTATCTTGAATACTAAAGCCGGCGGGGAGTCCGGAGGCAAAGTGCATGTGATTCCTCCCCATCCTCCTCAAGCCGCCGCTCTTCAAGATTAGTTTCCAGGCCGATTCGTCGGTGCCATGTACCACCATCTCGGGTACATTGTCGGCTTCCGTAGTGATTGGGGTCAGTAGGCCGTCGGTATCGACTTTTATAGAGTGGCCTTGGTTCGCACGAATGAGATAGTCGGATGGGTCGCATGATTCAAGGGTCGGTTGAAGGGGACCTGATTCGAGAGTCTCATGCGGTAGTGAAGCATTCTCTGGCGGCTTATCGAGTGACGATATGTGAATCATAGAGAAGCGTTGTTTGTCGTTATTCGTGACAACTTCCCGGAGTTCAGCGAACGTGATGTTCAGAGATTTCAGCGCACGTGTGTTCAACTGCGTCCCGTCAGGTGTCCAATCAACTTTTTTAACCAACAAGCGTTGTACTCACGGCATCACCAACCCCCACATACCCCCCCTTCCCCAACTTCAACCCCTCTTGCTGCGCCCCATGCCTAAGCAGCCAACTCAATTTTCGGGAAACCTGCTGCTCCCTCGGCGCATCTCTCGGATTTCTTCCACCCCTCCCACCTCTCCCACCACGTCCGCCTACCATATTTCTCACAGCCCTATGCACAAAGTCTTTTGGAGGAATTTCGGGAATGGGAGGTCAACTGTGACCTTTTGATCTGCTCTGTGTGAATTCTTTGAGGAAATAGGATCAGTGGGCGAGATTTCGGTGCTCGTCCGTGGCAAGGGTAAAAAAGCTTGGGTGTAGTTGTGGCAGGTTTGTGCGGATGCGAGCCACAGGCCACAAGAATGGTGCGCCACTTCCCCATCTGTGCTTGTGGCGTCCGATCAGCGAACAGCCACCGGCGGCCGTCGTTACTAGCCACACTACTACACGCTCTGCAAACAAGGTTCACTTGCTAGTTCGGGACTTCGGAAATATGGTCTTCTAAAACCACTTTTCATCAACTGTTCTGCCGTACATGGGGCATTATAATAGATGTGACAGGATTCTTTTCCTTTTATCATTGTAGCTTTATTATATCATAAATACGCAGCGGAGATACCTCCATCATCGGTACTTAGATTCTCCCCTGAGCCCGCACCACGCATCCAACCTCTCCAGCGATATCCATATTACCACATTGAACTCCGCTTTTGGCTCTCGCCATATATATCCTTCTTTCCATTTGAAAGCGTACATACATAATCACAAAAACACCACCGCGACACCCCGAGATTTTGGTAGCAGATCAAAACCATATCGCGGTCGCATGAAACATATCATCGCGTCAATTCATTATGGCCCCACCACGTCTATGCAATTCCGCCCAGAAAAGAACTCCAACAAACCAAGAATGGGTATCCTGAATGAAAGAACAAGAGACCTAACGAGAGATACTGCCCTCGCTGCCTCAAGGACCAGCCTGGTGTATTACGACGTTGTACAAGACTGTCGTCCTTCCTATGGTCCAAGAAAACTATAACGCGTCCTTGTATATCGAAGTCGCCCGGGGTACTTATCAAATTCGGTATGTGTACGTGTGCGTGCGGGTTGAAGTGATGCCGTCCCGGGGCGAACGAGCGGACGTGGGCGTAAACCCGGTCACAGAAGGCAGATGTTGGCCGCTGAAATAGGGGACATCGGAGTCGTATCCAAGATTCGAGCGTGCTGTAGCGAGCGCACCGTGTCATGATCTCGCGTGTTGACGACGATTTCTCATCTATACTCATCATTTCGCGGCATTTCCCTATCGTGTCTCTATCTTTCTCAGTGCCATCCTCCCATTGAGGGCCCGCTAGGAATGAAGTTCGGATGACCTCTGTATCCCGTCTCTTGACCACTCAGACCTAGCCCTTGATCTAAACACGGGAATAAAAGTCAGCGAGATTCGTCTAGAAGTGAGGTGGCTATTATCTTAGACTAGGAAGCGAGGCTTCTTTGTAAACTACGACGTAGTTTATACCTCCGAGTTACGTACCGATAAAAGTCTGCGCCCACTCCTCGCCACTGAAGATTTCGTCAAAGTTCAGGCTGGCGCCTTGCTGCAGAGGCATTTGCGGGGCCTGCGAGGTTGGCGGCAGATGGAAGCCTCTTTGCTGTGCCCCTTGCATAAGATACACGGGCATCGGTCCCTGGAGCTGCACTTCATTGTCCGACCGCCTTGGGCCTATCTGTGTGTTACTCATTCTGAGTGGGCTATTGATGACCGGAGGATCTGGTTTGATATCTATACCAGCGGCTTGGAGCGCTATTTCGGTCATGGTGGGCGGCTCGTGCTTGAATCCGAAGTTTTGCGCATGGCTGTCTTCGAAGGTGGTCATAGGCTGAATTGGGTAAGCCATCGGATCAGTGGACGGGAACATCATTGTAGAAATATCCGATAACGGAACATTGAGATTTGTGGGGTTGGTGAATGCGTTCGTTAGCGGCGCAGTTGGGAAGGACTGAGCAGGTCGTGGCCTAGTTGTCGGCCCGGTAGCCATGCTATAATTGCTCACGCTACTAGCAGAAATCGAGGTGAGACTGGGAGAAGGTTCGAAGAAGTCGGAGCTCGAGCGCGAAGGCGAGTTCAATGTTGGGTCAACCCGAAGATTTGCGAGGTGCGCTTGCGACACTGGTGATACGATCTGTGTGTTGTCGGGCGTACTTTCGGGGAAGGTGGAAGCCCGTGGGGGGACTGTCGAAATGAAATCGGAGTCCTGCTTTAATATGTTCGGACGGCTGCGGAGGGACAGTGATGAGCTTCCATGCCGACGCTTCTTGCTTTCTAGAACATCGCTGCCGCCTTTGACAGAGTCCGGCAGTCTTTCGAAGATTGTCTGTATTTCCGTTAGCTATAGTAGCCACAAGAAGAGCTCGTGGTGCTACCTTTAGAGTCTCCGAGCACCTATCCGCCGCCAAGCTTCTCTTTGCGAAGTACTCCAATAACTTCTTGCCTTCTACCGCATCGCGAAACAGCTCGAAGCTTGTGGGGCTAGCGGGGTTCTCCAGAATAAAATAGAGAATTGACATGATAGCGAAGAACGTAGTGTACATCGAGAACCAATATGCACCTACGAGAAGACCTCGGTTCTTCATCTCAGCGGTGACATGAATGATGTTGCGCGAGACGCTAATGCATGCCGAGGCGCAGGCGAAGGCTCGCTGGTCTACGGCTGGCTGGTTTTGATTTGGCGGAGCAACGTAGTGTAGAAATGGCCTGTAAAGGAGCAATTGGGCGTGAGCAAAACTCATCCGCAGGAGTTGTTGTACTCTGCCGCCACAGTCAGCGAAGGAAGACAAACGCGTAAAATATAACTTACCTAATGATGATCGGTGGGGCTCCTCCGCCTGGCTTAAGCGCCATAGGTAATTCATCAAGCCACCGTTGCAAACTCTGTTCAATTTCGCGAATCTTCGAGTAACTCACCGAATATGTCACTGAATACTTACCACCCGACTTGGTTCCCTTGCTGGGATAGACGTTCTTGCAGATGTTGCTGAGAATCTGAACGATCTTGGTATGAGCATTGCTGGCGGCCATGACGGAGATCGTCCCCTCGGGCATAGACCTGATTTCTGTTTCGGTGATGTACTCATCGTCAACTTCCGTGGGGAAGTCTTGGTCAATATCATCGTCGTCCAGAAAGTACGGAAGCCCAAGCATTGCCCCAACGTATGTATCCATCCTTCGAATTACCCAGAACAGGCGCTTGCGAGTCTCGGCTTCGATCGGGCTGAAATTGATGTTGAAGGACCGGTGGAGGCCCATACGTATCGCTGATCGAAGAGCAATCCCGATATAGGCGTAGCAGGTGGAGAGTTTGGCAGAGCTCTGCAGGAATTGGATCATAAACACGATGGCTTGTAGAGAGCTCAGATCCCGACAATCGGCGATGTCCAGCAGCTGGCGCGATGCTCGAAAGTACTTATAGCTAGAAGGTATCAGCGCATGAGTGCCAATACCAGGGCATAAGACCTACCCTGCTTCGATGTTTGCCTCGTAACCGGTCTGGTCGGGGTCCACGTTGCTTTTCGAGAATAGAGTCCCCAACGCCAAAACGGCGTACAATAGTGGCAAGAAGCTGTTCTCAACATTGCTGTAATCCTCCGGTGCCGTCTCGTATATTCGCTCAAAGGATTTGTAGAACGAGGGTAGATGGACTACGCGTAGCAACGCACCAGCATCAATCAGGGCGTTGTCGCAGAGCTGTTGCGCTTCTCCCCTGGGCGGTAGATCAGTACCGGCTGCCTGTATGGTCGACGAATCTGCAGGCGATGGATGCGCCGAGCTCGGTGAATCGAGCACTTGGGAATGAGGTCGGTATTTGAAAGGAGACTTGTTGCCGATGATATGTCCAAAGTCCTGTTGAATTCTCCTCATAAAGCTCCACCCCGAAGAATGGCCATGGTAATCCCAATTTCCATCCTCATCCAGATCTAGCTGCCCTGTCGCTGTTACCATTGACTCTAGATGGGAGTCAGATGCGTCTGCTCTGGCTGCATCTTCATGATGTTGGGCGATGTGCGCGCTAAGCTGTACCTGTTGTTGACTCGGGACCCCAGTTGATAACGGAGGAAGCACTCCGTTTTGGAGATGTGCATCGATGCTGGAGTCATTGAGATCAAACGTTGGAGACATCAAAGAGAAAAGTGCTTTAGCCCGCTTTAACTGGGTCTCGAGGGCTTCAACGTACTGAGGCGTAGCCGTTCGTCTTCTGTTTGAAGGTTGATCGTAAGTACATTCTGCGATTTGTTATTATGGCGATGGCGCATGATGTAGATGTGGCGCAAAAAACTTACCATAACTATACACAGTACAGTGTGTGCACGGCTGCTTGCCGTCACACTTGATCTTCTTCCTTCTGCACTCATCGCTGCGCCTCGTTAAACGCCACACATGGACTCGACGGGAATCAGGGACATACCATGCGCGCGTTACTCTCCTCCGCTTCTGCACGGGCAGCGTAACGGGCTTCGATGGTTGATCATCGGTGTCGTCGCTGATTGGTGACTGTTGGTCTACTGCGTTGGGCGTGTCTTCGAGCTGCGGAGCACCACTGTGAGTGGAGTCGCCGGTATGGACATCGATGACCGGGGAATGAGGAGCATCCATGGTGTGGCACAGAGGGTGAGCATTGCAGCCTGGGGGCACGCGCAAGCTAAGAAGAATCGGATAACCGTCATCGGGTGTCTTGACTAAGCAGCGGGGAGGGGCGGTGGAAGCGCAAGGAGTGGATAGCCGCTGGGACGGAATTTAGGTGGATCATGGGCATGGGCGGAACTGAAGTAGCGCCGAGCATTCGAGGTTTGGCATTTGTTAGGACTCCTCCGCTGAAAGCTGCACCAATGATCTTGGGCGATGATGAAGGAGCAAGATTCGCATTGGCACGCGAGCCCAGAGAACCGGTGTCTCGCGGAGTGGTGAGGGCTGGTCAAGGCACTCGGCACATCGTCACACTTTACCTGCCCCTCTTTGGCCATTGGCCTGCTTCTCTCTGCGATGACATTTGCGTAGGAGGGTGCACAAAGGGTTAGCCGCGGCGGGGATAGCATGTAACTGCGCCAATGCCAAGGTCGCCTATCCGCAGCCTGCGTTGTAAGTTGTGGCGTCAGAGCGCTTTGTCGGGCGTTGCGAGGCGCATGATGCCAATCTGAAAAGAGGGGTTCCCGCAAGAAGCCACCACTGCCACAAGTTCGTTCCAGCACCCAGCACCCAGCAGCGAGGAGCTTAGGGCCGAGCCAGTGAGGGTGCGGCGGAACGACGTGGTGTGGTGCGCGCTATGGATCAAGGCTGATGCCCCGAATCTCGCGATGAAAGTGCTTTCTAAAAGGCTCCTTCAGCCGTTTTGTTGCTCCTCGAAAGAGCATCGGTTGCCGTTTGGAGGAGGATCAGCACGGATAAGCGTGCCGGGCTCGTACCCGATGGCGTATGGCGAGCCTCCCTCATGGTTGCCAAGCTCGCTTCTCGGCTGCCTTCGTCTGACGGTTCCACCCCTCCACCCAAGCCACGAATGCACCGCCAATTGTCCCAATGGGCTAATCGACATGAGTTTAGCCGGGCACGTCTGTGCCACTATATGTCCATGAGGCGCGACCGGGGGTCTTGGGTTGAACGTCCCCGCTACGCCGGAAAAGATGCATGCCTCAGTATCGAGCCCGAGACCGACAAGTAGACGGATAGATGTCCTGTTTCAAAGGCGGAGAAAGGTATAGCCTTTTGCACACCGAGAGCGTGGTAATCTAGCTGTAATACCACCGGATTTAAACATACGTATGGGGAGCAGCGTACTGAATCGGCAAAGGTGAGTGGTAGACACAAGGTCTCGTTGTGCAAAGGACGCCTTGTACGAAACGCCGAAGTTGTCCGAGAGCACGACTCAGAAGTCCCTGTCTATTCATGACGCCCACTCTTGACAGGTCGTTGGGAGAAGAGTCTGCTCCCGGGCTGCTGCTAGCTGCCCGGCAGACAAGCCAGGCTTCTAGCGCCGCCTCCGCTTGGCCTTGTGCCACGAAATGGTGCATCTGGTGTTGTGAATAGGCCGCATTACGTATTTGGGCCAGGATACTCCCCACCCTGATAGTTGGAGGGTTCGCGACTGGGAGCCACGCCAAGCAGGGGCTTGACTGCAGCACCCTTCCTCACCGCCATGTGGCGTCATATGGGTTGCGAACCGTGTCGGGGCTGCCACGGAGAAGATTGGGAGGCGCTCCGAAGCTTGATCGACAGGTTCGATGGACATAGCAACGAGGCTAGAGAATCCGGTGGTGATGCGAGCATCCTTCGCGAGAGCTGGGCGTCGGCATACCAAGGCTCTGCGAGTGGGTGAGGATATTAGTGTCGCCTGATGTCTGCAGATGCCCACGTAATAGAGACAAGAGGAGAAAACAAGGACGGGGGTCGTTCATTGCTCTCTTGGCGTGTACCAGCGTGGTAGCTCTGGCGCAGTGACTGCGCCAATCATTTGCAGCCACACAGCCAGTCGCTATTCTGCTTGCCTGCGCCTGCGCTCATAAGATGGATGGAAGCTACAGAGTGTGGTCGGCTCGGTTTGTGGCCGGACTGTGGCAGTGAGAACTGGACCTGCCCGGAAGGATTGGTAGCGAATATAGATGGAGGCACAGGCAAGTCATACTTCAGTAACAGTGGACTGCTGCTGTGGTCATGGCGTGGCTATTTCTGCAGCGTTGGGAGGGGGGTGGGCCATCAGAGTGAATCTTCTCGAGTTCTTCTCAGTGTTTGTGGGCTATGCTACTTCAGGCTCACGTGCTCGGCTAATAAGTCATCCGCCGCCAAGCCCACACAGGTCAACCGACCTTTCTGCGACTTCAACATCACGCCCCTACTAACACACAGCACCACCCTAAATCGAGCACCATGTCGACCTTCGAGCCCGTCATTGTACGTACGCTTCCTTCATCGAGCACCATCCCCCCGCCGCCGGACATCATTGTGGCTGCGGCGCTGTCGGGTCCCCAAGTCGCTATACAACCCCCGGCATAGAGCCTCTGCTAACATGCACCAAGGTCATTGACGGCAAGGGCCACCTGCTCGGTCGCCTGGCCAGCACGGTCGCGAAGCAGCTGCTCAATGGTCAGAAGATTGTAGTCGTGCGCTGCGAGGCCCTCAACATCTCCGGAGAGTTCTTCCGCGCGAAGCGTACGTTTACCCACGGAGACTGAGCAAGACCGGCAACAGCCAGATACACGCCAGATTTAGAGATGGAAGGCCATGATTGATCAAAATTGGCTGACGTTTGGCATAGTCAAGTACCAGGCTTTTCTCCGCAAGCAGACCCGTTACAACCCCACCCGCGGAGGTAAGATCCATCCCCGGCTGTCTCCTCGCTATATGCGCGAAGTGAGAAGCTGAGCATAGCTGATCTGCACTAGGTCCCTTCCACTTCCGCGCCCCGTCCAAGATGTTCTGGCGAACGGTCCGTGGTATGATTCCGCACAAAACTCCCCGCGGCGCCGCCGCCCTCGAGCGCCTCAAGACCTTTGAGGGCGTCCCCCCACCATACGACAAGAAGAAGCGTGTTGTTGTCCCGCAGGCCTTGAGGGTGCTCCGGTTGAAGCCTGGTCGCAAGTACTGCACTGTCGGCCGCCTCGGCCATGAGTTCGGCTGGAAGTACCAGGACGTTGTTGCTAGGTATGTCACATTTACGCCATTGAGCTCTGCAGTGTATACTGACCCCTGTCTAGGCTCGAGGAGCGGAGGAAAGTCAACGGCCAGGCGTACTACCAGCGCAAGAAGCAGGCCCAGAAGCAGCTGGCGCAGGCCAAGAAGGACGCAAAGGTGGACGATAAGACTAAGGAGCAGTTGGCCTCGTACGGCTACTAGGGGGGGACAGGTGACGGTGTTATGGCGGCTGACGCAAGTCGGCAGGAATGCGTGGGTTTCATGGTATCTTTTCGACCTCTGACATATTTTCGACTGTTTGGGGAGTGTCCAGGCAAAAAGAGCTTCAAAGCGCTCACGAGTTTACGGGTCTTCCTCTTCACGGCTAGAATCCTCTTCAGGCTAGAAGAAACAAACAATGAAAAGCTCAGGGCCGCACGGTCGGTAATGCGTGATGCTGTTGATGTCAACGTGCCATATGTTGCCTCGGTCGCGATCGTCGCGCGTGAAGGTGCCCTTCATCGCGTCATTTACCTTACTGCTGGTGCACGACGCACAAGTGGATGCGGCCGGATGATCGTCTTGCTCCGCCCGGGCGGCTAACCTCGGCTTTGATGATTGTGTCCAGCTCACTCCGAATGTATTTACCCTAAATTACAACTTTCTTACAGCTCGATCTATTAATTCTTTGACTTCGCATTTGCCCCGCCACATCTGGAACATGGGAATGAAGCAATTGGCAGATGCGCAGGATGAGTCCCTTCGATAGGTTGCAGAGGCTCGCCTCGCACTTCACGTCAGCGGATCCGGTACCGGGGTCGAGCACAATACAGCCTGGGGACAGCCATGAGTACCATCATAGGCACAACTTCCATACACTATCGCCTACATCATTCCTGTGGAGAGCAGCATGTATAGAACCGGAGGTGTGCTCCCTATCCGTCAAGCCGATTCGTGCGCTGATGACCATGAACGCTATTTAGGCCACAGCAATCTTCCATAAGACAGCAAATAACAAAATCTTGCGCCGTTCCTACCTCGAATTTGCCGACCGCGCACGTGGTCTCGCGTACTACCTGCTCAAGCACAACTTCAAGCGCGTCGGCATCCTTTGCACAAACACGCCCGCCTTTCTCGAATCGCTCTTCGGCATCGCGGCAGCCGGAGCTGTTAGTGTGGGCGTGAACTATCGTCTCAAAACGGATGACATCTCGTACATTTTCCAGCACTCAGAGGTCGATTTGATAATCGCCGACTACGAGTTCGAGGCTTTGTTAAACAAGTTCAAGAGTGAGAGGCCCGATGTGAAGGTTATTGTGGACACGGATGTGGATGTCACAGAAGGACATTTGGGCGGGCCTTTTAACGACGCCGTGTTAGAAGGTCTCAAGCACGATCGCTCTTCCGGAAATCACGGCTGGGCAGCCTTGCAATCGCAAGCCGCAGACGAAGAAAGTACCCTCGCACTCGCATACACGAGCGGGACGACAGCGCGACCGAAGGGCGTGGAGTACACTCATCGGGGTTGCTACCTCGCTGCCCTAGGGAACGTCATAGAATCTGGTCTCAACTACCACAATGGGCGCGCAAAGTACCTCTGGACGCTGCCCATGTTTCACGCAACGGGCTGGACGTTTCCGTGGGCAGTAACAGCTGTGCGCGGTACACACTACTGTTTGAGAAAAATCGACTACCCAGAGATTTGGAGTTTGCTCAAGTCGGAAGGGATAACTCATTTTAATGCTGCGCCTACTGTAAATACGCTCCTCTGCGCAGCAAAAGAAGCGGAAAGGCTGGAGAACCCGGTCAGGGTTACGGTCGCAGCATCTCCACCCTCAGCATGGCTTTTCGAACAGATGACAAACTTGAACCTACAGCCAGTGCACGTCTACGGTCTCACAGAAACATATGGTCCCATAACGAAAGGTTACCACATGCCGGGGTGGGAAGACTTGGAGACGAAAGAGAAGTACGCGAAAATGGCCAGGCAGGGACATGGGTTTATCACTAGTTTGCCTGTGAGGGTCATCAAAACGAGTGATGGTGTCAAGGAAGGCGAATTGATAGATGTACAGAAGGATGGGAAGGAGATTGGAGAGATCGTGTTTGAGGGAAATATTTGTGCAAAGGGATACTATAAGGATGCTGAAGCTACGCGGAAGCTGTGGGCGGGTGGCGTCAGTCACAGTGGCGATCTAGCGGTTTCACATCCTGATGGTGCAATACAAATCGTTGACCGCGCAAAGGACATCATCATCTCAGGTACATGACCTTCACGCTCATGGTCTGCAGGAAGAGGACATAACTAACATCTGCAGGTGGTGAGAACATCTCCTCTGTCGCTTTAGAATCCATGCTCGCCACACACCCTTCCGTCTTGGAGGTCGGTGTCGTTGCCGTCCCAGATTCACACTGGGGAGAGCGGCCCAAGGCTTTCGTCACAGTAAAGGCCGGAGAGCAGCTAGACGGGAGAGAGGTGGTTGATTGGGCCAGGCATAAGAGTGAGATTAGTAAATTTATGGTGCCGAGAGAGGTTGTGGTGGTGGCGGAGTTACCAAAGACGAGCACGGGGAAGATCAAGAAGAATGTACTTAGAGAGTGGGCCAGGGGCCATGAGGGTGCGAAATGAGGATGATCGGGGTGTAGCAAATCCCCTCTATGATAGAATCACCTAAGTGCTTGGAAAAAAAATATGCAGCGCTAGTCGGTAGGGCAATACTGAAACCTAGCTACCATACTCCTAAGTCCAGTAGACTATAGTATATATATACTATATCCTCCTGTTATAAGAGATGGATGTGAGTAGGATTCGCGACGGAAGTCATGACGAAGGTAATTTTTATACTGTGGGCGACAGTGTGGGTGCATTACTCTTCGCTACCGCTATTGGGGTCTCCCAACGTTCTACTCAATGACTCTAATGCTTACCCCTTTTCGTTGCCTGTTAATGTTCAAAATATTATCTCCTCGGTCGTGAAAATCTCTTACAATTAATAGTACAATATAGAGCTCTGTAGCTCCACTATCGTATATAAGGTGTGGGTATAGCACGTATGCTGTGTATAAACTGCTAGTGTGTTTTGTACGGATCTTATAAAAGGAACTCCCACTGTGTAAATCCAAACAAATTGTTGAAGAAACAAGTGGTATTAACTTGATACCATACAAGGAATACTATAAACATTCGCGAAGAAAAACGAGCAGAACACTCCTCTTTATATGCCTTTGGTTGCTCCATCTTCCTCTGGGTAAATAACTCCATCTCTGCACGCGCCTGATCGTCAAGCACGGTAGTGCTATCATCATGTAGTGTAGCCCAGTATATGGAATCCACCTCGAAGCCCTTCCTTGCTGCGTAATTAAACCAGAAACGCCGGGTCCGCCACGAGTCGCGCATGCGAGCAGAAAGAGGCAGTGCACTAGTTTTCTTACAAAGTGATGACTCCGCTTCCACATGCCCCAACATTTGGAGGAAATGGTCCATTCTAGGCCCGTAGAGGGCTAAGGATTCTTGTAAAGCGCAGCGATCTAGCCAAGTTTCCGGTCCAGATAATAGAAGCCACCAAGGCGGGTCGTACGCGAATTGGACCGGCATAGAATTTGTAAACTCAAAATCAAACACGGCAGTAATCTGCAGAGTTTATGGATTCACAAGCATATTCGCAGGTCGCAAATCATCGCAGAAGGGTATAAATGGACCAGTATCATTAATACAATACTTTGGGATTAGCTGTACGAACTGACGACGAGCAATAAATCGCTTCCGAGCGATTTCTTCGTCATCAGCAAGGTTGCGCTGGGTCCAAAGGTGGTCCAGATGCTCGTTCGCGACTGATCTGAAGAAGTCGCTTGGGCGATAAATGGGCGCAGTAGGAAACCGATCACTGGGGTAGAATGCGACAGTTGCCAACTCGTTCATATTATACATTAGAGGTCTTCTAATAACCCAATTTGCGTAGTCGTCCTTCGATATGGCTCCAATGCGGGGTAACCGAAGCTGAGAAATTTGAAGCATATAATCTGCAATTTGACGATAGATCTTGTCTAAAATTGTCTTGCCGATGTTTGGGTTGAGAACCATGCCCTCCTGATCCGGCCGCTTTAGGATAGTCGATAGAAGCGTTCCCTCAAGATAATCCATGATGATGAATGGTCCGAATTGGAGTAAGTTCCTCGCTGCTGTCTTTGTTGTTGGCTTTGCCGTTGTAGCCCAGCTATGCACTGTGGGGAGAGGAATCGTGGTGTGTTGGCGGAGGTATTCCATGGTCTGAACCTCGTTCTCGACCTTTTCGTCCCTCAAATCTGTAGCTGTGTGTCCCGGTTTAGGGAACCGAACAAGAGCGTCCGCAAACCCTTCACCGAAGTGGATTCGGAAGCTAAAGTTGAAGGCACCCTTAAGGAAACCAGCATATGTTCCGGGTCCGCATCCTAGGAGACGAGCAACGTAATCCGCTACCTCTGCCTTGTTGTCGAAAAACCTACTCAACCGGGCTCTACACTCATCATCACCGTCGGTCTCGGCTATCTCGTCGAAATATGACTTGAGCGAGTATGTCTTCTGTTGAGGCATGTTGAGAAGGGGAGGGGGAATAAGGAGAGCAGCTGGTCGTCTTGGTCTAGAAAGTGGAATGTTAGTTAGGTAACGAAACACTGTAGCAGTGTAAGATGTGTAAAACTATGGAAGAAGCGTGAAGGGTAATGGTGCGGCCTTCAAAATGGAAAGAGCCCTGCCCTCGTGCGGCACGCCGCCCCATAATTAATCCCAAGTTCCATTCATTATTGCAAGCGCCTGGAAAGCATAATTGGCGCTCATCAGTAATTACTAGCTAAGAGATGCCCCCAGAGCAGCTAACCAGAAAGGCTGTAACAAGTACCATTATAAGGTATGTTTTGCCAACACTATATTGATATCGCAACATAGTAGCATCACTTTTGGTACCTCCACAAGAATTGTGTGTATCGCCGTCAACTGTGTACTGACATCTAAATCACCATTAAATTAAAGTCATACAAAACATATGGAACCGTGCATAGGCAGTCCGCACATGGGCAGCCACTCACTCAAGAACCTCCAAGCCCACCACATCCGGCGCCCATCCATCACCGACCCCGCTGAAAACAACCACATTGTCTCCTTTCTTGAAACCATCGACCTCAATCGTCAAGCGTCCATCCTCAACCCAACTCTGACCCGAAAGTGGGACCGCCCACTTCTTGGGTGCGCCGCCATTGACCCCGATATTGACGTTGCGTATGTTAGAGTTGGTGTGGTCGAAATTGACAAAGTCGAAGGCAAGCAGTTTCTTGCCGGAACGTGTAGTGGCAACAGAGTGGAAGGTTGCGGTCGAGCCTTTGCCGAGAAACTGAACCCTGGAACCAGATTGGCAAGTGTTGCAGATTGTGAGTATGGCGGAGCCGGTGAGGGTAGCGCTGGCAGCGCCATGATAGCCTGTTGACTTGTGTGGGCTCTGGGTCTTCTCAATATCGGAAAGAACCCATAGTTTCATCTCGTGCGCCTTAAGGTCAAATGTGACCAACCCCGCACGACGTCCCAATTCTTGTGGCGTCCAGGGATCCCTAACTTTTGCTGCTTTGATGTCCAGCGAGCGCAGATCGAATTGGACATTTCTGCTTTTATTCCTCCAGTTTGCGACTCCAAGGACCTGCTTCCCACCGTGTAAGTCCCCGAGCCAGACATCCCACTCCTCTTCGGTGTATCTCCGAACAAGATGCGCAGGTTTGCCATCTTGGTCTTGATTGATCGCAATGATTTCTTTCTTGGACAGTATCTCAAGTGAATGTTTTGCGAGTTTATTATCCAATATAGCGCCGATAATCAGTGGAGATTTGTTGATGGCCCACATCTGGAAATGAAAAGCCTCTTCTTCCGGAGTGAGGACGTTCAGTCCAACGCTATGCAGAATGTCAGTCAAACCCCTCGATAGATCCACAAAGGAGACAAGGCGACATACATCAACATATCCATGTCTGGAAATTGCCCAGGTGCTGCGTTGCGAGCGTATGGCACTACTTGGTTCGTAATACGCCAGATGCTTGCCCAGTCTTTGCTAATGTCGCCGCTCATTCTCCAAGTGTTTGCAATCTTTGATGCCCTGATATGTGGTTAGGAGTGCCAAGGTATTATGAGCGGCGACGTACCAGTCACCAACATTATCCCCCAAACCCCACTGACACAGGAAGTATTGAATATCACGATCCACTTTCTTCAAGCTAGCGGCCATTTTCTGGAAGCGAGTGGCATCTGTAAACATGGGACTGCCGTTATCTCCTTGGTCTACGGCGTTCGCTGCATAGCAGTTGTCGTACTTAAGGGTATCGCCTCCCCACTCAGCAAACGACTTCGCATCCTCATCCTCGTGCCCTGTAGTTTGATCAATAACCGCACCAGAGCACACTTTGCCCGCTAATCTTACCGAGGGAACCAGTTATGGGATAAGGGTTACACTGTAGATAGCCAGCCCCAGAATACAGCCCAAACTTCAGTCCGCGGTCATGCAGAAAGTCCCCCAGCGCCTTGCCCCCAGACGGGAAGGTGGAAGAGTTCCATTGCATCCTGCCCTGGCTGTCACGCTCCCTCGCGTTCCATGCACAGTCCGTTGTGACAATCGTGTAACCTATGTCCTTGAGCTTCTTGTCGACCAGTCCTTGTGCATTCAGCTTCACTTTATCCTCGCTGATGTCGCAAGTATAGGCGTTGTAGGAGTTCCAGCCCATGGGTGGGGTGAGTGACCTGAATGTTTTGGCATGGACGGAAGGCGCCAGGAGAGCTAGCAGCAGCCCAAGTTGGAAGAACATATTTGCTAAGACGAAGGTCAATCGAGGTGCGAACTGGTGTTTTGGTAAATTCAATTGCATAAGAGGGGCTTTTATAATGCAGATTATGAGCATAGCCAGCCGAGCCCATGTAAATCAGTGTTGTCCGCTGGTGACGTTCCAATGCTAGACCCCCCAGCGAAAGGCAAACGACGTGTAAGGAGCAGTGACGTTGGCAGTCCTAGTTGTTCGGTGAGGCAATAGCTAGCCTGAGGGCAGTTGAACACTGCAATGGTCTAGCGATACATTTGACGTGGTGAAGGAGCGCTAACGTTGTTTGTCTTCACGCCTCATGTGGTGATATATGCACGGTACAGTAGGATACAATGAATGAATGTGTTAGAAAATTGGAGGTTGACGCCTATATGCTCCATAAATAGTCGGCAGTGCGGCATTGCGGAAGGTGCGAGATGTAATCTGGTATCCGAGTACTAAAGCTCTTCGACAAGGAGGCACATATTATGGCAAAGTGTACCCTCCATCAATGATAACGTCGCTGCCAGTCTGATAGCTTGAAGCATCGCTAGCCAGATACAGGTATAGCCCTTTTATCTCCCTCGTATCGCCTTGCCGTCCTAGTGGGGTCATCCTGTGCGCTTCATTCTTGACTTGATCTGATGCACCCATTGCCGTGGTGAAGAACCCAGGCGACACCATATTCACCCTTGCGAACTCACGCCACTCGCGCGCAAGAGATTTACCGAGATGGCTCACATAAGCTTTGGTTGCGTTATATATCTGTTTGACAGTCAGCCAGTCTGTGTTGTACGTATTTCCGGACTGAGTGTGGTGCCATACCGGTTGATCAACGGGCACGTTGACAATATGTGCTGATATGCTTGATGTGATGATCAAGTTTCCAGAACCTTGTCTCTTGAATACCTCGCCCACGAATTTGGCGCAATACACGACGCTATCGAGGTTGACGGAGTTGAGTTGCTTCACCTCCTCGAGCGGCATGTCTAGCAGCGGCTTGGAATTCGGCATCCCCGCGTTCGCCACAAATACATCTAGTTTCCCAAAATCCTTGACCACCTTTTGCACACCCTCTCTGACTTTGGCGGGGTCTGAGACATCAACTTGATAAGACACCGCCTTGACACCGTGCGTTCTGGATAGGCGTTCGGCGACGTCTATGGCGGCGGGGTTGGAGTTGTACCACAAGGCGACATGGGCGCCTGCTTCAGCGTATGCTTCAGCGACGGCGGAGCCGATACCACCGGATGCTCCTGATACAGCGCAGACGCGGCCTTTGAGGCTGAATTGATCGAGTACGTTGTTGGGAATGGAGGGGGCGACGCGGGGTGGGCGCTCTACCGCGCAATCTTCAACCGACATGGACATGTTTGCTTTCGAGTATGGCGAGTTTCCTGGCAGCCGGCAGATGGTTGAGTTGGTTAAGGGGGCTGAACAGTGAGAGAGCACGAAGGAAAACGATATGGGATAGGTGCTGCGGAGCACATGACGGCGCTGAGGCGTCATTGGTGGAAACTGTTTCTTAGCCTCTAGCGGTACATGGAGGTTGCGGTCCGACCTGGTCACGCAGCCGCAATCAACTTCATTCTCCAACGCCCTCCAATGCTTTCACACCCCTGACTTCGGCATGGCGCTCTTGGAGGGCCTCGAGGGCCCTCAATGCCTCTCTGATCTCCTCCACATGCTGCACCGCTTGAGCACCGCCAAAGGCCCTGACAGCCGCGTAGTAGACGTTGGCAGCAATCCTGCAGATATACTCCGACCACTCGCTCTCACACTGTTTGTACAGGTCCTTCTTAAAGTTGTCGTCGATGCGCTTCCTGGCGACCTCGTCGAAGCGGGATTGCTTCTTGTAGTTGCGGTAACCAAAATCGTGGCGGTAGCATGAGGGGGTGACTGGAGCGCGTCAGTAGGCGTCGGCGTGGAGGGGAGGAGGGCAGGTACAGCCAAATTCCAGCGGCTCGTCTGGGGAGCTTGAGCAGCCGTCGGACGCCCAGTCGAGGGTTGCGGGCGTTTTTGCAGCACGGGCAGCCGCGAACTCGGCGATGGTGGCTCGGAAGAGGAGACGGTCGGTCGCCTCAACGTCCGTCTCGCGTGGCAGGAGGGAGGTGGGTGCCGCGAGGACGCTGGCGACGACGAGGGCGACAAGGGCGACGGTGGTGAACATGGCGGAGCGCAGTGCGAATGCGAGCGGAGCGATGCGGGGTCGACATGTCGGCCGTGTTCGCCTTCAAGAGTGCAGTGTCGAGGCGGAAAAGTAAGTTGACCTGGCCTCAACAACAGAGCGCCGACGGCTGAGGCCACATGCCTTTGCAATGTGCGGCATCTCGTGGGGAGAGGCCATGGACGTAGGGGGAGGCCGTGGGGAGGCCGTGGTCCAGTGCAGAGGGCGGCGAATGGCACACGGCCGCGTTCTCGTGCGTTGGCGCGACACAGCGGGCAGCGAATGGCAGCCGGAAGCGGCCAGGGGGCGTCGACCGCGTGACGCTGCATGGATGCTCGCGCTGGAGCCAACGGCTGTACCCGCACCTCCGGCCGCCAGTGCCAGCTCGACTTTTTGGCTCCGCACGGGCCTTTGTTTACACCTGCACACACTCCCACTCCCACCACCACTGTCACCACCGCCGTCTCCCGTTCACCATTGACCCCGCCTGTTTCCGCTGATGCTTTCCGCCGACGCACCTGCTTCACCACTGCACCCTCTCTCAGCAACACAGTCCCGCTTGGGCGGACCCATACACAGCCCTGAGGGGCATCGTACGCCATGGACGGTCCTCCTCCGCCTCCGCCTCCACCCCATGGCACGAACCCAAAGACAACAGGCGGAAGCGGCGGCAGCAGCGGCAGCGGTGGCCTGCCCCCAGGCAACTATGACATCTTCATAATCCCACCGCACTCGTCGGGTGGCGGCTTCGTCTACCTGCCGAGTCTGCAGGTCCAGCGCAACAGCTTCCTTGCCGGCGTGGCCAGTACCTTGGCTAGCATTGCCGTGTGGATCATGATCGAGCCGACGGTCAAGCAATGGTTCATCATAGTCAGCCAGAGTGTATCGGCGGGCGGAAACGGCGTCGTGCTCCTGGTCGCCGTAGTCGGCATCGCCGGATGGGCATGGGGCAAGACTCAGGGCGTGGGTGGGGGCTTTGGCGGTGCCTTCGACAGCGGACGGCCAGGTGGAGGAGCAGGAGCAGGTGCAGGTGCATCAGGCACCAACTACCAACGTGCACCTCCGCCGCCTCCGCACGGCAGCTACCCCGGCGCCGGATCGCCTCCACCCCAAGGTGCCCACGGCGGTTGGCACGGCTCGCACCAGCAACGAGGCACCGCACCTCCCCCGCCACAGGAAGACGATTCGTGGTCAGGCTCGCAGGCCGACGCCGAAGCCCGCGCCAACTGGGAGAAAGCCCGCGAGGAGACGCGCAAGAAGGAAGAGGAGCGGAAAAGGGACGAGGAGCGAAAAAAGGCCGAAGAAGCCCAGAAGAAAGCCGAAGAAGCCCAGAAGAGAGCTGAAGAAGCCCAGAAGAGAGCCGAAGAAGCTCAGAAGAAGAAAGAAGAGGATCGGAAAGCGAAAGAGGAAGCCGACCGGCAAGCCCGTGCCAAGGCAGAAAAGGAGAAGTGGGAGAAGATGCGGGCTCGGGAACGGGAGCAGCGAGAACGGGATGCCCGCGAACGAATCGCCCGGGAACGGGCTCAGAAGGAAAAAGAAGCCAAGGAGAAGGAGGAGAGGGACCGGCAAGCTCGAGAAGCGGCAGCCCGGGAGAAGATTGAGCGAGAGATTCGCGAAAAGCTAGAGGCAGAGCAGAGGGTCAAAGCGGCAGAAGAGGCTGCGAGGAGGGCCGAAGAGGCCAGAGTAGCTGCCGAAAGGAAAGCAGCCGAGGAGAAGGAAGCCGCTATAAGGAGGGCGGCAGAGGAACAGGCCGCGAGAGAAGCTGCTGCTGCAAAAGCTAAGGCAGATGCCGACCGCGCTCAACGCCTAAAGGCCGCCCGCGAACGCGCCCAACGTGACCGCGAAGCCCGCCTCAAGGCCGAGGCCGACAAGCTCAAAGCACAAGCGGCAGCAGCAGCACCCACAGAGACCGGTCGACGCTCCACAACGTACGGCGGCATTGGGGCTGGTGAGCGGCTCGATCCCTATGCTGGAAGCCGAAGCCCACCTACACCCTCAGTAACCTCTACCCGCACCTCTCCGATCAAGGCGACCGTGACCCCGAAAAAGAACTATGAGAAGCCTTCAGCGAAGTCGTATGTTGGCACCGAAGACGAGCACTCGTTCCGTCCCTACGACACACCCGGCGCCCGACGCCCTCCAAAACCGCCTTCTCATGCTTCGTCTTCTTACACGGCATCGAGCTACGCGGCGTCACAGTCGACAGCGCGCACAACGCCGCCGCCAAGCCAGCGCGGTCCGTATTCGACAAATGATCCGGACAAGATACAGATCAAGGCCGTGTATCTGTTCAACGACTTGTTCCCGAAGCCGGTAGCACAGCTCGTGTCTAATGTAGGCAAGGTGACGGACGGTTTGATTCTGAAGATACAGTCTGAGGGTCTGTTCATCGACGACGATGTGAGGAATATACCGCAGCGCGAGTGGGACGTCAAGGCTTGGACGTTGAAGCTGGTTGAGGTAAGCTTGCCTCTCGTCCCATTTAGAAGTAGCTCACTGACTTTTAGACAGACTGGTGTAAACACGGCCAAGGGGCTACATATTTTCCGCGCCCATGTCCGCGACGCCGACGGCAAGAAATACGTCTTCCTTATCGACGACTCGGAAAGCTGGAAGCTGGCTATTGGGCTCCAGCGCCTGAGAAAGGGATCGCAGGTACGCAGTTTGCAGAACAGTCAGATGGCGCCGAGCGAAGTAACGAGGATTCTGAATTCGGTGCCCCCGGTATAACGCGTGTTGAGAGTTGTTGGTACACAAGTTGGAGGTTATAAAGTGGTGGCAGACACGTAGACAGGCATGCAGGTCTTGGTGTGGAATGTGGCCCATGCTTGGGTCACATACCAATGGAGATGGAAAAGCGTTCATTGTTTGTGCGATGCGATAAGATTCCCCCTTACATTGGGTTGAGTTCGATGAGATATCCTTCTTTGATCTTCTTCATCTTCTCTGCATCAGCGACGGAGTTTGTAAAGCAAGAGCCGGGTGTGGGCAGTATCATTCTCTTTGTATATTGCATGACGGTGTACATATGGCGCATGTTTGGGCTATTGTAGATAAATCAATCTTGGGATGGCGCAGTTGAAGATGAACGGGGAATATTGCAGGTTCTTTACGTTTGATATCCGATGTGTTGCCATATGGAGTACCTGAAAGTATTGCGCCAGTCCGTCGGACAGACTATTCCTCCGCAAGGCAATACCACCCATGCAAAACTAATGCGCAAGTCGGTGTTTGCAGTGTTGAAGGTCGACAGGGCTGCGATTGCAATCCTCGTGAAAGACTATGCCCGTTGAGTGATTGAGGGTCTGCGGAGGATCAGTGAGTAGTCGAGAATGTGATGGAAAACACGACAACCCACCTACCACTTGAGCACGACCTGGATGCTCTTATATGTCGAGACCGTGGAACAGACACATTGGCCATCGCCGGTCGGACCCTGACAAATGTGCGGCTCAAGGCTCCACCCACCAGTGCAGTTGTTGGTGTGATAGATGCGGACTATCTCTTATCAGCCGGCGTCACCATACCACTTTCTCGGTGAACTTCATCCCTGGAAGGTCCGCCTCTATTCTCGAATAACAGAAGCGATACTTTCCAGGGTCCACGGAGTAGGTAGCGGAACCCTTGGTCGTGCGATCGACCTGTAACGCAAACCTGAACCAAAGTTTTTTACTTACGAGAATTGTACTTCAACTTGTTCTTGTTTGAACCCAGGACCACCAGGCTCTCCGTGCCTGGCAAGAAAGGGAAACATGTCCCATCCTCGTAAATTGGTAGCTTGCAGGACTTCATGTCGTTGGTGTGGCAGTTCGCAGTGCTGTAGGTGTCGATAACTGCGAGCGGGTGGCCGGTGGGAGTCGCGGTGGGTGGAATATAGCCTTCGGCGTTGCAGGAGGTGTTAGCGAGTGCGACAGAAAGAAGGCCCGCTAGGGTGGTGAGAAGGGCAAAGAGTTGCATGGTGATGTTTTGCTTGGGGTTTGGTTTACGGTCCGTGCAGGAGGAGCGAAATGTCGTGGATGGAAGAGAAAGAGACAGTGCGGGATGCCGGGTTAGCGACCAGGTGTACGATACTCATATAAATTCCCTCTGGGGCGCGGGTTGTAAATGGTGCGAACAGCACTAAGGTTCCACACCTGGAGGTAAGATCGTTGTCAAAACAGGAGCGATGGTTAGGAATGGCGCACCGATACAGGTGTGGGAGGGCACGGAGAATCATTTACCCAATGAGCGGCCATTCCAATCAAAATAGCCGTACGGGACAATATGTGATAATTTCGTAAAGACGGCACCTAAGACGGGTATGGAAGTGAAGGTGACGCATACTCGGAATCCAGGTACTTAAGTCGTCTAGCCTCCTCTCTCGTCATACAGCCAGTGCCGTAGTTCTTACATCACCTATTCTAGTGCAACATGACAGATAAATTGCATGAGAGAGCTTGAGCCCGTAGGCGAGTTCATCATTGATACTATGATGGTAAGACATGCACCTTCAACCTCAAGACACGACTACTCGTGATCCCGGTTAGGAACTGGATTTGCACCTGGGAACCGCTAATGTCAGTAAATTGTTTTCGAGCCTCTGATGTAAAGTTGTACTTACCAAGAACCCAACCAATGCCGCTGGCTAAACCACCAGTCACGGCATTGGCCACCATGTCCCTCCTCCTCACCCGGTCATCTGTGCCACCCCCTGTGCTCCCAGAATCACTCAAATCCATGGACACCCGTCCTCTATCGCCAACTGTATCCCTATTCCCTGTACTGGAAACACTTTGGCTGTTACCACGAAGCGGAAATGCGGTCTTCGAAAAGGCAGCCGCAGCTCCTCTAGCAACGTCGAAAAGTCCCATAGGCGCTTCTTCAGCAGCGCCCCTACCAACCTCGCGCCGCGGTTGTATAGCGATGGTATCGTTGGCAAAAGCACCCGGTAATCTGCGGTCCGCCGCATCGTTGAACTGCTCTTCCGCTTCGTCCTCCTTCGCGAGTAAGCTTGTCATTTCCGTCTCGCATTCCTGCCAGACAGCCAGAACCTCCTCAAGATGACGGGGCGGCGCGAGTAAAAGCGCTTGTGAAAGGAGCTCCATGCGTTGTTCTAATCTTCGTAAATCCGGACGAGCAACTGTGCTGGACTGGCGCCAGGTTGACGATGTTGGAGATGAGCGATAACGACCCGCCTGGAGAGCGGCCCGCCATGCGACATCTTCACTGTCATCTTCTTCTTTGATCGAATCGTATGAGCCGAAAGAGAACCGGTTGGACGAGGTCGATGCAGCAGGAGACACGGTGGGCGATTGGCTGTACGGAGTAAGCCTGTTGACTACGTACGAATACGCAGTCTCGAAGTCATCTTCTCGAAGCGCTGCTTCCACGGTCATGCCAATTACACGGCGTTCGGCCGAAGCTCTTTTCTTCTCTATTGGCGCCAGATCTAGATGAGCAGTGTCATCGTGGTCGCCCACGAGTGTTGACGGCATAGCAACAACAAGATTCTGGCCGATAGAGATCAGGTCATCTAGGTGGGTATAGCTGTTGAGGTTTTGCGATAGCAGCTTTGCGATGAAGGACAGCGGGTCGGCACTCACGCGAATATTGACAGGTTGGAACGGAATGCCATGTGTGAGCTTTAATGAATAGAAAGACATGGCATGTGTCGCTGAAAGCAAAGCCTGGAGTCGTTGGAACCGGCGAGAGTTGGGGAAGTGAGGTGCGAAAGCTGAGGCAATGTCGGAAGCACGCTTCATTCCTCCTCGTGTTCGGTTACCGTTGCTGGCATTGTCGTAATGGTGCATTGCCGCTTCTAAGACGACCTTTTCGACGTCTGGGGGAGGCAACGGAGACTGACCGGGTTGTGTCTGAATGTAGATCTGGGCGGCTAAGCGGTAATGACTGCCCTCCAGCAAACCTTTCAGGATTTCAACCTCTAGTGTCTTGCCGTGGATGCGGCCGAACAGGCCTTGGGCATGACGACCGCCTTCGGCAAGGTTGCTGCCCCAATTCCAAAGCCAAAGAAGCTTCGATCTGATTGCTAGCCACTGCTCATCATCCTTCTTACCCCCGCTACCAAGTGCATGAACGATCTTCTGCAGGAGAGTTGTCTGCTCGGCGAGATCGTTACGGAGGTACATTTGCGCAACCTCCCTGATGGAAAGTGAGTGTTGCAAGCTAGCTAGAACGCAGGTAGAAAACAAGAAGAGTTCAAGAAGACGGACAGGACTTCGTTCCGGCTGCGTCAAGGCATTGTCGAGCCGCGAAATTTGGTCTTCATGGAGGGCAGATGGAGATACGTCGGCCAACTTGGAGCCTTCCAAGTCGTACGAAGGCAATGCCTCCACGCTAACATTGAGATCTGGTGGTTGCTCTAGACCGAGAAAGTCTGATAGTCGCGTCAATAAGGCATGCGCTGTTCGAAGTGTCTCTACGCTGCTGTTGTCCACAAGGTATAGACACACCAAGGCTGTTTGCGCGTATCGCAACTCCAGCTTGCGCTGCGTCTCGTCGTCCATGTAAGTCCGCCCCTCCTCGAAGCCACCCAAATCCATGTCTTCCGGTCCATCCCACTCAGTGATTGCAGCAGACACCAAAGGCAGGTCGACCTTGGAAGTACGCACCAGCCAATCGAAAAGACACTCCCAATCATCTTGCTCTTGTTGTGGCAGTTCGCTGATTGACCTCCTCCGGTCATCCGAAGAAAGCTTACGCCTCTTTCGTTCGTTCGCCCCACAGATCCATGGACTGACCACGCCTCTTAGATCTCGAGCCGCACATTCCCTACCCGTCGCGTTCCCATGTGTCTTATGGAGGTTCGACAGCTGTAAATCTACCGCGCGCCTTCCCTTCAATCGAGCGAAGTCGTCGAGCGATGGCGTTGTTGTTTGTGGGTAGTATTCGTAGCCGAGCCGGAGTAGCGGTAGCACGGTGGAAATGAACCATGTCCGGAGGTATTCGGAGTGATTTAGAAACGGCGAGAGCAGCTGAGGCACGAGATCAAGGAGACCTGTTTCAGCGTCTATGCGGTGCGCGCGGTGGATGAGGAAGTGGGTGAGCGGATCGACCTCCATTTCAGATCTGTAGAGAGGATGCATAAGTGGCAACAACTCCAACTTCTTTCTTTGCCTCCGCGCCTGCGACTTGGAGAGCTTCTCCGCCGAGGCGAGATCAAGGGCGCCCGCAGTATCATTGTCTAGCGTCCGACTATTGGTAGCCAACTCGTCTAGGTACTCAATATACGTCAAAGGTTCGGCTCCTTCTGGGAGATAAGTCAAGAGTAAGCGTAACGTCGTCTCAAAGTCGAAATCGGCATCACGGAGAGCTGTCAAGGCCCGCAAACCGTCGATGTTCGATTCCGTAGCGTATCGAACAGCGAGGAGGAAGCAGTGAGACGCCGAGAGGTCGCGGAGCTTCTGAAGCTCCACCATGGTATCTCACAATGAAGTGATGCTTATGGGATCAAAGGGCTTTGGGCCAGCATCGTTGTCGAGGCTCGTTGTTGCAAAAGGACACGGCACCACGAATTGTAGATTCCAGCGTCCCGCTATGTTACGTCAGCGGTGCACGGGCCGCTTCGCAGGTTCCGCATGGAGGACAGCATATGAGCAAAGAGGAAACAAAGTTACCCAATAATCTTTAATTCTACTAGAGCACTAATACGTAAACCGGAACCAGAGCGCGACACAGAGCGGTAGCGACGGTCGTTAAAATGGGAGAGGAGTCTGCAAATTACGCTAGCAAAGAATGCCGAGCAAAGACGAGCAAGTGCAGGTCAATGCTCTGGAATTGAAACCCCAAAAAAAATCCACAAAAAACATCACAAAAAGAAAACCCCCCAAAAAAGAAAGAAGAAAACGTATGGATAGATCAATCATTATACTTAGTGCCAATGCCAATGCCACTGCCACAGCGGAAGATCAGAGACATGCAACAAGAGATACAGCAAGACGTTTATGTCGTAGTGTATGGGAGAGCGGTATTTGGCATATCGGTAGCAAGTCGCAGAGCCGAGAACTTCTCGTCAATGGCATTTTCGCCATATGGGATGTATACCCATTCCTCGATTGCTTCGATGCTGGGCGCGACTCGGGCCTTTGTTCGGGTAGGAAGCACCTTAACGCCCGTGCCATCAGGGGTCGGCAGCGGAGGAGGTATAGGGCTCTGTGGGGTGTGCACCCTTGTAGCAATATCCTCGGCGAACGAAGACTCTGAGGAGAGAAGGCTTGGGGTGGACGAAATGGAACATGCGCTATCCGTCCCGGAGCTTCCTCGACGACGAGACCTCTCGTGTCTGCTAACGGGAGAGAGCAGGTTTCTTACGGTAACGGGAAGACCAACGGGCTGGTCAAGCTCTTGCGGAGAGACTTCTCGCAAGGTACCGTTGCTCCTGCGACTGAGCAACGAGCCTTGCCGCGAACGCGGACCCGAGTCCTCCGGAAGCTTGATTAGATGCGTATTCACTTTCATCTGCTGGGCGATATCGGCGAAGACGTCTTGGATTGGCGTAAAAAGAAGGTTGCCGTTGTCCCAGCCCCAGAGTAGGCCCATGAGCCTGTTGTCGTTGCTCATAATCCAGGCGCCGCTATCACCCTGGAAATCGCGAACCCTAAGCCGTTCGCAGTCAGGCACCACCATGGCCCATTCGTGGGTGACACCATGCTCATCTCCGTATTGTACCAATGCTGGATTGATGTGTCCTTCTCGTAGGCCGCTTGTGGTGCCCACATAGTAGACTTGCTCCCCAGGAACCACATCGATAGTCGCGGTGCAAGGAGAACCAATGCCCTCGGGCCTGTTCATTTCCGCTTGAAGATGGCCAAGAGTAGGCTTATGGATTCGACCATAGCGGTGGAGATTCTTTCCCATCCGGTGTCTTACAGTAACTTCCGATAACGACCAATCCATGCGGTGGCATTTCCCTTGTAGAAGAGGGTTCATTGATGGCCTTAGACAGGGCTGACTGCCTCCACATCGTTCTCGTACCATTCCCAGAGCGAATTGAGAGTCTGGACCATCTAGCTGTCGTTCAAAGCGCTTGTACTGCTGTAGTTCTTCATCTATGTCGCCAGCGAACAAAACCTCATCCACTTGACCTAGCGGGATTTCGTTCGGCGCATTTTGTCGAATTCTTAAGCTGAGTTCTTCAATCTTCTTTTCTAGTTGGTCTTTGACATCTCGGATATCACTAATAGAAGGTGACCGGACTTGAGTGGAAATGCTGCATGAACACTCGGAAATAAAGTGGGCCACGGTAAGCATGTACCTCCTATTATCGACCAAGATATATCCGCCTAGTGTCGCAGAAACATGTGTACAATCGTGCAGGCCAATCGAGGCACTCAACCCTGGAGTGTCCCATGGGCGCCGTTCGTGAGGAAAGCGCTGATCATACGGAGGGTCATCGGGGATCGAACCTAAATACGGGGCCGCAAAGTCAGCGAGGGTTATCTAGAGTGGTGTCCATCCCTGCTGGCTCAGATTGCACTCGGTATTTTGCAAACCGCAGCGCGAATGGATGGAGAGACACGTAGTTGATATCATGGAGTTACGCACCTTCCAAAGACCTTCCTACTAAACGCACAAGCGTGCCTTCAGTAAATTGGATGCGAAGCTCAGGACTTCCATTCTCAACGCAGATTTTCTTTACACTCTCTCGCATGACCTGTCTTGAAATCGTGCTTTGGTTATGGGAGCTCCTGAATCGAATGACAGGATGTACGCCATTAGCAAACTTCTGGCAAATTAGTGACACCGAGTAGCTGCCTTTGATAGATGCCTCCCGCACAATGACTGGAAAGCTTGGTAGGAGGCATTCGTTCCAAAGGGTCAGTACATCTGCATTGTCCTTTGGATCGAGTGCAAATATCTCTGGCTGAGGGTGAACAGACACCTGCTGGTGGTAGGCTGGCTTTGGTATCTCATAAACCGTCATATCGGGATGATCGTTTGTTGGTGTTTTCGCTCGAATGTCACCAATTAGTACTTCCACCAAATATTTTCCTCTGTCTAGCTCGACAGAGAAAGATCCGCGCAGCTTGATAGCGCTCGCTTTTGAGTCAAAGATCGGGGATATGCTGAGCGCTTGCAGATCCTCGATAAGGGAGTTCCAATCTAATGGACTTATCAGCCAATCCTACCATACATTAAAGATGTGACGTACTTTGGTGTTTAGTGAGCGCATGCAGCTCTACCATCGACAGGGGGAAAGCCTGCTCGGGCTGATCTACGGGCAAAGACTTTGAGTGTGAGCTAGAGCTGGTGCCAGAGCCATCTACCTGTGGCCTGAGGGTATGAGGTATTGGAGGTGAAACTGTAGACGGAATCAAGAGATCATCTTCTGAATAACAGGTGCTGTACACATGTGGGCTAGGGATAGCCATAGCTGTATGGACAATCAGTAAATATACCAATAGGGAAGGTCGACCGACACATACTAGAGCTGACCTGTTTGGTCTTGCCGCGCTTCGCGTCAGAACTCGAGGCAGAGTTTAGAGGGCGTTTCTCACCGCTGACGGCTGACAAACGTTCGTATGGCAGGTTTGAATATGCTATACGCGCTAGTTAGCGGCCGGTACCACAGAGCTTAGAACAGGTGCAGATTTACCATTGGTTCTGCATTGACTCATCTCAGCCCCAGCGGATATATTCGGATGCACTTGCGTCCTATGCTCTTCAAGCTCGCGCTGGGATGCAAAGAAAATGCCGCCAAAAGCCTTGCTCACATAACAAAGTTCTTCCAGGCATTGGAAGTCTCGAAAGTCAAAGGTATCTTCGACCTCATGAACATCTTTGAAATGTTTCTTCAACTTCTCTCCCCGACTCAGCGTTTTGGCTGGTATACCACGCAATAAGCAGGTTCCACACCGGTAACCTAGTCCGGTATCGCAATGATGTCTGTCATGATCCTTTTTTTCTTTTGAACTCGAAAAGCGAACATCCGTGCAGTCCTCGTGTCGGCAGCGGTGTTGCTCGCGGATATGTCGATCAAGTTCGTATTGTCGCCCGAAAGTCTTCCCCGAGCAGCCTTCTTGGCATTTGAATGGTTCGGCTGAGGAGGGGATTCTGGACATAGCAATCGGTGCTGGCCCTGGCAAATCAAACAACAGATCGGTGTCCAGACGAGGAGCAATGGGTGGGAACGCCGGTATCGGAGAATGTGTTATCTTGAACCGTGGGCTTCGAGGTGAAGAGGGTTCCGGACACTGAGAGAATAAGGTTTCCCTATTGGCGAATTCCGTACTCACCGGGTCGGCATTGTCGATTTCGTTGTAGCTGGTGTTGGTCGACGGCGCGCGTCCCATCGAGTCCTGATCAGATGATGGCGGTGAGCCGTGCTGGTAGCCCGGTGCGAGCCATGGGGCGCCTGCACAAGCCTGATCAAACCCAGAGGGCATTATTACATCTGAATTGAAGGGTCCGCTCGACAGAGGGATCGAAGAAGCGTATGTCCAGTACTCAGACGCGGACGAATCGTCATAGTAGCCCAACGGTTCAGGGTCTGGACAATTGACGGACTCCATCATGAAGCATGGAAGATTCTGACCGAGCACTCCGAAGCTCAACGATGTCAGTTGATTCGTAACTTAGGAGGGTTATTGTAAAAGACAGCACGACTTACTTCCGATTGTCGCCAAAACCCCACATGCAGGAGACCTCGTCCTATACGACTTTGGACACAATATAAATAATATTCTGCTTCTGGAGCCTAACGGAGTAGGCACCCGAGAAGGGCAAACTGTCAGAGCTTCAGCTTCTACGCCAAAGTCTGGTGTCCGTCAGACGCAGGAGGTAAACCCGAACAATGTTGCTGAGCTGCTCTAAGAACAGCGTTACAGCCGCACTCGAAGAAAAGGCTACCGTTGCCCAACTTCTACCGAATAGACGGGACGTCGAGGGCGAATATCATGAGCGTGGGGAGAGTCAGTGGCCGGTTACATCAGGCGCTATATTCCTACGATGCCGGAGGTCTCGAACAAGGCTGTCTCGGCGATGGGTAAGGCAATTGATCACCCATCACCGATTAAGTCCTAATCCAGTAACGGCCATGGCTGAGGCATACGGCTGCGTAGGTGTGCAGCTATCATGCAGACGCCCCCAATTTGCCCTCGGAAAATCCTTCTTGCCCTACCAATAATATCTCCTCTAGGAAGCCTGCGCGTATATGCATGACCGCGCCAAATGATGCCGTCGGGACCTCATGAGTTGGGCTCTCTCTTCATGTTGCCTCCGCCCCCGGGAATGAGGGTTGCCCTTCAGCCGCAAATTTGCCCTCTCGCTCGGCAGCTCAATTGAGACAGGACCAAGACTCGCTGCATAGTGGGGGTTGATGATGTCGACAGGTAGACTCGACCTGAGCTCGAGGATTGGCGAGGGTCGCAGCTTCCCCGCTGTTGATCGCGAATAGTGTTTGTACACGAGCAGAATCAGTTGATTGATTTGCAGTCACGTGAAGCCCCGCTAGCATACACATGTACACATGCATCAGCATAGACAGTTCGTAGTCTTGAAGCGGCCGTCTACATCCTACGTAACAGCTAGAATTCGAAGTCGTTCTCTGGATCGCTTCTACTATAGTCTCGGACGCCCATCCGTCAAAGATCGCTAATTTCGAACAGTCCCAAGGCACTAGTGATGGCGCTCTACATACTAAACCGTCACAAAATCAAGAATGCGTTGTTGGAGAATTATAACCACACCAGGCATCTACGTGCGACGCACGAGCTTCTTGGAAGTATTGTCCCAACGGGCTATTCGGATGGAAATCCTCTAGAGAAAGTAGCGAAACAGTCTAATTCATATCACACGAACGGCTGGTCTAACACTGTTTGAACATTGAATACACGTGTATCTAGCGCTGAAAAGTTCCTCCGATGCATAGACTGGATGATAGTTTGTTACCTGGAGTCTTCCATACTAAGTATTCTCATGAATAGTCTTTCGTTCCATGCCTGCTCCTCTTATGCCGGGGAACCCAGCACCGACTTCGTGCGGATATTTTACCTCCTCTTCGTCTTGCCAGCGGCTTGGGTGCCCTTACCACCCCTGACCTTCTCTTCCTCTTTCCCGTCCATCTTGATTCTTTGGGTATCCATACTCTCAGTGCCACGCTTTGGTAGAAACTTGGCGACCTTCTGCTGGTACACCTTGTAATCTACGTATTTACCCGCACTGAGAAGCTCCGTCAGCCAAGTGCTGGCTTGGAATAGGATCAGATAAGAAAGTGCGCCGGTGAAGCACCAATTCATGAAGGTCCATGACTCGCAACAGCACCATTGGTATAAACACATCCAAACACCTTGCTCGGCAGCGAAGTTGGGGTGTCGAGACCAAGCCCACAATCCGCTAGTATTGAAGCCACGATCGAGCTGCTCCTGTGTGTAGTTGTAGTCCTTAGGTACCTTTGCCGTACGTCGGTATTGCTCTTTTGCGCTATGGAAATCCCACTGCTGCTGGTCGGCGAAGAACTCGACCAGCACGAGGAGGAAGATGGACTTTGAGAAGAAGTGGTCGTATGTTGAGAGTCCGTCGCCCGTGAGAAGTGAGCAGAGGAGGAGAATGTAGGTTGGCGCGGTTATGATGAAGAGCAATAGCTACGTAGGGTCAGCATCTTCTCGCGTACTAGCAGGTAGAACACCCTACGTTCTGTGCCAAAGATATAAAAACCACGTTGAAGACGAACATGCCGACAGGGCCAACGTGCTTCTTCACAATCTCCCACCTGTAATCCTCCGACCCCACTGTGTATCCACCTTTGCGCCAATAGTTGAAGGTCAATCTCGCGCCCCAGAGGATTGTGACCGCCATGACATGATTCAGCCTCTGTGTAGGGAGACCTGCAAGGTGCGCCCACAGTGCGTAGTGGCAGTTGTAGACGACTGGTAACAAGCTCCACAACCGGTCCACCTGCGAGTAGTTTTTGTTGATTTCGGAAACGACCAGTACGACGGGGGTAAGGAAGAGGGCGAAAGCGAGCGCCGTAACGAGCGGATTGGTGGATAGGTAGACGTGCTGGAGAGCCTGCACGTCATTGACGTGTGCGAATATCCTCTGCGGGAGATTGTATAGTTGGGGCAGGTACGGAGCCACCGTCTTCGAAAAGTCTGCACATTCTGGAAGCGTTTCCACGGCGGGCAGCGCCACATTGAGAGGAGGTAGATGCAGCATTGTGGTTGGGAGAGTAGAGCGAAAATACCAACCCTTATATACCAGGGATGGATAAGTCATGCATCGTCACTGACCCAGCAATCACTCGCTTAGCTCCTGGGCAAAAGCATCCGTGCGCCATCCACGCCTCCCTTGCTCGACGCGTCTTCACATGACACAGGAGGGGATACGTGCGTATATGTATGTAGGATGGCCCGGATTCTGTGCGTGGCGGAGAAGCCTTCAATAGCAAAAGCAGTCGCGAATCATCTCGGCGGTCAAGCCCGAGCAGTAAGTTCTTCCACGGTAAAAACCATCCGAGGCACGCAGTTCTCACACATGGTTCAAGGAAGCGGTTCACGGCATCCAATGGGTCAAGAACTACAAATTCGACTACAACTTCCAGCGATGGGGTCAGTCCTCTGTGACCTTCACCTCCGTCGCCGGTCATATTCAAGAAGCCGACTTTCCTGAGAGATACCGAAAATGGATGTCGTGCCAGCCTTCGGATCTGTTCGACGCACCGATTCAGATCAAAGTGGCAGCCGTGAGTACACGCTGGACCAAGCTTTCAGACGAACCCCGTGGCTGACATACAACAGGACAAGAGACCCATCGCAGGCAACATCGAGGCGCAAGCCAGATATGCTTCGATTCTGTTCATCTGGACGGATTGCGACCGAGAGGGCGAGCACATTGGAACCGAGATTCGTGAGATCGCCCTCAAGGCGAATCCAAACATGCAAGTATGGCGAGCGAGATTCAGCAATATCGAACGGGCGTGAGTATGCCATGCAGTTGAGACGACATCTACTGACGACACCACAGGCACATTATCCAAGCTGCGCGCAACCCTATCCAACTGGACGACGCCCAAGCTAATGCTGTTGCTGCTCGCATAGAGCTTGACCTCCGTCTTGGTGCTGCATTCACTCGTATGCAGACGCTAGCTCTCCAAAGCATGATCCCACAAAGAGACGAGGAGCAGAAGAAAATCATCAGTTATGGCTCGTGCCAGTTCCCAACCCTGGGCTTTGTCGTCGATCGGTACCTACGTGTGCGAAACTTTGTGCCGGAAGCTTTCTGGTTCATTAGGGTTGTACACGAGAAGGATGGCATCAACGTCAAGTTCTCATGGAGGCGAGGCCATTTGTTCGACAGAATGGCTGTGATCATCATCTTCGAAAGGTGCCTCGTTGCAAAATTCGCAACAGTCACCAAGATGCAAAAGAAGCCGACAAAGAAATGGAAGCCGTTACCTCTAACAACAGTGGAGCTCCAGAAAATGGGCAGTAGGTTCCTCAGAATGAGCTCCCAAGATGTCATGAATGCCGCCGAAGCGCTTTACACCAAAGGATGGATCAGCTACCCGCGTACCGAGACTGATCAATTCGATCGAGGCATGGACTTGCGTGCAATCATTGAAAGGCAGCAGCAGGATAACCGCTGGGGTACATTCGCCCAAGGTTTGATGAACGGCGGTTTCAACCAGCCCCGAAACGGCCGCAACAACGACAAAGCTCATCCACCCATCCATCCTGTCAACTACGTCTTGCCAGCGCAGCTTGACGACAGGGAGCGACTTGTTTACGAGTTCATTGTTCGGCGATTCCTCGCATGCTGCTCTGAAGACGCAGTGGGCGAGGCGACCGACGTTGAAATCGACTATGGCGGTGAGGTTTTCCATGCACACGGCCTCACGGTACTAGCGAGGAACTACCTCGACGTCTATCCGTACGATAAGTGGGAGAGCAGTCAGAACCTACCTCAATACGCCGTAGGCGAAACTTTGGAGCCAAAAGAGGCCACGATGCACGATGGAAAGACAACGGCTCCTGGTTACTTGACCGAGCCTGAACTCATTGCGCTCATGGATGCCAATGGCATCGGCACAGATGCCACCATGGCGGAGCATATTGCAAAGATCAAAGAGCGCGAATACGTAATTGCCCGTCCCAAAGGAGGAGCTGCTCTTGGCGGCAACGGCGTAGAGCGAGGTGGTGGTCGAGGCCGGGGACGCGGGAGAGGTGGCCGAGGCGGGCGAGGTGGTGCCGCTCTTCAGAACGGAGGAGGAGAAAGAGGTGCTGGCGGAATGCAAGAGTTTATCCCGACGACATTAGGGGTCGCGCTCATGGAGGGCTATGACAACGTGGGCTTCCAGACTAGTCTAAGCAAGCCGTTTCTGCGCAAAGAGGTAAGGCGCTGCTGGGTGGTTGATTGGAAAGCATATGCTCACACGCGGCAGATGGAGGTTCAGATGAAAGCAATCTGCGAGGGCCGCAGTACGCGCAACGAGGTGGTGCAGCAGAATCTGGAGCAATACAGGGCAGTGTTCGCCCGGACGACGCAGCAGATCAATGTACTCAAAGCTGTAAGTGCCGCCCAACTTTTGTTGTTGAGGCAATGGCTAATACGCGGCGATGCATGGCAGGCCATCAGGAAGTACGTCGTCGAACCGACTCGCGGCTGAGGCATTTTCCCCGCCGCTCTACTGCAGCACGTGGGGAGCCCAGGACTGTGTGAGCCAGCAAGCAGTATGAAGCCCCGATTATTGCGCGCAACGGGTCTCACGACAACTAGCTGGGGTCGTTCCACGTGTGTTTGCGGGGCGATGCCCTTCGTTGCTTGTCGGCCGGAGACAAGGCAATGCCCCTCCATCTCACGCGGCGTGCAGGTAAAGTCAGGGCGAGATCGGAGGACGCTGGGGAACCCCGCCTTGCCGCGGTAAGGCCAATGGCTGTTGAGGGTGGGCGCGGGTGGTGGCAGTGGTTGGTACTCTGATAGAGGCGTCGGCTGGACACGGAGCAAAGGGAGCGCATTCGGACACGGTGCACCGGGGCTACTCAGGTCGAACATGGGAAGCGTCCAGATGCCTCGAGATGGCAATGTTGGTGATGTTGGTGATGGCGACGGGCGAGGAAGAGGTCGCGATGCGGTGAGGTCATGCTTGAACAGGCAAACTCAGGGTTGCAGGGCGCTGACGCCGTGCTGGCAGCGACAATGACGCCGCGACTGCGCGGTCCCGGGCCTGTGGCTGCTGCACCGGGATGGTCAGCTGGCTCCTGGCCAATGGGGCGGCGGCGCGGCAGCTTGCGACCTTATCTCGGGACCTTCCTCTCCCTTAGAGCAACAAAGACTCAACACCGCAACAACCAGCCCAGACTACACAGCAGCCCACAGCTTCGATACCCTCGACTCACCAGACTCCAGCACCCGCTCCCTGCCGCGCGTCCACTATCGTCAACTCGCATACCGCCGTCGTCCTCCGCGCTCGCTGATCCCATCGCCGATCGCCCTTCGTTCCGAACGGACAAGCTACCTTGCTGCGGCTTGCCCTCGACCCCGACAACACCTTCGACGCGCATCCTCTTGCTCGTCCCTCCATCCTCCACAAGACGGCGACTGCTGTCTTGCTGCCAATCTCGTCCTGCGCTGCTGCCATCGGTCAGACAGCGCCTTCTCTGACTCATCGTGTCAGCTGCTACCTCCCATCTCACCTCGTTCAGGACCGACCGGCGATATGGCTGCTGTCGCATACACCAAGCCAGTGTCCAACATCGCTGTCGCCTTCGCGGCCCAGTCGGCTTCCTCGAACATACCCATATCTCGCCATGGCGCACACGGCGACGCTGCCCATCAAGCGCCGCTACCCACGCCCCCGAATTCCATCTCCCCGACGCTGCCCGCCCACAAGCGTCGCCCTGCGCTGTCGGCGCTGGGGGGAACTCGTTCGCCCTCGTCGGCGGACATGGACATCGATCTGCAGGACGCGGTCGAGCACGCTGCGGCCCAAGACCAGCCTGCCTCGGCGCTTTCCAAGGAAGCGCTGGCGGGCTTGGATGCCACTCGCCAGATAACAGCCATCATGCTTGCCAAGCATCACTTGCCCGGAATCATCCTGGGTCACGGTGCCATGCCCATCCGCGAGATGATGGCGCACCTGACCCAGTCCGTCCCGGGCTTCTCCCGTCTCGCTCCTTCAAAAGCTAGGAGGCTAGTGGTCGCTGCGCTGGAACATCGCGCGGGCGGCGGGCTTCATGGGGAGGTCAGGTTTGAGAAAGTTGGCTGGGGCCGCTGGAGCGTGGCCGGACAGTCGACCAAGACAAACCAAGGCCTCCCCATCGGAAGCCATGGCTTGTCGCGTAATGGTCCGACACCACCCGCTAGCTTAGACGGCAGGGGCGGCCTCCATATGCCCAAAAACATGCGCACTGAGCACGACGTTTTCGTTGGGAGTTGGCAAGCGGGCTCCCCGGACAGCCGGGACGAAGAGATGGCGGACCACATGTCCTTGGAAGGCTCCGAGGACAGCGATTCCGACACGTCGGACATGGATCTGGAAGACGACCTAAACGACGAAACGGATGAGGAGGACTGGTCTGCCATTGGACCAGAAGCCCTCCGTCAGAAACACCGCCCCACTCGTCACGTATATCGCGATTACAACCACCTTTCTCGAACATCGGGCGCACGCTTCCGCTCGACTTCGGCACAGTCTGTGCCCCTTTCTCATGCTGGAAGATCTACTGCTCCGGCCTTTAATACTTGCTCTTACACTGCATCCCGTGGCAACACGGGCATTCTTCCTGCATCGAACGGCGTTATGGGTTCTGGAGGCCAGAACGCGGAACGCGACGCCATTGAAGCCTTGATCGCTATGGGCTCAATGTAGCATACGACATTGGACGGCGTTGTTCTTGTGATTTTACCGTTGGATTACGAGCCAACGAAGCGGATGTTACCATCGAGCCACGTTCAACATGCTATTATCCACGAAAACAGCGCTGGCTCTGGGATGGACTTTTGGGTTTCTACTTGCTCTTTCTTGATTCTTCGACATACCCCTCACCGTTGAAACTAGGGAAGATCTGTCAAGTGCTGATGAGATCCACACATTAGGTTTATACTTGGGTCTTGTCAATGTCGGCCGACTTTCTATTTTACACGATATTCTCGCCTATTTTTGCTTCTTTACGGATTCTACGTCCTAACCCTTTCCGATATCACACTTTTTGGAATGCCGTTGACGCAAACAAAGCCGAGCTACTGCGACATCGTATAAGATTCGTTCCGTCTTACCCCATACTCTCGGGCCGGACCATATCCCTAGCTAGGCACCGTGGGTATGACATGGGCAAGATAGGGCATTTTTTGTACGCCGCCATGGCCGTTTGCCGTTTGTCTTTGTGGTATTTCCGCTTTTGTATATAGTTGTTTGGTGCCATATCGCTTGGCAACGCACTCTACCCACCGGCAATCTGCCAACCAACCACTGCTAGTCGGTGGGCTTCAACGCTGCAGGACAGTAGCGCACTATTGAAGCTAAACTCCAATCGATGCAATACACGCGTAGAGCGGATACCTCATGTGAGGATGAAGCGCTAGTGCGGATATCTATTGGATCTTTGTATCGAGCCTCTTTGATGTGAAGTTACTAAACCCAGGGAAATGGCTTGACAGCCATGGCTAGTGAGCAGTGTAACAGAATCTAAGATCCTTCTTGTCCAACAGTACGCCGCCGTATTTTCCACTATTCCCAAGGTTTGAGTCAGCTTCCGGTGTCAATGCTGAGGAGTTATTCTCCGCCGCTTGGTTATGACATGATATTGGGGTAGCCTCTTAGCTACAGCCTCTCAGCTACAGTTATGTACAGCTCCGCACTTTACGCCACCCTTTTTACCCACATTCGCACTCTGCATTCGTATCCCCCATCGTTGATCCCACCGCGCGTAGCTGCTCCGCTGTAGCCGCCAATTGTAGACCGTTTGCATCAAGGCAGTACCAAGCTTCCAGCCTCCAATAGGGCAACACATCGGAAGTCGCCTATGAGCTGCGAGAGGTCATGGGAGAGCTTAGAGGACGGTGGTCACCACCCGTGGGCATGTCTCACGCTTTGTTATCCATAGCAATGCGTAAGCTTCTATAACACGGACAAGGCTCAAGGCTGAGAAATACTGCATAAGGCGAATAGACGTAAAGCACTTCAGGGAAACGGTAGGGTCTGTGTAACCTATGATAGATATCAAGTTTAGGTACGGCCATTTAGAGGATGGCTTGCTAATAGTCCAATCTTCAACAACTAATATCGATATGTCACTGCTATAACGTCCCACAATTTCAACAGCACAACGGACCGTCGTCCTTGCTGTAACCTACTCCGCCCCAAAACGACCCTACGTCTGCACATCTCACTCACAGCCCGCCAGTCCCCCCACCTTACGCGTCTACACTTCGTCGCACACCCTCACACCCCGAGACAATCGCACGTTTCACTCAGCGCTCCCCCACTAACTTCCAACCGAGCAATCCTACCACACCTATCGCCCTCCGAAAGCCTCACAATCCACTCGTCCACTGAAACGTAACATGTCACCCACGGAACTTGCTCAAACAGGCTTAACTGCATCGTCGTAGCATGACCATCCACCCACCTAAGCAGCTAGACGCCGAGCAGGCGGGCCATCGGCATACCTACCACCGAAGGCGGGAGCGCCTTTCTTAGCTAGGCCGTGGCAAAGCGTCCACAGGCGCAGGCCAGGTTTGCGTGGTTTGTGCGGAGATGGGCGAGGCAGTGATAAAGACCCCGCTCTGCCCCTCTTCTACCTGTTCCTTCCCATCGCGAAATCAGTAACGAAAGCCCAATACACACCGCACAACCTTCCACTTATCAAAACACTTCTCCGTCTTTCGACATATACTCCAACATGCCTGGCTGCGGAACCGAGGGTTGCACTTGCGCCGACTGCGGATGCGCTCAGGGTGCCTGCAACTGCGGAAAATGTGAGGAGCCCCCTTTACCCCTCATCCACTTCCTCCCATCAGCAGTCTCTAATTCGCTCCAGAAACCCCCGACCCCAACGGCGACGATGCAACGGTGACGACAAGTACACATTCGATCCAACTGACTGTCCCTAACACCACACCGATATCTTCTTGCATATCCTCTTTACTTCCATTCCGAAAACGACAAACGAAATCGATGCTCACGATACCCTTCGTTGACACTCTTTGGCAGTAATGACAACTTGAACCACTGGCAACAGAATATCATACAGCAAGAACCCTGGAATAGGAATACACAACTTTCGTTGCATCGGGTTGAGCTGTGATGCAGTGATGTGATGGACTGATTGGAAGCGATAAGTGATGAAAATGTGAAGCTTACTATATACCTCTGGGTATCCAACAAATGCAACCACAGCCGCAGGGTCTTAGCCTCTCCGTCCCATCCCTAACTGACAGCCCCCTTCTTGCCCACATCTTCGAGATCAATGACCTCTTCTTCGACGTCGACCTCGCCAGCTTTTCCCTTCCCCTTTCCCTTTGCCTTCCCACCTCCTTTCCCAGCAACACTAACCCCCTTCTCTTTTACGGGACTATCCACCTCATCATCGTTCCCAAACAGAAATCCCTTTCCCTTCATCCTCCGCTTCTCATCCGACGCAAAAGCCGTATGTGCTGTGTTGGAGGCAAAAGTCGAAGCCGTACTTTCCTGTCCTAGCATCCACGAGAAGGATGAAGAAGCTAGGGTGGGGCGTGTGCGTGGCGAAAGATGCGAGGAAATTGCTGGTGGCTGGGTGGTCGTGAGCGGTGACGTGGGGCGCAGGCTAGTTGAGGAGGATGGGCGCGAGTGTGGTGCGCTCGTCATCGGAGGTGTATTCGATGTTCGATCCGGAATAGCCGGCGATGTCGGTTGTGGTGACAGCAGGTTTGCTGCAGCATTCGCTGTCGCTTCTTGTTCTGTCGTCTCATCGATAGGCAGCGGTATTGATGAGTCCTCCAAATACACTTGCACGAACTGGACCTTTGCAATGGCGAGGCTCAATGCTTCGACTGAGTCCTTATTTGCCTTACCATCCTCGCTTCGCTCCTTGTGATGGTCCCATAGCTCAGCCACAGCGGTTTCCAGCATATTCGCGAGGTTTTTGCTTCTCCTTTCCAGACTTTCGATTTTCTTCATGGCATTGCTCGAATGCAATCGTTCCAGGCCTGGTCTTGTACCTGCTGATCCCGTAGCGATCTGTGCGGGTTTCCTGAACTCTCTTCCTCCTGACCTTGGGGTTGTCTGGCCCGATGGCCCACCGGACTGAATGGCTTCCACATTCTTTCTGACTTCACCTACTGCATCACGGATAGCCCTTCCAACGCCCCATTGAGACCCACGCTCCATGACGTTTTTGGCAGCACCCTGAAGAAGTGCCTCAATGCCCGTTCCCTGTTGGGGTAGGATATTGCGCGGTGATCCCACACTATTCCTCGTCCGGCTTGATGTATATGAGTTAGCAGGCGAGGGCACGCGTATTGCGGGCGGTAGTTTGGCTTCAATAATGGGCGCGTTCTTGCCGTATCGTGATATGATCTCCGCGCCGCCTTCAGGAGTTAAATGGTCTCTGAGATACAAGGCATCTTTGATGAATGTGTACGCAGGCGCATCAGGGTCGGGATACCGCAGCAACAGCGCAAATGCTTCGTTTGTTTCAGCCGCAACTAAGTCCCAGCGTATGCGGAGGAGCATAGCAATCGAGATCATATCGACGAGCTCGAGTGTTGAGTCGATAGCGAAGAGAGCATCCCACATATTTAGGACCGAGTCGAGAGGGAATTCCCGTCCGAACAAAAGCCGTATCCATCGCCTACGAAAGTTAGCTATGTAAAAGTAGACGGGAAGAATAGACCCACAAGAGAAATATCTGCGGCACAATCTCAAGTTTGACCAGGTGCGCAGCAAGTTCTGGGTCCGCCTTGGGAAGGTATCTCTCGAAGATTCTCGAGCTTCTGGCGAGCATAGGAGTTTCCTTCGTGGGAGAACCTTTATCTGCCGGCGCATAGAAGGATTTTGCTGTCCGCATGATCAACGAAAACAGAGCGAACGTATCATGCTCAATGTACCTAGAATCTAGCATGTCTATAAGTGCATGGTCCGCGCCTCGATGCTCCGCTCCTGTCACGTCTACGGCGTCTCTTTCCACAACCCACAGCAGCGGTGCTAGTATCTCATGCATTCCCTGCCTGTAACCGACTTCCGGATGCATCTTGCACCACACGAATAGCGTGTCTAACATCATGTTTTGTGTCGCGGGCTGCCGAAAGTAGACATTTTCGGGCATGCATCGCTCAATGTCCTGGAAGATCTCGGCGCGGAGGGTCTCGTCGGCTCGGAGGGCTACCCACGGGGACTTTTAGGTCTTAGTATTGGTCAATACACGAAAATGACGAACACGGCAGGGCCATGGAAGGAGTTATGTACCTGTTCATGTTCGCTCAGTGGATCGACCGCAGATTCGATTTCATCGGGGTGTTCGATTGCGCTCAGGTAGTGAGAGCGGAGAGAGGCGTAGGTCGTGCGGGACTCGGTGATGCGTGTTGGCCATGAAGAGCGGTCGAGCGTTTTGAGGAGCAGGAATATCTGGGCATAGTCAATTCGGGTTGTCAAGCCGAAGATACGGTGCTTTTACCTTCCAGCAGACAGATCGAAGCCCGGCAGTTACCTGTGGCTCTTTGTGCGAAGATACGACGATCTTCAAGTCGGTCAAGGAGTGGAAATCGTCCAGTTGGCGCCAGTGCTTTCTAGACGAATTAGCCTTCTATGCGCGTAGGATTGGGGAGGTATGGAGCGTACTCAGCTTCTGAGATGGTTCTCATGGCAAGCGACGGGCGTATATGGGATTGAGACTGGTGAGGGGCATGTAACCACCAAGGTACCAAGATGGCGAGCTTGCAGGCGGTAATGATACGCCACGATGGCTCGGACACGCATGTGGGGCGAGCTAAGCAGGGTGATCACGTGTCGTCGTGTCGATCAGCATTAATTCATCGCGATCACTGGAGAGCATCAATAACGCTCCCCTGTGATGCTCGGCCAGAAAAAATATCAATTGGATGGCAAGCTAAAGATGTAGCGCATTCGAAGCTCACGCATTCGTCGACTACACGTCTCCCCAATACATCCCATGTGCACCTCCGGCCTCATTCTGATACCCTGCATTATCATGAATGATGGCCTCGGCAGATAGCGTGTTCCTTTCCCCGGAATTTCATACTGCCGTGAAATGGTCCCGCGGACCAAGAATGCTCGGATGTAACAAGAGGGCATGCTCAGTCCTTGTTGGGGACTGCATTCTTGATGCCCTCCACCATCATAACATTCATGAGGTTGGGGCTCAGGATGTCTTGCCGGAATCTTTCCTGCTGGAGCAGGGCGAGCGCCCGGAGCGTCGGCCCTGGATGGCTGCACACACATGCTCAGTCATGGGCGCCGGTGCCCGATGGTGGACAGAGACTCACTGGAGGTGTTTGGAGTACTTTGGCTCCTTGAAATACTGCAGGTAGCCGAGGTAGGCCACGAACTCGGGCTTGTCGAACAGTTTCTGCACGGCCAGGTAATTGAGATAGACGGGATTGGCAAGACACTGCACAAACTAGGAGCGGTTAGGACGAGCATAGGGGGGAGGGTCGGCGGACGGACCTCGAGCTCGAGCTCAAAGCGCGAAAAACCTCCGTAGTGCGGGACGTCGGGCGCGGCCATGGTCAGTGTCGCTGGCGAGGCTGTCGACGGAGGAGGAGCCTGCAGGCGTAGGGGTCGACAATGGACAGAGTGAATCCAGGGCCCTCTTCTCCTCGCTCTCTCGGTTGCGGGGGCGGCTAGTCGCCTGCTGGCAGACTTGCGGTGACAGAGATTCAGAGGCACGCTGTGGAAGGGCCTGGCCGAGCCACCTCCCCCACAACGGCCTGCAGCCGGACAGGCATTACATTTATCAGACGGACTATTTTGTACAGAAACGGCAGCGCGTTGGACCGCCGCCCAGGTGTAGCGACGGCCTGGTCGAATCACGCGTCGCGCCACCAGAGCAGCCGTTCCCCAGGCCCGCCCGCCCCAAAGCCTCTCGAGCCGCGCCCGCACCCTGCGCCTGCACCTGCACCTGCGCCAGACGCGATCTATATCCTCCAGCTGCCCCCGGCTTCGCACGCACTGCAGCCCACACTTCCCTCCCCTCCTGCCCACTGTCCACTGCCCACGCCGCCCACGCGCTTTCTGGACCGTAGGCATTGGTATTCGGTAGACGCTCCATGCACTAGCCGCCTCCAAACCCGGCCCCGAACCACCAGCACCCGTCCCCCCAGCCGCAGGCCCGTCGCCGCCGCCACCACCACTGCTGCTGCTGCTGCTGCTCCTGGCCACCGACAGGGACGAAGCATCATATCGCTAGTCTTAGCCGTCCATCGCCAGCAGGATTGGGCCCTCGCGCGTCATACGCTAGCCCACAAACCTTCTGTCGCCGCCAGAGCAAGCCTGCTCGCATACCCGGCGTCTCCGTTTGATTGGGCGCTTGTGCAGGGTTGCAAGGAGCGGCAGCATCATGATCGCTGAGCCGTCAATGCCAGGTGGGCTCCTTTATCGCCTGTTTCACCTCCGCTGGCCGCGGCCAAAACCGCACCCCACTGACAACTCCTTTATCTAGACCGCCGTCCGTCCCCCGGCCTCTCCCTCGAGCTGTCCTCCAACAACCCATTCCGCAACCGAGCTACGTCGCCCGCCCTCTCTTCACCCGCCCTCCACACGCCCACGAGCAACGGCAGCCGGCCAATGTCGCGCAACCCCTTTCTGCAGACCTTCGAAGCCGAGTTCAACAAGCAGGCTCAGCTCATCGACATGTCGGCCAACATGAAGGAGTCTCCCAAGAAGGCCACCTTTGGCAATTCGGCAGAAGAACTCTTTGTACGTCCATCGCTCCCGCAGTCAAGGTGATGGGGACCGCCACCGACGTAATTGCGTCGCACGCGCTGCATCTTCATATTACTGTGTACTGTACAAAGGCACGCCCGCGAAACAGGAATCTGTTCACCATGGAGCGTTTCGGCCAGTTCTGCGGCGCTTTTGCTAACTACCCTTCTCTGCAACAGAACAATCTTACCCTCGACGAGGGCGATAAAAAGCGAGTACAACCGCAAGCCCCGCCCCATCGAAGCGGCACCCTCCCCGTCTCGGGCCACCGTCCGTCGCGCTCGGATGAGGAAGAGCGCCAGAGGCGTGCCCGTGCTCCCCCGCCCCGTGGTCCGCCACGCCCGCAAGGTGGCTCCCGTCCGCCACCCCGCGGCAGCCCTGATAGGAGGGAGCGGCGCCCACGACGAAATTCGGAATCTTCCATGATCGACAAGGGCTCTCTGGACCCCAATGAGGAGCGTAGGCGTAGAGAGCGCCGCAGGGAGCGAGACGAGCGAGCCAAGGATGGCAAGTCTCGCTCCAAGAGGGTCAGGAAGCCCCATGGCCTCGATGTTATCGACAAACTGGACGTGAGCGGCATCTACGGACCGAGTATGATCCATCACGATGGCCCCTATGACGCCGTGCAGCCTCATCGCAACCGCAAGAAAGACCACCGTGCCCCCATGCATGCCTTCCCGGTGAATTCGGCCAACAACGCGTTGGGAGGGTCGGGTCCCGTCAATGACAAGATCGATTTAGATAAAATCCACGGCAGGGGCGCGGAGGGCTTCACGGACTTTGGTGGCGCTCAGGCAGAATTCAAAAAGCGCCCTGAGCTCGAAGGACGGTCGCTGACGTATGGCCCAAAGGAGCGCGCCGATATTGTTCATGGCGATGAGAGCTACGGCCTCGGAACCTCAACCTTCCTCGAAGGCGCACCAGCATCGCGCACAGCTATCGAGCAGCGCGAGTTTGAAAACCAGAAAGCCTTGGCCGAGGGCGGGCTAGGCCGCAAGAAATCGATTGCACAGCGCATCCGTGGTATCTCTCAGCCACGACGCGATTTCGAAGGTCGTCCCCGCATCGCTTCTCCACAGGCTCGACCTGGGAACGCCCAAAGCCCCAACGGCCCTCTGACTACTGGAGGCAGCTACGCTAGCAACAAGGCCAACGAGTCGAACCCATTCTTTGACGATTACGACGAGGCTTACGACAAGAAGGGTGCCGCGATCAAAGTGAGTGAGCCAGACAACAAGGACGGGGTGACCTCCCCAACCTCTCCTGGCGGCCGCAATCCCTTGACTCGCACCGTGACAGCGGATAGCATAGGCTCCCCCAAGGAGCCGAAACCCCAGAGCGGAGGATTCCTCAATCGCGTCAAGAGCTTGAAGGGCGGACGTAGGCCAAGACCAGAGCGTCCAGCCTAAGCAGCAGTCACGGAGTTGGATACTTCATTCTTGAATCAATATGCATAACGAACACGTTGCTAGCACATGGGCGGGTTGAAGTCGACCTGTCGGAAACCTCCGATGCTCGGCCAGCGACTCCCAGCGTGCGAGAACAGACCCCTGGCGTATTTCTCCTTATCGTCACATGCAACATCAAGTCAGTCGAGCGCAGAAGGAGTATCACAGAGTGGAGTAAGTGTAGCACTGGGACGTGCTACAGGATTGGATACCGCTTTCCGGGTGTACATTTTGCGGACGTGTCAAAAGGCATTCCTGGAAGTCATGGAGACAACACACTACGCTCTTCTTTTTTCTTGTCTTATTAATGGGCCAATGAGCATACAGGCCGGTGTCAACGTGATGGTCATTCAGAGTAGGGGGAGGAAGGATTCGTAGGCGCTTCTAGTTTCAATAAAAATTCGTGTGAGGATTCTCGGACTTATTGCGTATCTGTAGCGTGTGAACACATGCAGTTCCGCCTGGGCGGCCATATCTGGCTAGTGAGGTCCGCTGATAACAGTCCGAAAATCAAGCACGTGAGCCCTGCAGGTGAATCTTGCATGTCGAAACAATCGATATGTACGGTTCGATAGCGGGTTTCCTAATTCGCATGTTATCAATTGGTGCCGTGGTTCGTTCCTAGTCCCGACGTCAGCTCAGAACCGCGTTCCGAACACCACCCCGTTGCTCGACTGAAATCTATGACCCACAGTAGCAACTACATCCCTGAAATTGTCCGACGCATCACATCAAGCTGCGCGGACCAGGCCGGAAAAGGAGCCACGATGGCGAGCGCGGATGGGAATACGAGGTCTGCGGAACCGCTGCTTGCGAATTCGTTGGCGGGGAAGCAAGACCTGGAAGCGTTGTTTGAGGGTGTCGTGGGTGTTAGGAAGGATGCAAAGAGGAGTAGATTGTTAAGGTTGGGAACGGGCGTTCAAAGTGTGGATGATGTACTGGGGGGAGCTTTGGAAGAAGGGAGGATTGTGGGTGTGAGCTGTCAGGCTGGTGGGGAGAGTGGGGATGTAAGTCCTCATGTCCGCTGTCTTCATTTCTCCTTGTACAGCTGTTCGAACTTACTTGTAACAAGACTGATCTACCGCAGCTATGTCTTACCCTTTTAGCAAACTCCTTACTCCAAGACCCAAACAGCACAGCGGCTATCATTGACACCACCGGCCACGTCGACATCATGCGTTTATATATGCTTATTCTCACACGGCTTCGATCTAATACCTCACTCCTCAACGATTTTCGAGCCTTTCATGCTTCCACCGAGCTTCAGGCAGAAGATGTAGCAACAAAAGTGCTAGACCGTGTTCGGATTATGCGCGTTTTCGATCTAGTCGGGGTCATGGAGGCTGTCGGCGAGATTAAGGAGGAACTTGAAGGTAGGGACATGACTGACAGAACGAAAGCGAGAGTAGAAGTGAAGGAGGAGGTTCAAAGCAAAGGCCCCCCAGTACGAAAAACGGTGATTGTGGATAGTGAGGAGGATGAAGAGGATGAGATGCTCTTCGATGCCGGAGATGCAACCTTCGCCAACCCAGTCGCCTTGCCAGTAGCACCAGAACCCCTCCCCGAGCCGGACCTTTGCAGGACATCAAGCGAAGAGTGTACTACAAGTGGAGGCAGAATGTCAATAATTCTTATCGACAACCTCGCACATGTCATAAGTCCATTGCTTAAGAGAGACTACATCCAAAGCAAGTCACCCATCCTGTTCCCTGTATTCGACCCTTACTAACACATTATAGCGCACGCCCTATCATCCTCGTTCCTCCTCACACTCGCAAACCTAACACACGCCCATCGTCTTTACACCCTCCTACTAAACCCCCTGACCTTCCCACGCTCGCTCCTCCCAAACCCAGCTGACGTCAACGCAAATCAACCGGGACCACCCCATCAACAACAGTATCAACCGCCGCCTCCGCCATCCATCTTTACGTCTAGTAAAGGTGTGCCAGCTCTAGGCGGTGTTTGGGGTCCGTTCCTAGACTTGCATTTGCTGGTCACGAAGATGCCGAAGCGGAAAGTAGATGCTCGGGTAATGCATGCAGATGTAAAAGAGACGGCAGATAGGGCCGAGGTGCGAAAGGGCGTCGACATAGTCAGTGTCGTCGAGGTTGTGTTGGATCGATGGAGTGGGAGAAGCGGGGCTTGGGGCACGTTTTTGGAAGGGCTCCAGGGGATCAGAGACGTGTAGAGGAGATGGAAGCGTGTTGAGAGTAGTGGATATATATGATGATACCCGGTCGACTGACCTTATGCTAACTCAACTTGAAAGTAAATTCATCGTCCCCACAGTTCTTGACCCAGCCCTTCAACCCCTCCTTTCTAAAATCTTCTTTGACCTGCTTTCTTGCCGCCAGCATTCTATCCTCTTTAATTTCATTGTACCTACTCTTCTCCATCACCTCGACCAGCGCAGACATACCCACCAACCCCGCAATCTGCACAGCACCCCCCCACAAACGCGAACGAGAAATTGAACTCGCTCCTCTTGGATCAAACTGCCTCCTCCCCTGCAGTACGCCACTGATCAACGTTTCTTGCCACTCAGGCGTCCATACCGCGCTCAGGTTACTCGGGACCGCTTTCTCGCCACTGCCAACCATTCGGCGACTCCACGCAAATTCTCGTTGCGTACCGTGGACTTGGAAACCGTTCCAGGCGTAGCCACCTGCCCATTTGGCGCATGCCTCGGGGGTTAGGCCTTGGAGGCGGCCAGCACGGGAGAATGCGCGCTCGCAGGCTAAAGGGACGAGTTGTGAGTGTGGTAGGATTAGGGAATGTATGTAAGCGTTTCGAGGAGAGATGAGGAGTGATGATAAGGATGAAAGAAGAGATGTTGCTTGTTTGAGGGCAAGCTTGTCGGTGCAGGATTTACTAAATGTGGGTGGCGCGTCGGGGCGCGAGGGCTTGCAGCGGACGGCTCCTAGGTGGGAGAAGTGCGAGCGGCCCCGAAGCGCTGAGGGTGATTCTTCAGTCTTGACTTCCATGCCACTTAGGTTGGACGATATCGTCGGTGCTGGAGTTGTCCAGGGCGTGGCATCCTCCTGCCTATCCATGACCAGCTCCATACTCGCATCTCCACACGGGGCTTCGGAGCAATACATGAAGATCTTCACGTCTTCTTTGATGGTAAAGGGTTGGGACTCGGCGCTTGTGCGCTCCTTATGTGATCGTTGGCGAATGTATTGGACGGGTTTGTGGGGAGCGGTTAAGATGAGAAGACATTGGTCGAGTAGGAAGCGGTTGAAGGCACGAATGGCAAGAATTTCGGCGTGCCAGTCGTGAAGGACGGTGCCATGAGCTAGATGGAGTTTGTTGGAAGGGAGGCATTTCATGCCAGTTCTGATGTATGCTTAGAGATGACGACCCCGACTTCGTACATTTGGTGTCTCCTTACCCTAGTGACACACATGACAGCTCGCGATCTTCACTAGTGGATGAGTGTGAGCTCACTATGACGGTACTAGACGTGGATAGCAACCCTGACCTTTGAGTAAGACAATGCCAGCGAGCGGCACCCACTCACGTGCTCCGTCGCCTCTGACCCGGGGCTGTCGCTTCTCCGGGAGCTGGTTGAAGGTCGAGAGCACACAATCCGCAATCGCGTCTGCATCCGGCGGCATGCTGGAGTCGTGTTGGAACATATGTAGACATGGTAGTCCTGCGATGGCGGAGCGGAGGTGCTTCCCCATCGGAGCCGCTTCACGGTCCCACGCAGTCGCTCATGCCATCCGCCCACACCAGGCAGGCCTGTCACACACGCTGAGCAATACTAAGTGGCTTGATAACGGCCGCGGCGCGCCCTCCCGCTCGACCATGCAAGCCTTCGGTGAGGAATGTCTCTCAAGCGCTCCGTCGCGTTTGCGGCGCACACGCTCACCATCCCAGTGCCCAAGAACCGCCGCGTAAGAAGACGCTCTCAATTTCCCATTGACCAGACACGTGGCTGACACAGACGCGCAGCCCAAGTTCGAGCTGCACCTGAGAGTGAGGGCCCTTGGACAGCCACGCGCGGCGCAGGGATGCTGATAGAAGGCAGATAATCGACCTCAACAACGTCCCCCTCGTCTCTGGCAACTCGTTCGTCAAGTGGCACCTCCCGCACTCGACAGCAGCCGAACACCGCGGCCGCTCCGAGAGGCGTCCGATCAAAGACCACAAAGTCTTCTACGACTACGACGTCAAGCTACCCGTCCGGCTCACCGTCGACAAGAATGGCATGCTGCAGGAAAGCTTCATTGAGCTCGAAGTAGTCCAGGAGTACTCGGCCGGAGGCAGAGGGGAGCGCATCACGCTCGGCAATGTGAAGCTCAACCTAGCAGAATACGTGGAGCAGAGCGAGCTCGCCGGTGTCGAGAGCGAGGAGCCTGGCGTCACACGGCGATATCTGATGCAGGACAGTAAGATCAACAGCACCCTTAAGATCAGTATCTACATGCGGCAGATCGAGGGCGACAAGAACTTCATTGCGCCGCCGTTGAAGACGGCACAGGTTTTCAGCGGCATTGCTGGTATTGTGTCAGGCGAACAGGGAGAGTCGGAGGACGTTGGGTGTATGTCCTCGATGGGTTACGCCCTTCTTCAGACTAACACCCTGCAGCTACACCCTCTCTCAATGTGGGCTCACACGAAGCGGGCGAGCTTCAAGACATGTACCGGCGGTCGCTCGCTGCTTACTGGTCCGCGCAGCCAGGTGAGCTCAAGGCGGACGAGTGCATCGAGGACATTTTCGCCGGCGGAGATGGCTGGGGCGACCGGGAGAAGCCGTATGATTCTCAGCATACACAGCAGGGCCGGATCAGGTTCATCTCGGGTGATAGCAGCGGGTCTCTCAGCGAGAGCGAGTCCCGGCATGCGCGCGGGAGCAACTTGCAGCGCAAATCGCACGAGACTCTGCGCCCCAGTGACGTGAAGACGACTTCTCCAACGGTTCGCGGGAGGAGCAGCCTTGAGCAGCAGGCACACCAGATGAAAGCGGAGGTGGAGCGGAAACGCCATCGACCGCGCCATGAGGTGGACGAGTTCGACGTACGGGAAGACCTGTGTAGTTGGCGGATCCCTATATAGACGCGCGCCGCAAGCTCAATGGTGTTGTCCAAACTTCTTTATGCAGGTGCATGCAGGTGTGGTCGCGCGCACGTGATCTGGCGTTGGCAGAAAGTCGTAGGGCTGCGGGCGGTGAAGAAAGTTCGAAGCATCTCTCCCGAATCGCTCCCGCATCGCTCCCTGTGCATTCCATACGCATCACCGCCCCCATCTCCTCCCTATGCTTGCGCCTCGCGCTTCCAGCGCATTCATATGCATTCGATGTGAGCTGCAGCGGGCCTGGCCGCGGCTTCCCGCTCTTTCCCGTCGCCCCTCGTACACGAACTTCTCCACCTCAGCGCGCCGCTATGATGCCTTCGACAGAGAGGCCTTCGACGGAGAGGCTGCGCAGATCCAGACACCCAGGCCACGGCCGCACCTGAGCGAGCACCCGCTAGGCCGCCTGCGGAAGCGAAGGGGGAAGGCGGCTCTCAGGGCGACCACGGCTCGGTTAGAAGGCGGTGTCAAGACCTTGGGCGACGATGCCGAGATCCTCGTGTTGAAGGAGGTGGGAGATGGGCCTTCGGAGGAGAGCTCTACGCCCGAGATAGTCCCCGCGACACCCCAGGAAGCCATCAACATCGCCGAATCGCTCCAACAGGAAAAGCGCCCCGTTTCGCCCTCGGAGATCGTCCAGCAGCTCAACAGCCTGCGGCCCGAGACAGATGCAAACGCAGACGCCAACGAACCGCACTATGTCAGCCAGACGACCTATGTCAAACTCTCCAGGAGGCTCTTGCGTGGCTTCACGGGCCAGCAACTCTCGCAATACTACTCCATTACCAAGGGGGTAAAGCCCAAGCAGGTTGGGCAGCAGGTCATTGCAGGCCTAAAAGAACTGCAAAGCCAGGCGAAGAGGCCTGCTGAGCGCTCGGAGTGGCATCCAGGCACGACGCAGATTGATCTACGGCTTCCAGGCCTCGACGTCCACCGGAAGTCTCAGCGAAAGGCTGTCAGCAAGCATCTCCTAGTCGACCAGATACTGAGGGACTTGTGGAAGTTAGTGCTGCTAGAGGAGATTGAGGCGCCGGGTGAGCTGGAGTTGTCGTTGAAGCCGTGGCAACTTACCCTCTTGAGTTCTGGCTCGAACACGACGCCTCTAGACCGTATTGGAAAAAATCGCAGAGCCAAAATCGAGATATATTGGCCGCACAATGTGCTACGGATTACTTCAGACAAGAACACCGCCGAGTATGCGGCCGATGATGTTGAACAGCTTCTTCAAAACACAGAGACGAAGCGTTTCCACTTGAAACCGTGGATCCCCTATCTAGACAAGAACTATACAACCGGCGAACTGGTTCACATAATCCCCGAAAATAGTCTGAACGCAGTTACTTCATTGACCGGTGCGACCGTGCAAGTCGCCGGTGGCCATCAAGTATGATCCCTTCATTGCAGCCTATGCGAAGTAGCTAATGTATCAAGTTTCTAATTCGAGCACTCGACAAGAGCGCCGTGGAAGAAGCCGAGCGTTGTCTGATAAGGCTGCTACCTATGAAGAAGAACTCTACGTTCACAATTGACGCCACGAGACTAGACGCCACAAAGGACCAAAGCTATATCTTTCCAGTTACCATTGAGAAGTCGCTCCTAGACTTTCAGACTCGTCATCTGACACTAGGCCGCTGGTCACTTCCTGTGGCGCGTGCACCCACTCCTACTAATACATCAAGAGAAGACGCTCAGGCTGCTGTGCTCCGACATGCTATTAACGACCAAGAGTTGGGATACGTCCAGGCACAACTATCAGCGATGTTGAAGAAGTCGGCGAGATCTCCAATCCCACCAAAGAACAGGCAAGCCGGCGAACACGAGTGGGCTTTTGCGCCAGAAGATCGGCTCATGGCTCAATTCGGCCAAGTACTTTTCCCTCTGGACAGTCTCCATGGAGTTCCCGAGACCATGGCAGCAGCGTCTTTCGTCCCTTCTTTGCCTGGTCTTGGAAATATACTCATAGACGAGAACTTTGAACTAAGAAATCGACCTAGCGCTCCCACCCTCGAATACACTTTCGTCGCTGCACCCGAGCAACAGAATTTCGCAAAAGATCAAGACTTCCCTACTCTCAACGTGCAGTTTCGATACAACGAGCGCACCGGTCAACACTTTCTTGGGCGTCTTTCTCTCGGCTTCGACGAACGCATACATGATGTCCTACTCCCGCACAAGTCGTTGGATATCCGGTTCTATAGACACACCCGACTGCGTCTACGGGCTCCAGGCACGAGCAAGATGGTGGCGAGTTTCATGCAGACCGTTCTTGCTAACATTCAGAGCGGAGAGAAGTTGACCGCCCCTAATCTAACAATCGATATCCCAAAATGGACGATCCCAGGATTTCCGCAGGCACACCTCCCTGGTACACGAAGCGTAAAGTACCTATTCACAGGCATCCGCTTCCGGCAAAGAGCTGCGGCGAACCTCTTGGACAATCGCGTCACTATTAGCACGATGCAATCCGGCAAGCTGGGGAAAAAAGGTGTCGCGCTATCGACATTTTTCGACGCCGAAGAGCCTCTTGGTAACGGCGAGCATGAGCGAAAGGAGCAACGGGAGGATACGTTGAAGGCATTCGTAGCGGGATGTTTTGCAATCGTGGATAAAATTACGGGAGCGGCAACGAGTAACAAGTCCATATATAAGGAGGTCAAACCGCGCGATGAGTTGAGCGCGAGGAAGATCCGAAGACAAGAACTCGGCGATGTTGCGGAGAGAGTTCCGGAGCAAGGAAGTGTGCGGATGGTCGAAGGTATCACCGGGCAGGATCTCGCAGAGCCCACTCCCGTCAGAGATGAGCAACGCTCTTTCGCCACGGTCCCCCAACTGGACGCTAAAGATATGGAAGATCCATGTTTATCCAACCTCCCTGACGAACCCTCATCAGACCAACATGATCAAACGTCCCAAGACAACCACGACGACCCTCCAGACCAGGAAGCCAATCGGTCGTTGGAAGCAGCAGCATGAGCACCTGCATTAGCATTTAACATGGGGTTTGGCGTAACGGGCATTGGATTCGGGCCGCCGTCAGTGGTAGCTTTTTGCATCTGTAATGAATCTTCCGTACGATTGTATTATATTGTATCATATATAAGCGTATGATTCACCCCTTTCTGCTACACCGCGGCGGGTGATCATGGTTGATTTCAGGTTTGTATGTCTTGCTAACCATGCCCTTATGCTACCGCCCTAGATACTTTAATCGGACTATGACGAGTCCTTCGATCCTTTCTCACTACTGCCGTTTCAAACGCAATGTACCACCCTTTTGGGTACACACAAGTGGACTGCATAGTATTTCAGAGTATTGTTTTTGCAGGTGTCTCATATCCTCACTAAAGAACCATTGCTTGCTGGCAGAATTATGCAGAAGAAGAGGTGCGATCCTATCTAAAGTGAAGATGTGCAAATGTTGTACAATAGTAATTTACAGTGATTCATTACATCGCCATTAGATCCTTCAAGATTTCTTCACGTCTATGGAAGAAAATCGAGTGATGAGTGTCCCCAGCGAACTCTTTAAGCTTCCCATGATCCAACTGCTTTGCCATCCACCTCGCCATATGAACAGGTGTATCCGTATCATCTGTTCCATTCCAGATCTGTACCTTGGCTTTGATACTCTTCAAATCAAACGGCCACGGCCCGAGCACACTTTTCGAGTTAAGCACATACCCCTCTGGGCCGCCCAAGCACGCATTTCTCATTTCACTTATCATCCGCTCCGTCTCTTCGTCGTTGAAAAGTTCTTGATCCTTAATAGGCATGGATTTAATCATGCCATCGATTACGATCCTTCTCCATCGCGTCTAGTCTGGATCTCGCGCATGCCGCGCAAGCCCGTTCTCTATGACGAAGCGTAGCATCGACCGCGGAACCCACCGATTGAAGGTGAACCCAAACCACCTATCCCAGCTAAGCCCCTTATGGCTGGACTCAGGTGGACCTACCCCCGCAAGAACGCCAGTGCCCTGCAGTAGGTTTTCGGGCAGCGCTCGCGCACACGCCAGCGCATAGGGTCCTCCTCCACTTCCTCCCAGCACACGAAAACTCGAAAGCTCGAGGTGTGATGCTAACTTGTGCACATCGTGCGGCCAGTCTAGAAGTGTGTATCCCGGTCGAAAAGTGGAAAGACCAACGCCCGGACGGTCGATGCCAATGACGCAGACGTTCAATTTTACGGCTGTATCGTGGAAGCCATCGGCTTCAAGGCGGCAACTGGGAAGGCCATGGAAGAAGAAAACAGGGTACCCCGATGGCTTGCCGCGGACGTGGTAGCCCAAGACATGGTGCCCGAGGTTGTGTTTGCAGGGGAGAATAAATGTATGAGAGCCCGCTGTGAGAAGAGTCGGGTGGGTTCTCATATGGAAAGAAGCCAATTGGTGTCGGCACTGAGATAGCATGGCAACAGCTGTTGGCTATTATTAGGAGATGTGCAATGGTACTGGTTCGAAGGCCCAAGAACTTCGAAGCTACTTACTCCGCGGGATAAAGGGCCTAAAAAGGCTCAGAACTGGTTTCCGTGTTCCAAACCGCTGAATGGTGGAACAAAACATTATATAACGAGCTCTGCGGTGTTGTTTAGATCGCAGCTGAAAAGCCTTGGTACCAGAATTTTATGGGCCAATGTTCCCAAACACACTGACTTCTCCTAGAAAAAAAAAGAGGCCTACCAACATGCCTAGGGTAGCGTCCGTCTCTTTATACCTTGAGCTAGACTAAAGCTGCTGCCTAAACTTTCACAACCCTGTCATAATAGTACTCGCAGGATTCAACTGGAAATTAATCTCTACATCGCACTAACGCGAATAAGCGATGGAAATAGTACGAAATTACCACTACTTCAGATTAGCATTCAATGCGTAATGCTTCGTCCTTAGCATGCAACGATGAGCGTGGTTGTCAATCTAGATGAATGTGTCTATTTGGTTTTGTTCACAGAGGTTCTTGGGCGTTAGGCCTCATAGAGTGTTCTAGTGTGGGGTTGAGACCGTCGATGGATGTTAAATACGCAAAGACGAAGATACACCTTCGGACCTTCTGATGTCCGTTTGATTCTGTATTGCATATCTGTGACCCAATACAAGAGTAGCATTGCCATCTACGTCGGTTCGGACCAATCCACTTGCTCTGTAACCGGTGCGCCACCGGCAGAGTAGCTAACCCTCAACCTTAGCCGCAACCTTGCGGGCGGCGGCTACCGTTTGATTAGTATATATGTATATCATCAAAGGACAAATGCGTGACTTACCCCATTGACCGACGTCACCCTCATCTGCTGCGTCGCTTCTTGCCCGCCCTCTAATTCGCCCGTGCTGATAGGCTGTAGCTGCAACTTCTGACTCTTGGGCACAGCAGCCTGCAAACTCACAGCTGACAAATGAGTAAAGTTTCCCACGTTGCGGAAGCGAGCAAGGAGCTGAACGGCATTGGCGTCACGCTTAAGCTGAAACGTTATTTGCAGGTCGTTCTTGTTGTATGCAGGATGAGCTGGTGGCCCGGAAACAACAGGCGGCGTCGAATTCTGAGGAGGGGGGGATGACATCCCGCCAAGGATGTCCAGAGATGATGACGGTGGCGCAGGGCGTGACTGTACGGACGCCGTGGAACTGGACGGGCCGGAGTTGAAAAGGTCCATAATATTTGAGACTTGTGAGGGAGGAGATGCACTTGAAGGCGGCGGTGACGATGTGGAAGCACCACCTCCGCCTAGTATATCTGCAAGTAGATCAGCATTTTGAGCCTGCGAGCCGTTCGTGGTGCCATTGGCATCTCCAGGCACACCCGCGTCGCCCATGAGATCGAGCAGCAAGTCTTCAGTCGCTGCCTGAGCGGGCTTTTTCTTGAGGATTTTCGATTGCCGCTTTTTAGAGCCTCCAGTCGCTTCGCCCAGTACTCGCTGCTCCTCCCGAATCTCCGGTGCGGGCATTTTCTCCAAGACACCTTTTCTTATTTGATCGTATCCGAAGAGGTTGACGTATTCCACCCCACGCTGCTGGATTTCGATGTCGAGATTCGTGCCGTACCGCTGCAGTAGTCGCCTCAACCGCTCTATTTGTGCGGGTTCGTTTAGTCGTGTAGTGAGTTTCATCGAGGCGGTAATGATGTACTGGGTCACGATAAGTCCAGCGTAACTGCTGTTGAGAATGGTGTCAAATAGGTCAACAATATCGCTCTCTTTCACCTCCTTGACGAGCTCCTCCTCTTCATACTGGCCACCCCTCAAGAGCGAATCTCCGTATTCCCCGATGACCCAGGAACCTGCAAGGATCAAGCCTTCCTGAGTGATGTCACTTTTCAGGGCGGCGTATAGCTTCTGCGCGGAATACGTCTGGAGATCGGGTGTGGTAGCAATGAGTCGGACAAAAGATGACAATATCTGCTCTTTCACATAGCCGCCAGCCTGATGGATGTCAGAAGAACATTTGCACAAGCTCGGCGCGAAGACTCACCAACTTGAGAACGCGCAACATGGTGTCGACGTGCCATCGCTTGTTTGGCGCGAAGCGGTCGGCGGCAATACCAATCTGTGAAGTCATTACAGGCTTGAATTCGTTGTCGGCAACTTCAAGGAAAGCGAGCAGTTCCCTTATCAAGACACGGACGTTGCTTGCATTAATGAGGGTAAAACTGAGATCGAGCGCTCTCCGGCGAATGCTGATGTCGGGATCACGAAGACAATCGAGGATAGTGTTTCGATGCCGCTGGACGGCATTCGGTTCTATGGCAACGACCTTGATGAGCGTGTTCAGAGCAACATAGCGAATGTTGTTGTCTCTGTTAGAGAGGAACTTTCCAAGGATGTTGACACCGAGCACGCGCAGCCCCGAGTCGGCCTCGATGTCGAGAATGGTAAGCACTGCCTCGTACAAAATGGAGTTGCCGACATTCTTTGAAGATTCGGTATTGGTTGCAACCTGCTGTGGTTAGCAGCGATCTCTACCATTGCGCTACCGCACCTTACCTGCGCCAATATGTCGTTGATCTGCTCGCTGACTGACACATCTCCTCGTGCCAACACTCGGAGCAAGTTCAGGATCTTGACCTGTAAAAACGGATCTGTGATGCCTTGTACGTCATGCTCTGGAGCGTACCCAGACGCCGAGAGACTCTTGAGTATCTTGACCAGACTGGCGACCATTGGACGGAACATGTCCTTGATGCCATTCTCGTCATCCTCTGCCTCGTCCGCCTCACACAGACTTATTACCAGGTTTAGACCACACAGCAGGACTCCATGGTTTCTATCCTGAAGGAGCTGCTTCGCCTTTTCCAGAAAGTGTTCTTGCAGGTCAGGCACCTTGCGACATATCCGCATGGCGCAGAGAGCTGCCTTCCGGCGTACGTAAGGGTTCGCGCTTGAGACTATCGTCTCGATTTCGGGGAAGAGGTCTCGCGCCATTTCGACAGAGGCGATATTGCCGAGTGTGCAAAGGGCCAAACCGACGATGTACTGGTTGGGATGATTGAGGTCACTGCCTCGGGCGTTAGCAACCGCGGCACACTCTTCCAGGACGGAGAGGCATACTTCTTGAGCGAGTTCGTCACCAACGTCAAGACTTCCTGGTTCTCATCCAGCAGCAGCATGGTCCCCAGGTAGCCCAATCGCTTGTCAGCAAAGCGTGGCGAAGCCAGCAGCTTCAGACATTCGATCTGTCCGAAATGCGTCCTCTCGCCCAAGGTGAAGAGATAGAGAAGTTTGGCGACATTGTTGCGCCTGTGACACTGTGAACATGGGTACCTGCAGCTTGGGGGGCCGCAACACACCTCACGTTGGAGTCGTGGCTTTCCTCGCGGAAGCTTGCGCGGATGGCTGCACTCTCCTTCTGCACTACGGCGCGCTCGTCGGCAATGGTCTTTGCAGCACGCACGTTCCGAATGAACTGCTTTACTGCATCTCTCTCAGTGACATGTCCTAGGGTTCGGGCGCGGGCTTGGCTAACAGGAAGTCATCGTGGTGGCCTCAAGGACCCCACCGGGGATGCGTGTCGAAAGTCAGCAGGGCGGCGATGAGCAGGACTGCGATCGATTGTTCTCCGCGGGCCGGCATGCGAGAGACAAGCAACGGCGATATGCGTGGTCTTGCGGCGTCTGATGTCGGTCGCGGATTATTCGAGGTGGCATGGGGGTTACAAGCCCGCACCACGGCCAAACGTCGGACCGCGCCTGCTTAGTCCCGCCATCAGGATGGGAATGGAAAAGTGTTCAAAGGAAAGCTCAATGCCCGCAATTACGCAAACGAATACATTGAAGGTATGTGACTAACTGAAATCCCCAATTACACGTTTGCGCACCTCTTCTGCCGTATCCACCATAGCATGGTGCCATAACCGAATAGCCTAAACATGGTGCGGTGAACCACTTTAAGCTGGAGCATAGGTGCCGATGTGACTCGACTGATCACTCTCATTGAGAACTCATCGCTGAAAGGAGCACTTGATCGGGTTCTTCTTGACCATGATCTCATCCATCTCGCTGAAGACCTTTGTTATGCCTTCATAGTTGCATTTCGACGTTCTCCAATGCGATAATCAGAGTTCTTCTTCCTTGACTTACAAGTCCTATATAGCTTTATGGGTGCCTATGATTGTAGTATTGCTTGTCTTCTTCTCTACCCCTATGTCTGGGTTGCTTTTATAGGTAGGTAAAAGGAACATCTCAATTGTCTTTCTACCCTTGAGATTTTGACCGTGCTCATGATGGTAGATATGGTCAGCCACTTGTTTAACGGCGTTGTCTCTCCATCTGATATTTGTGGCATGTTGTTAGTCCAGTAGGTTAAAAATAGCGAACTGTGAAGATAGTGCTGCGTAGCCGTTGTGGAAACCAGTCATACCTTCTACGTCCATGACCCACACTGGTTTGGTGGCTGCATACTTTATTAGAAGACATGTTTTGTTCGCGAACAAACGCTCGGGTTGTTAGGCTGACGTTACTAGGCAATAGCCATTTGAGTGGCTTCCATTCCTCCATGACATACGTCATCAATATAGGAACGTTTAGTATATTCCCTAGTCTTCTCGGTGGAGTACGCAGATATTATATGGGGCTTTAGCAGGATGGTAGCTATCGGGGTAAGAGGCTACACGCAACGATGCCGTTAACGTCCTTGACTAGGGTGGTTGGTATTGTTGGTCGGGATGGGTATGGTTAGATCGAAACGGTCGTGAAAAACTCTCTCAGACGGTTTTGGGGCTTTGTCGCGCCAGTCCACAATCATGTCAGTTCGCTGCACCTCCTTCATCAGCACTCTTACTGGGATCCATTGTGCTAGTTCTCATTGCATTCGACTTGGAACGATAGGTGGTTGCCGTCTGTCTCGAATATAGATTGCTGTGCTGGAAAAAAACATTAGTCTGACGGTAACCCGCGCGATACCTCTCCTCGGAGATGCCAGGTGTGGGCGTGCTTGCGCCATCTAAAAATACCGGAGTGATCAAGTTCACTCGTATTGTGGATTAAAAGGACGGCATCGGAGATGTTAAGTATTAGCTGTAACACGCTCGAGTTGCCACTATTTCGCAGCGATGGCACGATACTTCTTCCTTCAGAGCGGCGTTTCGTCCTGTCATATCTCCTCCCGGTTGGCATAGTCGCTATTGGTATTGTGACACAATTTGTACCGCCCAGGTACGAGTACTATTGCAGTTGCAGAGGTCTAGTGCGAAATACTTACAACTCGCCACCGCAGTAGTCATTGCGTAGTAGGGGTCAAGCGAGGCATATATATAGTGATAACGGTTACAGGAGGTACATAAATTGTCTCACTAGGGAGAGGCGAGTTTTGAGTTTATTCTCATGCAATTATGGTAAAGGTTGAAGCTTGAAGTCGGTAAAGGGACTGCAGAGGGACGTCAGTACGTATCAACTTGAAAAAAAAAAACGCGCTACTACCTTATAATTGCGACGCAGTTTGATTGCGAGAATAATATGAGCACCTAAGCGTGTGGGAGACAGTGACTGATTGAGTGACCGAGCAGCAACTACAGGGGAAGTCTATATATAGACATCTGGATGTGTCTCTCATATGTCCCTGTCAAAAGAAAATAGGTGTTAATAAGAGCAGAACTTCCATTGCGATACCGGTTTTGCCATAGACTTGTAATGTAGCCCTTTTTCAAGATACCGTGTATGTGATCCGCAGGATAATGCGTATACAAATAACAGCCACGTAGTCACAATGGAGTGGTTGTATGATAAAGACATACGGCTTTCTCTACCTTCCTTCCTGCAACCACTGTGCCGAAATAGCGTGGGTTTGGGTGGGTGATGAGTTTCTTTACTCAAACTTATTAATGAGAAGTATATACGCAACGTCGCACAGCTACAACAATCTTGTCTGCGTTGACACGACAGTTGAAGGGCTGCAATCGCAGTTGGTCGTTGGGGCTTGTCTGTCTCTAGCGAGCGGGTGGCCCGTGCTCTTTGTTTATCCTTCATATGACGAACGGATCTCTCCACTCCACTCCACGTCCCACACACAGACCAACACTAATATTAACCCCCGGACTACAAACCCATACCTTCCTTCTCGACATCTACCACCATGGCGAGGCGTTCCGCCAGACTCCAGAAGGTACGTCGTGCTTCCATGCCTTGCTGTCCTCGCCGGATTGTTTACATGCTAACTCACCGCCTCTAGCGTTCGCCCGCTCCCGCCGAGTGCACTGCCAGCTCCGGCGACGGATGGGAGACGGCTCAATCGCAATCCCCTCCCGAAGAAGAGCGGCCCCCATCAGTTGTAGAGCGTGCAGAGCCCGCGATTAAGACGCCGCGCAAGCTTGTTGTAGGGCAGCCAGCGAGCGCCGTAGAGGTGACCAAGAGCTCGCAGCTTCCGCAGCCCTCGATCGCTACGCCTGCCCGCACGCCTAAGAACCGTACTTTGATTGTACCGGCTGAGCAAGAAATGCATCCGGCTCAGCATCATGCAAGCACCGCAAAGCCTCGAGAGGAGGCGCGCTGGCTTGGCTTCCAGACCATGGATCCGCACACAGCGCCGCCAAAGGCTACAGGTTTCGCTGCTGGCCAAGCCACCCCATCGAAAGCCCCGACCCCGATGACCCCAGGAAAGGTAAAGGGCAGCATTGCGTCGTTGGGGTTTCCCTTCCAGGGCTTCAACTTCCGGGCCAAGTCGCCTGTAGCTGGCTTGAGTCCGACCTCTAGCAGCATACTGAAGGGCTTGAAAGAAGACTCTGTAGCTGGTGGCCGTGCTCTTTTCAAGGCGGACGAGTTTACCGCTCCCGAAGACATGGGGGCGAAGCGCAAGACAGCCGTACCGACAGGCAAGATGTCGCGTTTTAGCGATGCGCATATGGTAAGCGACTTGACCTACACCCGCACTTATGCTGAACTACAATACTAAGTATCCTTGTAGAAAGAGTTCAAGAAGATGGACTCCATTGCCAATCACCCCTCTGCCTTCCGCGCCGACCCGAGCCGGTTCAGGCCCGTCATCGCTCCCATGAAGAAGACCCCGTCGAAACCTGAGCTCCTTGTGGCGGAGGCAAGCGCAAAGACTTCGAACAAATTGAAGCGTACGCAGTCCAAGATGGATGTCACGGAGCCAACCCCAAAGGCACCGGCGTATAGTTTAAAGCGAACCCAATCGAAGATGGGTGTGAACGAGCCGACCTCGACACTATCCCCAACACCACTGAAGCGTACACAGTCGAAGATGGACGAAACGACATCTAGCATTCCTCGTGCGAACTCGACCGTGCGATTAGTGCCTCCGGCCCACGATGGACGTCCGCCGACGCAGGACGGCAACCCGTTTGCGAAACGAGTCAAACGCACCGAGAGTGATGACGCCGCAACTACCCGCCCACTTTCCCACGACGGCAAGTCCGAAGCTGAAAAGGCGGCCGTTAGCAAAGCTGCTATTACGACGCGAAAGATCACGTCTCAGACTGCCCTCCCACGTCTGGCATCTCGCTTCATGACGCCGACGAAGGCTGCCATTGCCCGATCGCAGAGCGTGAAGGCTCTCAAGTCGGAATCTATGATCCCTTCTCTCGCCAAGTCCCCTTCCACTCACAACCTATTCTCTCCCACCAATGTCGGTCACGCGGTAAAGGATACCGTTCGTGAAGGTATTCGAAAGACAAGTGACTCTCTCCAACGAGTTAGGTCGATCCTTCGCACCCCGAGTCGCAAGTTCTCGGCCGATCCCATGAAGGTCGCAGCGGGCACACACATGTCCCCTCCTCCTGGCCTTGACCTTCAAAACGCACCTCCTGTAGCACCGCAGACAGCCCCTATCAAGAAGCACGTCAACTTCACCAGCAGCACGTTGGAGCGCGCCAACGAAGACGAGCTAGGCAAGTCCCCATCCCCAATGAAGTTCCGTGCTGGCTCCGAAGTCCCGTCAGGCGCAGTCATCTATCCAACGCTTCGCAACACCGGCAATGTCGAGTATCCTGCCATTACCGAAGAGGGCGAAAAGAAGGCGGAAGCCTCCCCATCACGACGCCTTACTTTTGGTGGCGCAACCGCGAACACGCCGGGTGACTTTTCGTTCACGTCTAACAAACCCATCGACTTTGGTCCTGCCTCGACTGGCACCATTCGCATGGTGCGGAAGAGTAATGCCTCTTCTCTTGTTGAGAACAAGAAGCGCAAGCTCGGTACGTTGGAAGAGACGTCAGACAAAGAAAATAGCGTGCCTACAGAGCGGGACGAGGGACGTTCAGCCAAGAAGGTGAAGCCGACTCCAACTGAGGCCCCAAAGACTCCGTCGAAGCTGCCCCGTCTAGGTCGCACGCCCAAGCGCGGTAGCGCCATCAGCATGTCCAGACTTGCTTTCTTGGCGACTCCGAAGCGGGGAAAAGCTTAAATGCTTGCACTCGGTCTGCTGCGTATGTTTTTTACTCGGTGCTCTTTCTACGGCCACGGTTCACGGTTTTCATATCGGCATATCTTGGAAAGGTGTCAGGGTTGGAAGTCAGGATAACACGATAACGAATTCCCTATCGTCTCGAGCTTTCACGTCTAGTCTGGTCTCCTCTTAACTCCTGCCCCCTTTTTCCTTTGCATACTCGACAGTAATGATTGGCGATGTTGGCGGTGTACGAGTGATCTTCTTTCACACCTGTTTCAATCCTCCCGTAAGTCCCTCCTTTGGGCTGTGCATAGCACGATACGAGTATGAGTATCTCGTGTATACTTTCAGTGTGTATTCTATAGCGAGTATTAAATGGATGGGTGTGTATATGAAAGCTCTGATACTGCATTCTAATGACTGGGCGATGTGGATTGTGATTCAGTATCACATTGTCTTGTGCGAAGTGCCGACCTCAGGCGCCTCTCTTTAAACGTCTTGGTTTATGGCTTTCCAATGACAGCAAAGTACAGTGAAGGGCGGCATGCTGGGCAAAGTAGCAGGATGTCCCTTTTGGTAAGTCGAATGCAATGTGATATGAGCCCATACCAGGGCAGTATATAAAGTCGATAGTGACGGGCCGGTCCGATCTAATTGGCCTTCGTATGCTTGTTCAACTTGTATAGAGCTTTCGGAGGGGAAATGTTGTCCACAAGACCTCCGCCCCATGGAGGATTCGATTAGATGGCCATAAAGGCGGTCAAGGTACAGTGTCGCAGGAGAAATAAAGAGAGGGGAGAAGAACGACGGATGAAGGCGGATCGAGCAGATTTAGAAGAGTACGGCTTTGACCAACAGGCATGAGTATGCTAAGGAGGGCGAATTGCAACAGTTCGTTCATGGCCGTAGGCGCCCGGCATATAACCCAGTATTACATTCTGCAGCACATATACAGGGTTGATTGTTGATTGCATGCCTAGTGCTTCGTTAATAATCTTCTCTCTTGGCGGTAATTCCCATGTCTTGGACACATTTCCGCTGTCTTGGACATTCCCAAGAAAAGCTCGGCGCCCACACACTCCGTTCCTCCGGCATCTCGGCAATGCGGCCCAAGTGTCTCTCGCTGAAATATCAAGCCTTTGCCACCACGCCAGCAAAACCCTTGGTTAGAGAAGACTTGTCGGCGCGTCTTGATTCAATCATGTTGGCTGGGTACATGTGTGACTCAGTTGGCTTGTGCCACGTGCAAGTCTAGAACGGTTTACGAAACATGGGAGCCGGGTTTTGGTGGGATGGTACTTATGGTGCTTGGTAGAGTTAGCTGAGGCGTGGCGTTTCTCCACTCATCAGAGCAACATGGTCTGACGGCGTGTGGCACGCGGTGGCGGTGCAAGGGTTGCAGCTTAGGTAGAACTTTTGTTGGTCTTCTTATGAACAAGAGTTGCTGTGGCTTGGGATGATGGTAGAAAAAGCGAATTCCTTGTTGCTATTGACTGTGTGAAGCTGATATTCTGCGCAATTAGACAAGCAGCAAAATTGGCCACATTTCTCACCCGCAAGGTCGAGCAAGTGTTCCGAAATGTGGAGGTCAAACGTAGGTGCGATGAGTCGATCATGCTTCAATGGCCCCTTCGCAGTACTATTCCCGTACCAACAGGTATTCTTAGGCACCGCAACTTGTATTGGGGCAACCTTCAGCCAGTCGTCGATGAAGCGTTTAAGCGGGATCCAGCAACCAGCAGCGTTGCACGACTTGTCGTTGTGAAGACAACGTGTGGTGAGTCGCCTAGCACTGCGTAGCAGTGGCAGTATATACCGGACATGGAGCTCTCTTGAGTTGCTGACACACTGGCACAGCCTCCGCGTCTGCAGGAGAGCATCAGCCAAGCAAAGCAATCCCCTCGTTTTCTCGGCGCTCCCCAACCTTTCTTGCTGCCAAGCGTTCAGGGCTCGTCCCGCTGATGGATGCATGGTGTTTGATTGGGGTCGCGCACAGGATCGATTTGTGTTTATGGGCTTGTTATTGCGATGAAGCCAGTTTCTAACGACCGGACACGAGTATACGTCTGGCGCGGACGTTTTGCCGTTGCATCCCAAGGCTGGTATAGAAGGCCTCGGGAGGTGGTTTGGGCGTCGTTCGAATCAACCGATAGAACAACTCCGGCTGGCAAGACCGGTAACAAACGCGAAAAGGCTGAAGAGCGGACGAGCGGAAAGAATTGGAGTATCGACAACGTCCTTGCGGCCACAATGTTTGCGCGGCCTGGGCAGTGAAGGGCACGAGGACAAGGAATTCCGCCCGTGGGAGGACTTGGCCCGACCAAGAGGTTTCGGTTTCGAGCCAGTCTCATACTGATCGCAGACGCGCCCGTGCCGAGCAGCTGCCATGTGAAAGGCCAACACTTGTGCGATCTAGCATCCCCCCAGCGTGGCAGCCGGAGGTGGAAGCAGCCGTGGTGTGCTCGCGACAGTCGCGGCGGGGGGCCGTCCTGCACGCCTGCAGGTCTGCACCGGTTGACGCTGGTGTAAGAGTGTGGGCGTGACTGGAGCAGGCTGGGCGAGCACTTTTGGCATTCGCGCTTGGCAGGGCTTGGCGTGGCGCACCGATGCCTGCAGCGCGCGACGGTGTGGGCCCGATGCGGCCTAGTGCCGGGCAGTGCATGGTGCGCAAATGGAGCGCTGTGGCAGGCTATTTCATGGCGTCGCGCCCCGTCCAAATCGTTGGCGCCCAGACTTTCCGCCTGCCTACTTCACCGTGCCTGCCCCCCGAGCGAGATCCTGCACCGTCCTCCGCACTTTGCTCTCTGAAGCCCCTCGAGACGCGCTTTCCCCCCGCGCACCCACTGCGCCTTCTTTCCCCTCTGCCTGTTACATAAGCGACACCGCGCAGAATTTTCTGTTGTTTGGAATCTGCCGCCAAGACCACCCACCTCAACCTCTCGCGCCGAGACCCCAAGCATGGCAGAACCAGCCCAGGCACAGAACACCATTCCCCCCCAGACCGTCCCTGCTCAGGCGCAAGGCACGCCGCAACAGCAGCAGCAGCAGCAGCAGCAGCAGCCGCAGCAGCCGCAGCCATCGCCTAACCCCGCCGCTGCGTCGACCGACTCGCTGGTCTGCCAGTGGCAAAATTGCGGCGAGCGCTGCCCGTCCGCCGAACAGCTCTATGTGAGTCTTCGCCCCCTCCCCCCCTCTCACGTGATCGTTGCTTACACCCTCCAGGACCACGTCTGCGAGCGCCATGTTGGCCGCAAGAGCACTAACAACCTGAACTTGACGTGCCAATGGGGCAATTGCCGCACCACCACTGTCAAGCGCGACCACATCACCTCACACATCCGCGTCCACGTGCCATTGAAGCCGCACAAGTGCGATTTCTGCGGCAAGGCCTTTAAGCGTCCCCAGGATCTCAAGAAGCACGTCAAGACCCATGCCGACGACTCGGTTCTGCTCCGTTCGCCGGAGCCCAACCGCGGCGGTCCCCACGGCCCACCAGGCTACCCAGGTCAACCCGGCAAACGTAAGCTCGTCCCTCTCCCTCTGTGTCTTCATTCCACATTCATGTACACCCCCTTTCCTTTCGAGTTCTAACTTGCGCCCTACAGTGGTCGCTGACTTGCAGGCGCTTGCCGCTACAGCGAGTGGATACCAGTATCCAGATGGCGCTATTGCTCAAGGTGGCTATGGCCAACAGCACCCTGGAGGCGCCCCCGCCGGCTTCTACGGAGGCCCACCCCAGAACTCTGCCTATGGGCCGGTTTATTATGCTGTCAACCCAACGCAGCAGCTCAACAACGACTCCTATGAGGTCCGAAAGCGTGCTGCCTACGATGCCTTGAACGAATTCTTTGGCGACGCCAAGCGTCGTGCCATCGACCCTTCGACCTACTACGACGTCGGACAGAGACTCATGGGTCTCCAGAGTGTCCAACTTCCTGTTATCGGAGGCTATCAGCAAGGCGGTATGTCTGAATACGGTCATGGTGGCACCATGGTCGCTCAAGCTTCGCACCCGCCGATGCATCCCTACTCGCTCCCGTTGCCTAATCTTAGGACGAAGAGCGACCTGCTGAATATCGATCAGTTCCTGGAGCAACTTCAGAGCACCGTGTACGAAAATCCTAATCATGCGGCAGCCGCCGGTGTTCAGCAAGCCGGCGCCCACTACGTTCATACCGGCTCAGCCTACCGCACCAGCCACTCGCCACCAGGACATGCCACCGCCCACGGCGGGTCCCACGCTAATGCGGTCCCTTCTACAGCCTCTGAAACCCCAGCCCTGACTCCCGCTAGCAGCGTCTTGTCATACCCTTCGCAGCATTCTCCAGGCTCGCACCACTCTGCAAGCACTGTCTCTCCAACCACCAGGACCTCCATGGGCAGCATGTATCCTACGCTGCCCTCTGTCAGCGCCATGTCGGACATGTCCGCTGCCGCTCCATCCTCTGGACTAGCACCTGCGTTCGATGCTGATGGCCGCCGACGCTACTCTGGTAACTTGTTGCAGAAGGCAGCTCCCGACCGACGTGCAAGCGGCGATCACATGGACCTGCTAAACGATGCATCCTCGCCCAAGGGATCCCGTCGCAGCTCTGAGCAAGATCTGCATCACACCGTGAATCAACTCGCCATCCACTCTCCCAAGGTTGACCCAGCTTTGTCTATGCGATCCCCTAGTCAGGTGTCGTCTGCATCTACTGAGCAGCCAGAGGCCTCCCAACAATCCTGGGTCGAGAACATCCGAACAATCGAAAGGCTTCGCCAATACCTCAAGGACAGGCTTGAGGCACACGAATACATAGATGACGAGGACCAGGTTAAGAATGAGCGCCGCCTGAGCGACGATGCGCGTGAGCTGTATCCAGTCCTGCGCGCCGTCCAAGAGGGAAGGGAGTAGACAGGTGGCTTTGCAGCTTCTTGATGACAAGTCACGAATTTGGTGGGGTCGGCGTACAGGGAGTTCACCGGTCGCGCTAGGGAGGGTATGGATGGGATAGGCAGTCTTCGCGTCTTTTTAATTTTACCTTGACGGCGTAGAAACGCGCTGCAAAGTCTGGTGGGTTGTTACTTAAGAACAGTTTTTATCTTCCATATCCCCTCCTCTGTCTTTGATATACAGCAAAGGCTATATAGGGTTTAAGCATGCAGTTTTTGGAATTGGCATGAATTTTCCGCTTTCACACCGTGGCCTCAATACAATAGTCTTTGATTGTGGATTGTAATGCCTCTGAATAGCCATTGTGAGGATCATCAATCCAATATTCGCTGCACTCTTATCAAATCAAATAATCCTTATGACAAATCCGGCTACCGCGCATTCCCCCACTTCTAAACAAAAGCACGGCCAGCGGTCACAGACACATCGACATTGCGAGAAGGGTCGTGCCGCAGCGGGTATTGACCAAAAAGCAAGCACCACGAGTTGCCCCACTTTGAGCTAAGCTCAACTGAAGCCTCTTAGACGCGTGCCTTGACCCTCATAACCAGCCTTCTAGCGTTGATCAACCTCCCAAACTACTTCGTTGTACTTGCAGCACTTACGTTACCCGGAAAGAAGGCTCCCGTTCGATCGAAAATAATTGGCATTACAAAATGCCGGGTCGTGGAGGAGCTGGCAATATCATTCGGGCGCAGGAGCAAAGTCGGAAGCTTGTTGAAGTGAGTGCATAAGGTCCTCTTGACGCATCCCAGCAATTTGTTTCCCATTGCACTCGCGACTCGAAGCCTTACGATCATCACGTTGCACGTCTAGCTATTTAGGTAACTAAGTAGGACCCAGGACCCCGAAGCCCAGACCCCGTCCGCACCACCAACAGATCACATAACCTCGACCATCTCCGCGTCCCAGCCGCAGGATTACGCACACATGGGCCGCGGCGGGGCAGGCAATTGGTACCAGCCCTTTGAGCTTTCGAAGGAAGGCACATTCAGTGAACCGTCCGACTCCACTGCTGTCCCTACATCGTCAAAGCCCCAGGTGTCCAAGCCGTGGCACCCTGACACTCAAGAGCTACCTGTAGCGAGAGCGGGCCGTGGCGGTGCAGGCAATTTTATCTGGAAAGACGAAGAGAGGGAAAAGGCGGCAAAATTAGAAGAGCAGAGGGCGAGGGAGAAGCTTAGTGAGGGCGTGGAGAAAGATGTGGAGGGTGGATTGCAGAAGCCGGGCGCCGCGGTGTTAGGGGGTTTCAAGGCGGGGAGAGGGTGGTAGGATGAAGTATAATTCGGCGTGCACACCAAAAGCCCACTGCTTCCTTCTCATTGACACGAAAACCAAGACCTCTCAATTTCCGCTCCTTCCCTTTTTTTATTTTTTGGTTTTGTATGGATCTCCACCTACGACCACAATGTTTCCCCCTGCGTAATAGCCCGCAACAAAGAAACTGTCCCGTCGAACCCTTCTGGGAGTGTCTTACATTTATGCAAAGGAACTATATCCATCAAGCTCATGCCTTGGCACGATTGCAATTCACTAGGAATGCGTATTTCAAACATACAATCAACCACAACTTCAAAATATCATGTCCGTTCACCTCCAGCGCTCTACCAGGGCTATCAAATCTTCCAAAATCTCCTATCCAGCTAGCAGAATCTCATCATCTGTGTCTTCTCACATCAACTCCACTTGTTATACATTTTCTTGCCGCTTATAACGTGACTGATCAATCTACCCCCAGTAACACCATCCCTCCCCCACTCAGCGCTTATCTTCCCCAACCTTCTTCCCCACCTCCAGTACCACCTCATCTACGCTCCAACTTCCCTGCCCATTACCTAGGGTCTGTAACACTGTCAACCCTTCCTGATCGGCGGTATATCCACCACTCCGTCTAACATTTGCGATTCGGACACTTATGGACTCCACCGCAGCACCCACAACTCTTCCCATCTTGTTGGTTCCAGGATGTGGCGCCTTCGGTGTCCAAATGTATCTCAAATCCATCAATGTCCAGATACACGTGCGGACAAAGGGGGTGCTCAAGCTGCTCCAGTCTCCTTCTCAACATGCGGCATGGGTAATGCTCCGCGTCGCTGGAAAGTGCGCTAGTACCATTTTCTTCCTTATAACAACTTCTTCATCATTTTTCCACACGATCGTAACTTCATCGCGCTGGTCCTCGGGTACGGATGGCACATTTTCATGATAGCTTCCGTCGCAATAGTCTGCTTCCGGGGTGCGGTAGCTGTCTTCGCAACTCATCCCACTCTGGACTCCAATACTGGCATACATCAAGATGAGAATTTGTACCCTTACACCTCCTTCGCTTCGGCTCAACTGCTCTCCCCGCACCATCAAAGTCAATCAAGCCATGCAACATCTTGCAAGCTGAGCACCAAACCATCCACGAGCTCTCACTCGCTACGCTTCCTCCTTCCTCCTTCCCATCTTCTTTTCTTTTTCCCTTCTCTATCCTCTTCCGCACCTTTTCGGAAATTGTGTTTCTCGCAGAGCTTTGTCTTCAAGCAACCAGTCCACTTATTGTTCAACGACCAGCTCAGCGGTGGTGTTGTGTGCCTGTGATATTTACACGCGGGTCGGTGCAACCCCAACTTGCCGCTACGGGCTTGGGGGATATCGTGCTTGATGCCGACGAGGACTACACGTCTAACCCATGGGGGGGGGGGGGGGGGGGTTTTGGGGGGGGGGGTGGGGGGGGTTGGGGGGGGGGGGGGGTTGGGGGGGGGGGGGTTGTTGGGGGGGGGTTTCCGAAAACGCCCCCGGCGGGCCCCCCAAGTTGGGTTTTTT
>JASJFT010000138.1:0-120543 GCA_030770425.1 Darksidea phi
TTTTTATTAAAACTCGACACGCCCAGGCCCAACCCGTTTGCCAAAACTTTTTCCTCTGAGCGCCCCCCCCCCCCCCCCCAAAAAAAAAAAAAACCCCCCCCCCCCCCCCCCGACCCGAACCCACCTTGAACGTCAACCTTGACTTGACCTTGTCAGCCAGTACGTCCGCTACCGCCTTGTCAAAGTTGGCGAGAATCTTCATAGCAAGCTGGGGTTCGATCCGGCGCTCGGTGATGAGGTTGTCCAGCGTGTCCGTGAGGGCGCCGCCTACACTGCCTCTTGTCAGCCAAGACGCTCCAAATCAGGTCCCAGGGTTGCGCGCAGTACCTGCTTCGGCGGTACAGCTCATAGTACTTGGCGTCCGCAGAGGTGGCAGCCATATTGACGAGTGGATGGGTTGGTGTAGAAGTGATGGAGGCGCATATATGGTAGGGTCTTTATGCGGCAGCGGGCGCTTATGACTAAGCAGAATGGCGCTAGTGATTAGCTCCGCAGCAGCTATCATCGTCAGCTTCCCGTGCTTCCATCACCAGAAGGAGCTCCAATCAACCCACACCAACCCTTCATTTCCGCTTCTACTTTTTTTCGCTCGAGATGTCTCTCACGTATGGAGTTGGAGGCACGACGGCCGCCCTTGGTGTGGTCGGCCTGTGTGAGTGATCCTGCGGACCGGGTGTAGGCAGTCACTGATGGTTGATAGACATGCTCTTCAACGGCGAAGGAGAAGCCTTTAACGTATGCGATACCGTTTACGATTCATCGATCTCATTCTAACGCGCATTCACCAGGTCGGAGCGTTCCTCGAAAGCGTTTCTCCATACACATGGGCGAGCTTGGGTATAGGCCTCTGCATAGGGTTGTCCGTTGTCGGATCGGCGTGGTACGTCTGTAGACTGGGGCAACACGCATGCATCTGACCGAAGAATAGGGGAATTTTCACAACTGGAGTGTCCATTGTTGGCGGTGGTGTCAAGGCCCCGCGGATAAGAACGAAGAATTTAATATCCATCATCTTCTGCGAAGTCGTAGCCATCTATGGCGTTATCATGGCCATCATCTTCTCCTCGAAGCTCAACAACGTTGTGGGTGCCGAGGCGCTCTACACCCCTTCAAACTACTACACCGGCTATGCTTTGTTTTGGGCGGGGGTAACAGTGGGCGCATGCAACTTGATATGCGGCGTCTCGGTTGGGATCAACGGTAGCAGCGCTGCTCTGGCGGATGCAGCGGATCCTTCCCTGTAGGAGCTTCATCCCGAGTGCATATGGTTCGAAGGCTAACATGCGCTCAGCTTCGTCAAGATTCTCGTCATCGAAATCTTCAGCTCCATCCTCGGACTATTCGGTCTTATCATCGGGCTCCTGGTACAGAGCAACGCCCCAGAATTTGAATAGACGTATGCTCGACAACGCGCTTGGTGTAAGCGAACATATCGGGACCTGATTGAAAGTGGCCGACCGCCAGAGCGGACATTTTGGGAAACGCATAACGAGGCGCAAGTATGGCGTAATTCAGCGCCATTGTTCTTGTGAGCTGTACGACGTACATAGGGAACGAAGGACTTGTATAATGCATGTATTATGAACGAGTTCATCTTCAATAGCAATCTGACAAAACCTTACCCGAAGTCAGCACGTCGTGTCGTCCTGTGGTCAATAGAGTTTGTTAGAATTCAGGAAGCGTTCTCGTTTCCATACTGCGCATCACTTAATCATTGCGTTCCCAGATGTACTGTCTACGCTCTACATGAGCAGACAGGCTTCGTGACCTGCATCAGTGGGGAGGGTGTAGGTGGCCCAAGCTTCTACTAAAATGCATTAGCATGGCGGGACATCGCGCAACCAACAATCTTCATATCACTTTAAACGCCATGTCCGAAGCTAAGCTGAAGGCTGCCATTCTCATCATATCGGAGACGGCATCGAATGACCCGTCAACAGACAAGTGTATACCAATACTGAAGGAAGTTTTCAGCAACTTCGGAAACGACCAATGGGAGGTTTCTGCGACCGAAATTATACCTGATAGCATCTTGGACATTCAGAAACATATTCGAGCATGGACGGATAGTGAGGAGCATGTTAATCTGATTGTTACTAGCGGAGGCACAGGGTTTGCGACAAAGGATGTGACTCCAGAGGTATGAGATTCGGTGCTGAGGCGTCTGCGGAGAATCGCGTTGATTTTGATGAAGGCAGTTACGCCACTTTTGGATAGACAAGCACCAGGTCTTGTGTAAGCTCTTTGTGAGGTATTTAGGAAAGATGAGGGCTAATGTGTACTCAGTCATGGCATGCTTGCTTCTTCCCTTATGGTGACACCGTGTACGTGCCTAGTATACTTACGCGAAATCTCACACTGACGTTGCATAGTTGCTATGATGGCGAGGCCGGTCGCTGGCGTACGAAAGAAGACGCTCATTTTGACGCTACCTGGTTCACCTAAAGGAGCCAGGGAAAACTTGGAAGCGGTACTAAAGCTGCTACCGCATGCTTGCGTCCAAGCCGCTGGTGCGGCTTCGAGACCGCTGCATAAAGGTGGGGTGGAGAAGCTCGAAGCAGATGCTGGTGTATCATCTTCTGGGGCGGTTAGAGGTGAGTCTGCAGGGACTCAGGTTTGCCAGCTTTTCAAGTATAAGTATTGACAAAATTAGGGGCAACAGGTGAGCGTCAGCACCAGCATCGTCATCATCATGGACATAATCACTCTCACGGACATGGCAGCCACGTAGGTCCAAAAGCACATACAAAACCAGAAGAGCAGCCACAGTCGAATGATCCGAATGCAGGCCCAACGCGCAGATACCGGTCGTCGCCGTATCCCATGCTATCTGTAAATGAGGCTCTAAAGCTCATTTCAGAGCAGACTCCGGATCCAGTCATTGAAAAGGTGCCTGTGGACATGTCTCTCGGAGGTTCGGTGCTCGCAGAGGATGTCAAAGCTACGGAATCAGTCCCTGCCTTTCGTGCCAGCATTGTAGATGGATACGCAGTCAAGATCCCTTCGTCTAGCAAGTTTCAAAAGGGTGTATATCCCTTGGCGCTTGTCTCCCATGCGCAAGCAGGAGAGGTCAAAGAACTGAAGGAGGGTGAAATTGCACGTATAACTACCGGCGCCCCATTGCCTCCCGGGGCGGATGCCGTGGTCATGGTAGAAGATACAGTATTGAAGACGCAGACCGAAGATGGCAAGGAAGAGAAAGAGATTGAGATTCTCACAGACGAGATCAAAGCGGGTGAAAATGTTCGCGAAGTCGGTAGCGATGTCAGGGAGGGGGACACCATCATGAAGAAGGGAGAAGGTGTCACTGTCGTTGGAGGCGAGTTTGGTCTACTCGCATCAGTAGGCACAACCAAAGTCTCAGTCTACAGACGGCCAGTAGTCGGCGTTCTGAGTACAGGAGACGAGATTATACCTCACGACAGACCCGACCCTCTGAAGCTTGGTGAGGTAAGAGATACGAATCGACCCACGCTTCTCACATCAATACGAAATCACCAATATGAGGCGGTGGATCTGGGCATAGTCTCGGATAAGTAGGTGTTACTCACGCTTTCATCATATTCCTCCTATCTGACATCCCGCAGACCCGGTGCCTTAGAACAGACTCTCCGTGACGCACTTCGCCGCGTCGATGTAATCATCACTTCAGGCGGCGTCTCAATGGGCGAACTCGACCTCCTGAAACCCACAATCGAGCGCTCCCTCGGTGGAACAATCCATTTTGGCCGCGTCAACATGAAGCCCGGCAAACCCACCACCTTCGCTACCCTCCCCGTTAAAACCTCTGATGGCATGCGTACTACCAAAACAATCTTCTCACTACCGGGGAATCCCGCATCAGCGGTCGTTACCTTTCACCTCTTCGTACTACCGAGCTTGCATCAGCAAAGCGGAATCACACCAGTTGGACTGCCAAAGGTGAAAGTTGTGTTAGAGGAGGATGTGAGAATGGACAGGGGACGGCCGGAGTACCATCGAGCGGTTGCGAGTGTGAAGAGTGATGGGACGTTGGGAGCTAGTAGTACGGGTGGGCAGAGGAGCTCGAGAATTGGCAGTTTCAAGGGGGCAAACGCGTTACTTTGTATGCCTGCTGGGGAGGGTACGATGAAGAAAGGAGAGAGAGTCGATGCGCTGCTTATGGGGAAGCTGGGTGTAGTCTAGCCTTGGGTGGGCATATTGCACGAAGCATTTGCTGCTTCTGAATGCAAAGGACCGCATCAGCGGGAGATGGGTCCAAGCTTTACATCGTGCGTTCCTGCAATGATATCCAAGCAGCACTTTGATCTTGAGTTACCAGGGATGAGTGCTGTCAGGGACTGAGAGGGGTCGATCCTAACTGGATGATTACGACCAGGGTTGGACCGCACTTGAGCTATCACTCGATGCTTCCATCGCGCTTTTTGTTGCACATCTTTGTATTTCGTGGAGGTAACTGTCAGTGGGAACCCAAGGGCGATGGCGTTTCCTTCCTGTCCTCTATGTACAGGCGAGTCGCAGCCGATCATTCTCCCTTCGCTTGAGATAGCACGACCGACGCTGCCAAACTTCATTTGGAAACATAACGCTATTTTTGTCATGACTACGAGCATATATTTGTCGAGCGATTGCATATCACTTCTCCTTGCAACAAAACCATTAGTACCACAATATCCAGTTTCCATGGCACCGAACAGCACGATGGCCTCTCCCAAAGCTGTACCATTCGCAGAACCTCCGCACAACCCAAACTCTTCACGCGCTGAGGAATTTCTGCAATTGCCTGACTCGAGGCTCACTGAGGAACTCCCAAATTCCGCACTCGATTTGGACACTTCGGCTTTCGCAGGCACAGGGATGCCATCAAATCCCGCGTTTCATTCACATTCAACAGTTCGCTCAGGCTTGACAATTGATCCAAACCCAACATCTCGGCCATCTTCCACAGCATTTAAGAGTCTCCCGTCCAGGCCAGTCTTTCCTCCCTACCCAGCCACCCGCCCTGTGCGAAGTGGCCGTCTGCACGATGCAGCCATCTCCTTAGAACGGTTACTCTGCTCTGCCGGTATCAAATTCGGCATCTTCGGTGGCTACGCGATGGTAGCCAATTTAGACAGCCCTCGCAGTACAAACAACGTCGAATGCCTAGCCTCTGGATCCATGCCCATGATATGCGAGGCTCTACCCAAATCTAGATTTACCGTATCACAACTGTCCCCAAGTGAAGACTACGCTGTTTTCAGCTGGAAACAGCGTACCACTGATCCAGAAATACCCGTACAAATCGTCATCTACTTCGACAGGTGTGAGTTATTTCGCGTTACAAAGTCAGATCTGGAACATACGCTAATTTCTACCCTAATCGTCAGATCCAGGTATGCTTCAACATGTTTAAGCACTTTGTAGCGAGCCAAAAGCTAACAGTACGAGGACATAGGTATTCACCCCGATTTCATCGATCATCACTGGTGCGCTATTCCCAGGCCCATCATCGGCGATAACCATCGAGGCATCACCATGTTTATGTCGCCCTTCCGCATCTTCAGAGAGAAACTTGCAGCGATTGCCGTCAGCAAAGATCCGAGTCCGGATCAAGTGGCGGATCTATATTGGATATGGAAGAGCTTTGAGCGGCAAATCATAGAGAGGCAGCGGGAGCTCGATCATTGGGTTGTGGAGAGTGCACTTAATAGGCACGTCGACTCATTGGGCTGGATACTCAACAAGTTGGGGACCGATGTTCCCTATGTATCAAAGGCTTCGAAGGCGACTCCTATGGGTGAAAAGGTGGTTCCTTTGTCCAACAGTAAGAGGCTAGTGGGGGAGGTGCAGATACGATTGCTTGGATGGTACGTACCCTGGAGCTGAAGTCAGTCGGCAGCGAAACTGAGATCGGGTTGTTGCTGTAATACAAGGCGTACTAGCGTGCTCGGAGATATTCTTGCTTTTATGTCAAGGAATGCATCCTCCCAGGACAGACGCGAGTTCGCAATGATGCCGTAGTAACATCTCACGTCGAGCGCTTCCTGTACCTTCCATCCTGTAATCGTAGTGTGGTTTATTACTCGTCAGACCTAAGCAGTCAATCCTCAGGCTCTCGATGATGCGCAAGCCTAATTGATGGAGATGCTCAGATGAAGTAGCTGGAAGTGTATGTGCGGATCCAGATTTCGCTCGACCGGGTCAGAGATTATGCAATTTTTCTACACATACAGTGCCAGCAAAAAGGGTCATGTTGCCAAGTCTATAGCCAAAGATGGAGTAGCTGCAATCTGACTTTGATGCTGTTAGTATTGAGTAGGACTAAGTCGAGCTGTTATGTGACACGCCTTGATGATATTCGCTTCATCTCATGTCCTAAAGAGGTGTAGGATAGGTCTTTGCGCTTTAGAATACCCATCTTCAGAGCCCTTATGGGTTTCCGGTTTTTTCCGAGGCGAGCCGGCCCTGGCAAAACTTGTCATGAATGGCGACCGCTCCCTTCCGTAATCGATCTTACCATCTAGGAGTCCGAAATCGCTTTATAGGGAATGTTCCGATGCGCGGACATTCCCCATGCGTCGATCCACACGCGACAATGGTTTCAGATGCGTTACAGAAAACAGGGGGTGGATGAACATCGCGAACTCCACCATCCTTGAGCGTCAAATTCTTGTGAACCAAATTGATCAACATTATGGCTTCGAAAGTTCTTCTCGCTGTGTTGCTAGCCGTTCCGCAGCTCTCTGCGGAAGCTTCTAAAGATTACTGCGGCTGGCCAACACAGCCACAGCACCTCCTCGCCAAAACACCCGAATCATGTCCTCAGGCCACCTTTGACGAAGTACGCGAAGCCGATGTTTATTCAGAATCTGGCTGGTCCTACGTCCCATATTGCATTTCCGGACCCCAGCGGCAATACTGTGTTCACACGAACAAACATTTTCAATCAAGCAAAAGCCTCAGCATCATTGCAACTCCCAAAGCCGCCAAAGCGGCTTCCCGGGCCTTTCAACATGTCCGGAATGTGCCGGTCTCTGGGGGCAAAGAGGACAGGTATGAGGTACAAGATGTACCAGGCAAGGGCAAGGGTTTGATTGCGAAGCGGACGATCAAGAAGCGAAGCCGGATCATGCTCGATTCACCGCGTATCATTGCAAGTTCGAAGTTGCCTTTCTACGTCGGGCCTGCTGAAGGCTTGGAGCTGCTCAATGTTGCTGTTGAGAGGCTTTCGCGGGCTGATGAAGAACTAGTAATGTCGTTGGACAAGAGCTCGGGAGGCACTGGTGTGGATGACGTGTTGAAGACGAACTCTTTTGCCTGCCAAATCAACGATGACGGAGTGGAGGATGCGTACCTGTGTCTTTTCCCTGAGGTTGCCCGGATCAATCATGCTTGTCGGCCAAACGCTCATGCGCGGTTTATTCCACAGACGCTCATGATGGAAATCAAGGCGTTGCGAGACATTAACCCAGGAGAGGAAATTAGCATATCATATGGCAAGCTCGACATCAAGCATGCGGACCGCCAAAAGTTGTATAAGGAAGCATGGGGCTTCACATGTACGTGCGAGCTGTGCACCGCGGGTGCATATGGAACCAAGGGCAGCGATCAACGACGGACGCAATTCGGTCGCTTACGCGAAAAGCTGAACTCAATTACGGCGGAAACGTATGATGCGCAGCAGATTATTGCTTGGGAAAAGCAAGTCTTTGAAATTAGTGAGAAGGAAGGGTTCGAGGTCCTCATCGCCGAGGACTACGAAAGAATGGCATATGTGCATTCTGGGTTGGGATCATTGGAGGAGGCCCGCTCTTGGGCTCAAAAAGCAAAAGACAGTTTGGTCGAGTGGACGATAGTAGCTGGTGGCCCAGACAACGAGCTCAGGCGAGTGGAAGACCTGTTGAAGGAATTAGGGGCTTGATGACGATGGGATGTGAGGTATCCCTTGCTCACAGTAATTGGGCACGACAGCGTATTTTCGCAATGTCTATACCTACCAAGGAGAGGCCTGGAACAATGTTGTAGGGGAAGACCTGGGATGGCGTAGTACTTGCTAGGGTAGTTGCACCGACCGAACCAATCGCAGTCAGCCCTAGCCCTACCTCACGTCAACACCTCAAGCCACCATTCATGCACTTTGACTACTCACAGCATCAACACCCTTTATCCGCAAGATTGGGGCTCATGTATTGCAGCCCAAGCCTAAACAAAGCCAACACCACACCTTCTCCTGCAGACTTCCAAACTGTATCGGAAATCTAGGCGCTGTCGGCAACCGGTTTTCCCACCGGTACCTCGGACTTCGGTTTTCCATAGGGCGCCCCAATTCCCACATACGGACATGTTTCTTCTTCAAGGCCACGCTGTCGGTACCAAAGCCTAGTATCGCGGTAGCAGTCCGTGATCTTTCCTTTCCTATACCGACAAGCGAACGCGCCGAGGCCACATCTGCGTTACCCCAGCCCATCACCTACGGGGATGCCGCTGTGGAGTTTTATGATGCGTTTCACTTCGCGAAAGACGTGCAGGCGCCAGCTGAGCAGAACCATGCGCATCGTCGCACAGAATCAGAGTGTAAATGAAGTAATGCAATTTCGTGCTGTGTGTCCCATCGTCTGGGGTGGCCTCATATGTAGCTCTTTGGTCGCCTTGTTTACGACCGCCCTTTGCGCGTCGACGTCCCCTTTTGCTTTCGTCCTCTCCGTACGTTCTCTTCTTGGTACTCGTTTCGTGGCTATTTACTGTGTTTTGTTTAATAATGGTGCGTTCGTTTACTTTCGTCACTCTTTCTGCTGTGGTTTGCGGGTCGCTTTTGGGTGTGGCAAGGGCGGAGCAGAAATGCTACGGCCTTAATGGGACAGAACTCGATTCCACATACGGGCCTTGCAACCCAGACGTCAAGCACTCAGGCTGTTGCGCAATCCGTCGTCCTGCCGGCTCTGTCGATATATGCCTCGACAATGGACTATGTATGGCGACGAGTGGTCAGTTTATGGGATCGATATGGCAGGATGGATGTACGGATCCCACGGGTAAAGATGCTGGGTGTCCGAAGATGTGTCCGGATGGTATGTATCTCTTCATAAAAGGCCTTTCAATGTTGGGTTTGAGCAATGACGCTAACTTACCCCGTAGCCAGAGATGACTTCGGCGGTTTGAAGCAAGTACTCGCGTGGAACATCCAAATGTGCGACTACGGCTCCTACTGCTGCCGCGAAGTCAACGACCGCAACAACTGCTGCAACAACGCCACAGCGCCAAAGATCAGGACCAACTCCCTCGGCGCATTCAAATTCGAAACCTCCACAGCTGGCGCTTCCACAACCGCAACCGCAGCAGCAGTATCGACTCCATCATCCTCATCCAGCGAACCTACCCAGGTCGTTGGCACAGCAGCGAGCACAGGCGTCCCATTCACAGCCTCCCCCACCGCATCCGCCGAAGAAATCTGTGCCTCCGAAAAGCGCAAAACAGCCACCGTCGGAGGCGCTGTAGGCGGCGTCCTCGGCGCCGCCCTCATCGGCGCATTCATCGCCATGTTCTGGCTCTACAAGAAAGAAAAGCACCAACGCAAACTCAAAGAGCACTACGAATCTCAGTTCGAGGTTTCTTCTGCGTACTGGCCTCGTCCTCATACTCTGGTCGTCGAGGCTGATTCTGAAGTGCCCGGAACGCCCGTGGAGAAGGAGGCCGATGTTGTGGTTGTTGGTGATGGGCACAGGAGGGGCGAGGCATAAGGATGTCGTGTCGGCGTTTACCCGATGAGGTCTAGATGACTGTGTGAGTAATGTGTTATTGGCTAATGTATGGAGTATTGGGTTATGATGATGATGGTAAGGCTGGGTTATGAGAAAGATAGAGCTTGGGGTTTCGGGTTAGGTTTTAGGTTTCGGTTTCAGGCTCAGTTTCGGGTATACCCTTTCACTCGTTCTCTGTACAATGGTATGCCGTTGGAAGTATGTAATTCTTAGTTTTTTTTTGTAAAGCTCATTATGGATAGTCAAGACGGGACGTATCTACTCCACCCTCCTGCGATGGAGAGGGTCGCTATGTGTTGCTCATTATGCAAAGCACCTTAAGGTCATCCAGCCTTACAATCCCCGTCATCTACTTCAGTAACTCAATATACCTCTTCTTTACTCCCTCAACAATCCTTCTAACCTCCTGTGCATCCAATTTCTCCTTCCTCTCTGGCGTATACAATCCATTCACCTCCTGCTCAATATCTGTAAGCTGCGTGTACACAAACCCACAAACCAATCCTCCCTCTACGATGCCCGTCATCATCTTCTCGATCCTTTTCAGCAAGTCCTTCGGGTCGCTGGCGGTGGTGTAGCCCCAGTCTTTCTCGCCGGATGCGGCGCTACGGGCGATATTTATACCTCCGAATTCTGTGCAGAGTATGGGTGCGGAGGGGTTATGGGAAGAAGCTGGGTCGGTGGGCGTTGCGGGGACGAAGATGTCGTGGTTCCCTTTTTCGGAGAGGATTCCGGAGAGAGTGGTGCAGGTCTTTGTTAGCACGTCGCCGTCGGTGTAGTCGTGGAAGGTGGTTAGGTCAGTGAGAACGTGTTCCCATCCGCAATTGTCGTTGATGGGACGAGTCGGATCAAGCGTCTTCGTCGTGTAGTACAGACTTCTGATATGGTTTCTCTGCTCGACATCTCCTTTGAGGTTGGTATAGGCCCAGCTTTCATTGACAGGTGTCCACGCCACGATGCTTGGGTGATTAATGTCCCGCAACACAGCTTCTTTCCATTCCGCATCGAACCTCTCAACGTACTGGGAAGAGAACTCGTAAGCATTAGCCATCTCACCCCATACGAGAAATCCAAGACGATCGGCGTAGTAGAGAAATAATGGATCTTCCACTTTCTGGTGTTTGCGACACCCATTGAAGCCCATTTTCTTGCTTAGCTCGATGTCAGTCTTGAGTGCGTCAGGAGATGGAGGTGTCATGAAAGTTCGCGGCCAGTAGCCTTGGTCTAGGAACAGGGCTTGAAAGTATGGTCTGTTGTTGAGCCGGAACTGGGAGGAGTGCCAGGAGAGGGAACGCATACCGGTGGTTGTGCGTATTTCATCTACTTGACTCCCAGCAGTGTCGAAGAGGCGGATGGTGAGATCGTAGAGATTAGGATGCTCGGGGGCCCAGAGAGCTACGTTGTTGAGCCAGCTTTCACAATCCCTAGATGCGAGCTTGGCCTTCTGATCGTCCGAGAGCCGCACATTCGCTTCAAAAGACACCAAGTCCGTCTCCCGCGGAAGGTCAATTTTCTTCGTCTTACTCACTGGCACCCCTCCCAAGCCAACTTCAAGCTCAACACTGTACTTCCACCCTGCCGGTCTTCCCAACACCCTGACACAAGCCTTCAGCTTCCCGCCCTCAATATCATCGCTCCTCAACACCGTTCCCTTACTCGAATCTCCAATTCGCACATTAGGCACAACTTCCAACCAAACATTTTGCCAAATACCCCCACTCGGCGTGTAAAAAATACCCTCAGACTGAGCACCCCAATACTGCTTCCCACGCGGCTGCGTCAAGTCATACGCCGAATCGTATACTCTAAGCGTTACTGATTGCTTCGACCTCGTGGCAAATGAATCCGTGATGTCGATTTCGAAAGGTACATGGCCACCTATATGCCCGCCGACAAACTGTCCACCAATCCAAACCTTGGCCTCATAGTCCACGGCTCCGAATCTTAACAACACTCGATCGCCCTTCTTCTTCTGCTCCTCACTCCTCAGGTCCTCAATTTCCCTCTCGTACCAAAACACCTCATGCACGCCCCGCTCTTCGATGCCACTCGCAGGGCATTGCCACACGTACGGAACTTCGATATCTCTCCTCTTATGGGCGATCGATCCCTCAGCCTTGTTTATGTTTTCTTTTACCAGACCTTGCGGGGTTGTGGCGCTCGGAGCAGTTGTGGTGTTACTTTGCTCATCTGCGGGGTTAGATCCCTTTGGCATGGTGGGGTTGACGGCAACTTCAATCGGAAGGCCATTCAAATGCCAGTTTTGAGCGAGCCCAGTATCATTATCATCAAAAAGAAAAGACCAAGGCCCATTGAGGGAGTGCCAGGTAAGATTCGAACGTTCGAAATCTGGGCGGGGATATGTTGACATCTTAGTGATTGCTGCGGAGTGTAGATGGGAAGGACAATAACTTCAAGATCTCAAAATTGCAGGTGCGAGATGTAAATCGTAGACAGAGGGGGATCTCTGCTTTCCCACATTGAATGCAGAGGGGTTGAGTGTGCACATCATGCGGAGTTGACCATCATCGTAAAGCTGGCTTCGGCTTACCGCATTCAACTTAGCGTCTCCCTGTATTCACCCTCTTTCCAAGGCGACCTCGGGAGTTCGACTCAGTCTTGCACTAGCACAACCAGCTTTCGAATAGTGCCTACTGTAACCCTATGGACACATAACTGCTGCAAGAAATGAATGCCGTCTACACCCATGCACATGCTAAGATGTCTCCATATGACATAGTTACGATTATACATTAATTAGCTATTTCTATCTAATCCGCATACAACGCTGTAGCCGCACTCATGTAAGCATGCGCCCACGGGGCAATCCCAAGGCGAAGCAGTGGCTGTAGCTCAGCTACGACCGCTGAGTCAGCCCTTGGTCTCCTACCGTTCCCCAGAAACGTGGTTGGTATAAGCTTTGCCACTCAGGTTTCCGGCCTGAGATCTGTCCTGCAGCCACATTACGGGGCGGTGCGTATGACTTTGTGGTGAGACACGATTCGCCCTATCTTTCACGTGCGCATCCTCCCGTTCATGATCCAACGATCTCCACGCTTCCGATAGCTCCAACGAACCCCCATGTCTCCTCACTCTTCACCCACCCCATTACACCCTCAGACAACATGTGGACCACAGCAAACCACACAAACTCCCGACTCTTCTTTAGCGTGCTAACCAGCTAGGTTTGTTTCCATATCTATTCTCCACAATAAATCGCGTCGTTCTTCGACATACTAGCTCTGACCAGTCCTTTCATTTGTCTCATTGCCGCACGCCTGGCTGAGCGGACTTGTTGTAACGGATTGAAGAAGGTACGCAATGGGTTACGGTATTCTGTATGGGTCCTTGTACGGTACCAAGTGTCTGACTACTGTTTTGACTGCGCAGTCGTAGACTGTCGGTACAGTTTGCGTTATTTGATGGGTAAGCCGCATAATGTGTGATACACACAAGTCGAGTTTCCAGCCTCAGTAGTCATAGCGGTACCAAAGAGCTAAGTGCAGACGTGGGCGGCGTAGTTGGAATCGGCGTAGCCCTTGTGCCCTCTCTTCCAAAACCCTTCAAATCGACTCTGCTCTCCGCGCGATCTTCTAGGCCGGCGGCAACAAATAGGCGATAGGCATCTAATGCTGGTAAAGATGTTGCTGGTCTAGTGTGACATGCAGAAGTGTTGCGTGCGAGCGATTGCTTCAGTCCCAGCCGATGAACGGTTGGCCCGGTGAATTTCGCCGAGAGAGCCCGATGGGACAGTAGCGCAATATTGATACCGATAACAGGAAGCGGATTCGCGATCGATAGCGATTGTTAGATGTAATTATTGTGCCGTCCAAAAGCGGCTACGAACAATGCGATGCTTCTCCACATTAGTTATCGTGACCATGAATGTGACCATCGCACATACCTGCAAAACACTTTTCGGAGGCTGAAGTCGACTCTAAAATTAAAGCATCGCAGCGGCATTGAGGGGTGCGCCGAACAAAAGCGTCCAATCAACGCGGGATGATTCGGAAAGACGGAACCATGGAATCCGCGCACGTAAGTTCCGGCGTCGCGCTACTGCTCGAATTTGAAGAAAACCGGGCAGGCCAGTTCAAGATTTAGCCCATGTCCGAGAATGAGCGTAGAACAATGCGGTCATCGAAAAATGCCGCTGCAAGGAAACAGGGAAAACATGCAATTCAGCAACTTGGAACAAAGGAGACAGTGAAAGCAGACGGGGAGATGGGGATCGACGATTGGTGCAGCGGAGAGACAAGACTGGACATGAAGATGTGTTTGGATTTGAAGCGTATTTAGTGGCTGGATTACAAAGGTGTGTATGGGAAGAAGTCTGTATCGCAATGCGATATCGCCATATATACGGCCATGGGCTTTTGAAAGCGCCAATGGTCCCAAATCGTCTAAGGTATCGTCGATCCGTGACAAAAATTGACTATGCAACTCCAAGAAATGCCACTGCAAATGCATGCGGAGACGAACAGCGGAAAGAAATCGTCATGCACGAACGCCGGAATTTTTTGCCACCCTTAAAACCCAAAATGAGCAAACTCCCCGGGGTATCATGCAGCGATGTAAGGACAAAGAGGTGTACAGAAACGAGAATCTAGAACCAGCACAAAGGAGATATTACTAAGAGCAGCGGCCGGTGACGCCGTAGCTCATCGATTTCTTCTTCTCGTGGTCGCTCTTGTAGTGGGGTAGCCGTTGCTTCGCGGAGAGGAACGAGGAGGCGGCGAGGGTCAGGAGGGTGAAGAGCTCTGCGGACGCGGCGCCGATTGCGAGGTAGAAAGCGACCCCCTAGGTGCTGTTAGCCGGTGCGCAAGGCCTCGCGGTGCATTGCCTATCTTACCTGCTCTTCGCAGACGGCGCGGTACTGGAATCGTCCGTTGCTCATGACATTCTTGTTGGAGCAGGCGTACCTGCCCAAGCTCGCCTTGCTGGCCCTGTCGAGCAGGGTGAAGGCCGCCAATGCCGTCGCCCAGAGGACGACGCCGAAGCTCCCGGCCACGACGCGGTAGAGGTCACGCGAGCGAAGTGGCCTGCGGAAGGATCGCGTGAAGGACAGGCCGAGGATGGCGATGGACACGAGGAAGTGGGCGGCGGCGACGGCGAAGAGTATCAGCGTGGGTGCGAGATTGGTGTGTGCTGGCCATGTCATGGGCAGCTCGCCCTTGCGGAGGTCGAGGTAGGTGTTGCCGCGGAAGATTTCGAGCGTGTGCACCAGGAAGACAACCACGGCGCCGCTGAGCACAATGACCAGCAGACGCAGGGCAGAGCGCAGCCGACTGAGCCAATGCGCATGCCAGGTGATGGAGAGTTCCGAAGTCATTGACGGGCGAGCGCCGAAGCAGTCGGGCTGCGGCTTCGACTTGTCGTGGTCGCCGTAGTCGCCGGGCTCGGTGTAGATGAGCGGTGCTGCTGGGCTCGTCGAGGCGAAGGGCGAGGATAACGAGGAGGAGGAAGAGGTGGTGGTGGTGGCCGGGCAGCTCGCAGAGGGAGAGCGGAGTTGTGCCGAGGAGTCGAGGGGAGTTCTGGTCGAGGTAGAGACGTAAGCTCTCGCCATGCCCGTTGGTCTTTCCCCTAGCACTAGAGCTCCGCTACGCTTTCTGGGACGCGACAAGGCGTCGAGCCGGAATCCCAGCGCCAGGACGATGTTTGCCGCAGCGGTAGACACGGCTCCGGCAGCGGCGCTGGGGGAGGAGATGATGTCTGCGAGGGTGCGGCGCGAGGAGCAGATTGGTGAAGATGTTGGTCCGCTGGGGAGGCAAAAGGACATGTCTCAATCGAGCAAGGGGGCAATCACGCTTATGACCGAACGAGGTTGGAGGCTGTGCGTCCGAGCGCAGCACCATTGGCGGGGGCTTTGGCGGCGGCTTGGACGCCCTCGAAACGGGAGGATTGCGATGCAGCGGGGCGTGATGGCTGCGGGAGGCTCACTGCGCAGCCGTGCTCGTCGTCGACTGCACCGCTCGGCATGGAGATGTTCTGTTCTGCAGACGGCGCTGTGTCGCCTCGAGGCTTGACGGAGCACCGACGCCGGCCGGGGCGTGGCTGGAGGGCGCCGGCGACGGGGAGCGCGCCCAGAACGGGCAGGACCTGCCCCCCAAGCGAAATGAGCGCTCAACCGCTCCTGCCCGCGGCGCCGGCGATTGGCCAGCAGTTTCAGAGGCCGTCACGTGCCGGGGGGCGACGCATTAGCTCATCGCACGCTCGCCTTCGAAACCCCCACCGGCGACATTCGCCTCCGCCTGACGTCGCCATGACACCTAGTCTACGTCGTGCGCCCCGCCCTCTCCCTCCCTCTCCCTCCCTCTCCTCCGCCTCCGTCCCAGGGCCGCGCAATGCGTCTCCAACATCACACATCCGGCCCTTTGCAGCACTCCTGGAAGGTCTGCCTCGCCCCCGCGACCGGGGTGCTGCGGGCCGCCCGTACGGCCTCGTCTCAGGCCATGGGGCTGACTTAAGGATCTGACGCCGCAAGCGTGTGCAGGAACCTGTCTTAAAATAACAAGTCAGCACTGCCAGGCAACAGAGGGCCGCACCTCGTCGAGCCGGCGATGAAACGTTCCACGACTTACGGGGCGTAGATCATGTGTATGCACTGCAGACTTGTGTCTGCTCCACAGCTACACGAAGCAGACCCAGCCGGCGCCGCCCATCTCAAGACGCGTCTTCTACCCGACCCAGCGCCCGTCGCTTTTCAAGATGCATCACACCCCTCCACGCTCGTCGTGCTCGGCGGCACCTCTGTCAACACTCCGAACGGGGCGCCTAGGACTGTCGGGGTCCTATGCCCGCCATCGGCTACTCTGCAAGGCGATGCACTGCGCCCCAGCGCGTATCCTCCTTCCCCGGACTTTGCGCCAACCCGGATGCCCGCGATTGGATCGTTCATCCTTCGCGATACGTAGAAGCTTAAGAACGTTAAAAGCACGTTCGGCAAGCCGTTGCGCACCCCAGACGTTGACAGACATTTGGCTTGGCATGGATATCGCTGGGCATGTCGGGCGCCTTACCTGAATTGGATTGGCGCATCTCGCTGCCTCCATTCTCCTGTCCCACGCCATGCTTGCTAAGGTTCTACACAGAGCGCCCTACGTCCTCGCAGAGACAGTCAAGAACCGACATCTCAATGCACGTTCGTTTCCCTACCTGTGGGCACATTGTTGACCGTTATTCGGGCGGGACTGCCCAAATCGGGAGTATTGCCAATGGCAATCCATCTGCAGAATGCAAATCGTGCCACAACCGGCGAACCCCCTCACTGTCGTGATTGGCGTAGAACATTCCATGTATATTGATCATGAGATGGTCAAAAGCGGAGCGAACTTCCTGACGTAGCTCACTTAGATGCCTATAAGAATCCTACGGCCATTCTCGACACCAACCACTATTGATTGCGACTCGCCTTCCGCATTCTTCAGCCATGCGCTCCTCTCTCTCAGCCCTGCTTGTCCTTCCACTCATCGCATACGGCCAGTCCGACTTCCCTAATTGCTCTTCGAACGCCAGGGAGCCCACATGGAGCCTCCAAGAAATCACTTTCCATTCCCAGGAATCCTGGGCTACGCCTGATCACGGTGTTGGCAGTGGTGAAATCTCCTTCTCCCTCGCTAGCAACACACGCGAGTTTGTTGCCCATTGTAATGGAACGACCTCGCAAGTGCCTCCACTCTTCAAAGGAGACCAGTGGTACCCGTGCGACATGTCTGACGCTGCGCCACCCGCAAATCGGGCTTGGTTCACTTTCAACTACATGGGGAGGATCCAGATCAATGAGACGTACACTTGCTGGGAGAATGCTGGACCTACTTTGTAAGAAGCTCATGCGTGTGTTGAGTCGGCCATATATCAACATGCTTACAACGGACAGGGTTCGTTACACCGCATTCGGAGAGGGCCACGCGACGCTCAATTGTGTGGCCGATCAAAAGACCAACCCTCGCTGGAAGGAAGAAGGGACGCCGTACTATAAGAGGACTGAGGACTGTAGCCCGGTGAGCACAAACATCACGGCAAGCGAGATTACAGGTGTGGCGTAAGGATTGGCAATCGAGTGTGGAGCATGAGAAGGAGTTTGGGTTATAATTGGCCGCTCTCCCAAAGGACTTTGCAGCTTCTATGACAGCGGGTTACTTAGAGCTAGTCTTGAAAGTTTGGGCGTCGCAGCAGCCATGAACTGATATTCCGGCTCCGGAACGCGACGGTTCCGACTAGCCAATCGGGGCCGAGCCCCTTTCACAACAAATTTCCCTTCAGCTGCTATAACCGTCGACGTGCATCTCACTTCTTCGCAGCATTCGAGTCTGTGGCTCTCTGTCGCTCTTTTGGTTCTTTGCCACTTCTTTACTTTCGTCTGAATCAGATCGACAGGAACCGCGACCATGCGCGTCCTCACATCCCTCGCCGTGGTAGTAGCGGCCATATCCTCGGCCATGTACTTTTTAGACTCGCACCTAGAACAGTTCTACATCTTCACTCCGTCGGAGCTGCACGAGCTATCTCTAAAAGCCATCGAAGCCCACGGCAACGACACCTCCTCCGTCGTCAACTACATCGTCACCCACCTCTCCGAAAGCCACCCCAATCACGTGAACCTCGATGAAGAATGGATCTTCAACAATGCCGGGGGCGCCATGGGCGCCATGTACATCATCCACGCTTCCATCACCGAGTACCTCATCATCTTTGGGACTTCCATTGGCACCGAGGGCCACAGTGGACGCCATACTGCGGACGATTACTTCCATATCCTTAGGGGCGAACAGTTGGCGTATGCCCCCGGAAGCTATGAGCCTGAACGCTATCCGCAGGGTAGTGTGCATCACTTGAAGAGGGGCCATGTGAAGCAGTACAGCATGAGGGATACTTGCTTTGCACTTGAGTATGCTCGGGGGTGGATTCCGCCCATGTTGTTTTTCGGGTATGCTGATAGTAAGTCATGGTTTCTTATTTCGATCCTCGAGAGGGGTTATGTTGGGTAGGGGTTATACTGACTTGCTATAGCGTTCTCGAGCACACTCGACTTCCCAACGCTGTGGAGGACGACGTTTGTCACTGGCCGCGAGATGCTGACGAATCTCGCGAAGATGAAGTTGTAAAAGCTCGGCCCCTAGAATGAGAAGCTTGGGGGCATGCGATTGATTGCATTTAGCCATCTATAGACGTATCCAAGAGGAGGGAACCACTACACCCTAATTTATAATTTGGCCTTCTCCTTGGCCGCTCCCAAGATCTCCATTACGAGCTTCTCCGCTTCCCACGCACTTCCAAAGCTACTTTGATATCCGTATCCTGCGTGTCCATATTGGTGGACGACCCATTTCCCGTCCATCTTTTCTTTCTCTACTCTCGGCCCATCCTTTCTCATCGGCCGCAAACCCACGCCATGCCTGATAACCGACAAGTCGCTCACCTTGCCTGTCCTCGGCGCCAGTGCAGGACACAGGTCAATCGAGCGCTGCATGATCCTCTGCGCCAGATTCGGATCTGGTTGACTTTCCCAAGACCCGTGTTGCAGACAACCTCCCAAGATGGTACCTCCACCCACAGCTCGCTGCATGATGTATGTCGCCTCGTCATCGCTGTCGTCGGTCCCGCTCACTGTCACCATTACGCCTGGTTCGTTCCTTACTAGAACGATCTGTCCACGTCCCGGATATACGGTACTGTCCATCACGCCGCCGAGCTTGGACGCCAGCAGGCCGGTACAGTTTATCGTGATATGAGCGGTGCCGGATGAGTGGTGCGATGGTGCTTCGCCAATATGCGAGATAATCCCACGTTTTAAGGTGACGCCTTGCTTAACGCACTGTCCCAGGATATACGGCAGATAGACGGCAGTGTTGATGCAAACACTTGTAAAATTTGTCCCCGTATCACACCCCTCGGGCAACTGCTCCTTCTCCAGCACTTTGAAATTTGGTACCACGCTCCTAAACCAAGCGTCTTCTTTGACTAGCTCTTTGAACCACTGCCCCGTAGCTGTGCCTGCGTCTTTCTTTCTCCCATAGACGATCGTGTTTTGGTAGTGGATGCCTGCTTCAGGCACCTCTCGACAGAGTCTGTCTAGCTCTGGCCAGGTAGCCTTCTCGAAGCGCTGCAGATTGGAGCCTGGCGTGCCGACGGGGAAGTAGTTGGCTCCAGCCCAAGGTGATGCGTACTCGATGTCGTAGTCGCCGGGCATGTGCTTGCTCACGACTGTGACTGAAAGATCCTTGTGCTTGGATAGGACGAGGGCGGTGGTGAGGCCTATCACCCCCGCACTGCACGTTCGTATTCAGCATGGTGCAGTTTTGATAGTAATAATAACGACCATGCGAAAGGCCGGTGTACCTTGGGTGGGGAGTGGATGAAACACAATAGGACGAGCTTACCCGACGATCACAATGTTCGTTTTGGCGGCCATGACTACGGACGAGATCGGGCAGCGTCGCAATGGGCCGGTGATGTTTGCGAGCAACGCAGATGATGTGGTTCAATACGAGTGATGGTGTTGGTCCGCCATCCGAGCCCCGTCGGCTACTAATACCCAATCTGACCAGGCATGAGATAACGCGTGTTTATTCACTTTGCGGTCCGACCTCCTGCACCCAGTGTCTTCATCTTCCCGCCCACCCTCCATTATGCATGATGTGCAATGTTGGAAATATCAGAGCAGACGATTGTCTGATGTGGCTGCCAGTGGTTGCCTTGAGCCTTCACCAATTGGGCTAGTGTCATCCTTTCGCTTGAACTTCTGCACCCTTGGCTGACAACTCTCGTGACGCTGTTGCTAATATAGGAAGATCGAGCCAATTGCTACTCATCCTTTTGACCCCGCCGCGGCGTTTCTTCACATCGACAACCCCACACCAAGGGTGAGCGGAAAAGAGATAGCAAAGGAGCATTCATACGCGCTAGAACTATTTTAACGGTTTCGTCTGGGAAGGACTCTGTGACACCTGAGCGGGCCGAGGCAAATCGGTGACTTCTCGTAAGAACATTTGGTTGCACCTCAGCGAGGGTTGGCGTAGAAGGGAAAGGGAGGGCGCTGCTTGACCACACCCACTGTCGATTTCTGGACTAGCCATCCACCACAACAATGCCATCTATCAAGAAATTCTTCACTCCTTCCAGTCACATAACTAATCCTTACGCCAACCCAAATCACCCGACAAACGTTGCTACACCCTTGACTGCGCCGGCCTCAAAACCATTCAGATCCCAACCACCACTACCGCCGCTGCCATGTCGGGCTTCACCGCGCGGCTCGTTCGATTACCTTGCTGAGGCGAGGAAAGTCGTAGGTCGGGACCCCGTTACAGGACGAAGCTTGGTGAATCAACCACCTGCAAGAAAGACAGGCGTCAGTGGAGATGCTACATTTACGGCCGCGGAAGCGAGTCAAGGATCCGGATCTAGAAATGGAGGAGCGGTAGGAGGAGGAACCGTGGACGGGACCAGTGCCTACGGCGATCGAAACGAGGGTGTGAAGAAGACTCATGGAACGAAGTATGATCTCTTCGTGCAGCAGATGAGGGATAGACAAAAGGGTGTCTGGCGCGAACCTGAGGGAGGGTTCTATGCCCCTGAGCAGCGGTTGGGAGAGTTCTATGCGCCCGGAGGTGGACCGTGAGGGGAGAGGGTTGTGTAATTTTGGGGAAGAGCGAGGCGTTGGATCAATAGTGACTTTTATGAAGGTGACGCGGTTTTGGACTTGTATGGAGTATCAGCTATATATCCTTTTTTAAATCCATATATATCACTTTGAAGGCAAGCGCGACACAGCATGCTCTTTTTCTAAAAAGCTGAGTCGTGTACCGAACAAAAAAAGGCGGTACAACCATGCGAACCACGACAGGATCGAACCACCACCACCCCCTCTCAACCCTTCCAAACCACCCATCCCACACGCAAAAGGAAAGTATCAACACGAGCCAGATAACCAACTAGTGCGTGACTGGCGCCACGCCTCCAACGTTTAACGGCCGGAGACGCAGCATTTCATGGAGCATTTCATGGAATCAGGGGTAAATGCAGCTACTTTCCTGGAAAGTTGATGTGAGTTGATAAGTATATGTACTTGGAATAAAATGAATTGAGATTGAGTTTCAGGGACTAGAATGAGAGGGGCGAGTGATGCGCTGTGGGGGTGGTGGCGCTGCGACGGGTGTACTGCATGTGTGTAGGCAGCAGGGCAAGGGGCATGGGGATGGCTGCCTTGTTTAAGACACCACGCTTCCGAGCCAAGATCGAGAATCGGCAGAAGGTTATGCGTTCCATAGCGTAGCTCGACTAGAAAACGGTATTCAATGTAAACATGTTCAACGGAATATATAGGCTGACTGGTTGTCTTGCGGGTTGCGCAACCTGATTACTTTCGAGGAGCGGTACTTCCTATAAGCTGTTCCATCGGATGCGTCTACACGATGGAATGAAAATAGAAATCATAATCGATCAACTAAGCTTATGCATTGTATTAACTAGGAACGTAGACGCTATGCTATGCATGCTGTACGACTAGATATGAGGAAAACGAAGAATAGTCGCTATTTGCGACACCAGAACCGGTACACCGAAGCTCCAAACGCTTCCTATAATACAGACCCCTCAGGACTCGACCACCCATGGCGCCGTATTCCAGTTTCCCATCGTCACAACTCAGTATCTCATTTTCTTGCCTTCAGGTCCACACCCCTGGCACGACACGCTGCTGCTTCAGAAGAGACAGATGAGCGTGTCGTTCAAGGGATATATTGATTGATCACCGCACCTCTGTCAACGGCGCTGTTTGCGGCCTCAACTCCTTTGGTGGAGCAGGTGGTCCGGTCCCACTCCTTCTGCGCCTCTCCCTCTCGCCCAACCCGATTGGCGTCTCCAAATGCGTGGTCTTTTTATTATTGAACTTGCCACCAACACCGCGCATCCATGTCTCATCCTCGTCAGCCCCGAGCCAGTAATGCGGTGAGCCACTAAGCATAATTCTGCCAGCCTTGCCCTTTATGCCATGTCCTTCCTCCTTACCCTCGTCGAAGGGATTTTCGGCGAGATTCGAGTGTTCAGGCTGTGCTGCATTGGAGTCGTACCAGGCGGAGGACGAAGCATTGGCTGCGATGTGTTGGCGCAAGCACTGGCGCGCAAAAGCCAGCATGACAAAAACAAAGTAGACACGCAGAGCCCAGAAGCCTGATATGAGGGATATGCTCATGATGCTGTCAGTCCGGAGAATGGCGCCGCGGAGCCCAGGTGATCCTTGCGGAGCCCCCTGTCCTACAGCTACAGCGTTCTGTCCTGCCTTGAGGCCATCCGCTGGTTCTGCAACCACATTCACTTCGCTAACGTTGAACTTGGGGCTTGTGAACCCAGCGTTTTCTGCCATTCCAGGTGCTGTCGAGTTTCCGGGGTTAACGGGGTGGTTCGCGAGCGTGTAGAACCATATGACGCCGAAGAAGGCTGTGTAGAGGGCGTTGACGACCGAGTCGAGCGCATACAGATGCGCAAGCAACAGTGATTCGAACGGACTTTGTAATCGTATGTGCTTGTAAAGATATACAGTCGCGAGGAGGAGGACCGTCGAGTAAACGTACATTGACAGCTGCCATCCATCGATGGTGGCGCCTGTCAAGAGCGCGAGCAGCCCATAAAGCCCCGACACCTTATTAATGACTTGCAAGTAAGTGATAATCTCAGCGCCCGTGCGCAAAGACATGTTTCCCAGGAATTTCTACCACATCGTCAGCCTTTGAAGTCGCATTCCCACATTTCTGGAAGAGCACGTACCCTTGGCCGCGGCACCTCGAACAAGTGTGACGGCACCATGACGGCGTTTGCGCGCGCAACGGATGTAGAAGAGTCGGCAGAGTCGACGTCGTCAGCGAAGAGATAGGTATGCTCTGTTAAAACTGGGTTTCGGTTTGAGGCGCGGTGGTGAGGAGAAAGACGTTGTGAGGTGTGAGACGAGCTCGGGGGTGACGGCGGCGGTTGCGGATGTACCGGCTGCTTGGATTTGCTGCTCATTTCGCGACTGGGCCGGCTAAGCCCCCTTTTGGATAAGGGTCACGTGCGGCTCGCTATGCACCGTTAGACGGTCATCATTGTTTGCATAGGTACACTATACACACATTCTGTAGATGTGAGGAGTTGGTTTTAGGGCGTTCCGCTGTTGAGACACGTTTTATCGTGGGCGTGGTATTTTGTCCCGCCTTATGACGCCATACGCGCAGATGGCTTGCAGGAGCCAACCTTTGGCGCTTCGGCCGCTGGGTGTACATAAAGTGTTGCGGGTAACAGAACGGGCGTCTAGTGAACTCTTGTATTTTCATCTCCAAAGTATTTTAACATGGCAGAATACCGTCCCGAAGCACTCAAGCTCCAAGAGCAGGATCTGGAAGGTAAATTAGCTATAGTCACGTAAGGAGAATTCCGTCTACTTTGTCAAAAAGCCCTCTTTATCAAACCAACTCCGCCTCACCGTCTCATCCTTTCTTAGAGATTGATCTGATCTACTTCCAGCGGTGCAACAAAAGGCATAGGCCGGGCCATAGCCCTCAACCTCGCCTCCCGCGGCTGCTCCATCCTCGGGACCTACTCCTCCCCGCAATCCGCCCACAACTTCGACGTCCTCTCGCACACCGTCAGTGACCTGTACCGCGCTCCAGACGCCCCAAATCACCTCCAGGGTGAGAACAGTCCCAAGTTGAAAGGCGTGGTAGCCGACATAACCTCTCTCTCCTCTGTCGATCAAGTCCTCCTCACACTCAAACAAAACCTTGGGAAGATCGACATCTTGGTCCTCAATGCTGCGTACAATGTTCGCCCCAAACTCGGCAGCGCTAGTGAAGCGGATATCGCAAATAGTCTGACGGCAAACCTGCACTGGCCTATCGTCCTGATAGAAAATATAGTCCGCCAATCCCTCTTCAACCCCTCGTCTCGCATCGTTGTCCTCAGCAGCGACCGCGTGCGCGATACCTCCCCTGGCTCCTCCATCTTCAACGCCACCAAAACGGGTCTGGAGTCTCTAGCCCGATCCTGGGCGGTAGAGTTGCCTCTCAGTTTCCCCGGGACCACTGTAAATGCGGTTTCGGTGGGCTTAACTGATACGCCTGGAGTGAGGGCTTTCCCTGCCGCTACCGTCGAAGCACTGAAAGCGCAGCGCCTGAAGAAGGTCAAGGTTGTGGAGGGTGGTAGGATGGGCTTTCCGGAAGATATAGCAGACGTGGTGGGATGGCTTGTGAGTGAGAAGGCGCGGTGGGTTAGTGGGAGTGTTGTTGCTGCAAATGGAGGTGCCGAATAGGTCGGTGGATCGTCCTAAAGTTTCTAGGACGAATCGTAGCACCTCGTGAAGATTAATAAGGCGTGGCATGAGAAACAAAAGTATACCGATTTGCTGGGTGACGCATGAAGAGAAGAAACAAAGGTACGCTCGAGTTATACAGTACTATACAATGTCTATAATGTAGTCTATACCTTCAATACGCGGAGATGCTTGCGTGCGATCCCACAACCTTTCCAAAGTATTGTACAAACACCAGCTACTCCAAGATCCCCCACTGATATATTGTCTTCCATTTATGCCCTCTTTTAGTACGCTATTGTGGGTGGGTTATCGATCAGGTTGTCGGCTGAGAAGTCTCCGAATGTTTGATAGTCGAGGAAATGTTACTTTGTAGCGAGTCTAGAGCCTGGTGCGACAAATGCTGCGTACGCTCTTGGTACTCCCTCTCCAGCTTGTCTAGCTTCTCAGTCTCGGGCGGTTCGAGCACTTCGAGTTCTTGCATAGGGTATTTCTCCTTATCATCCACAGGAGCCGATTCGTCAACGAAAGAGCGCTCATCATTAAGCACGTCTTTCACTTCTTGTGGAACACTAGTAGCGGTGGTGACTTCTGGTCGCTCCGCCTCTCTGGTCTCTCCTTTGATATAAACGTCATTATTCTCTTGCTTTTCTAAAGCACGCATCGCTTCCTCTCTCTTCTTCCTCAAGAGATCCTTCGCCTGTTGTGTCCACGAAAACTGCATCAATGTGCGCTCGATGGCATCTTCCACCAGCTGCTTCGCGTGATTGGCAAGACTTCTCGTAATGAAGACATTCGGGAAACGGTAGCTAAGCCATAAGTAGGTAACAAGCATCTTGTGCAACTGCTCCAAGCTGTAAAGATATTTCCGGTCGCCAGACGGCGGCAGATCCAGTCTTTCAAGCGGCAAATTCTTTAATTCAAGCAAGTGGCCAGACTTGTTGTCGGCAATACATTCAGCCAAGGTCCTCAGGAAGGCCCTCTCGCCTTCGTCCCTCATGTTTGAAGGGGCAGCACAGATCATGATACGGTCAGCAATGCTCAGGTTCTTGACGGTATGAATTGTGTCTGCTATTGACAGCTGATCTTTTAGTCCGCAAAGATGGAAACGTGGGTGGATATTCGAGATCTCGTGCAGACGTAGCATGATGTAGCTGAAGGGGGTTCCTGGAGGAAAGTAATTTGCGAATCGCTCGACAATGAGAGCAGGAGGAAACAAGCCTGCCGTACGGATGGGTTCTGGTTCACGAAGCATTCCCGCTTTGAGAAAGTCATAGTCGAGCTGCTCCATGGTAGTGACGAGACCAACCGTAGCCGGTTCCGATCTCGCCTTATATCCGATAGCATCTGGCCTGACGCCTTCTCGTACGGTGCTAGAGTCGGTGGGCGTCCCTGATCCGACTTTCTGCGATTCGCCTTGGGTGATAGCTTGGTGCGCGGTCTTGTAGCGACCAGCGCGGCCAGCGATCTGCTTGATTTCAGATATTTGCAGAGGTACTAGCTTCGTCCCGTCGCTCTTCATGGTGGATTCGAAAATGACACGTTTAATGCTCAGGTTTAGACCCATACCAATGGCGTCGCTGGCCACCAAGAAATCGTAATCATTGTCCGGGTCGTTGAACAAGCGGGCCTGTTGGGCTCTCGTCTCTGGCGGCAAACTCCCGTATACGATAGCACACTTCCTGCCTGTTTTCTTCTCTACCTCTCGTCGCAGCGCATGGATGCCCAAAACGGAAAATGCGACTATACAGTCGCCCTTCTCGAGAGTATTCAGCTTTCCTCGGAGACTTCGCGGCGCTACCTGGAGGGGCGTTAGGCGCTCATACTCGTGAACGTGGACCTTGTCGCCGACCAAAGCGCACAGTTCGCGTATGAGCGGTACCGTACGCGCTTCACCGCACAGATGAACCTCTCTCGCTTTTATACCCAGGAACGCCTGCGTCCATGCCCAGCCACGTTCATTGTGACTGATCATTTGAATCTCGTCGATGACAGCGACATCTAGAGTCGTATTCAGAGGCGCCATTTCGACGGTACAACTCCACATCTTAGTCTCGCCTTCGGGCACGCGCTGTTCCTCGCCTGTAACCAGAGCGCACGGTTTTCCTTTAGCATTTAGCCGTGTATAGACTTCATGGGCGAGGAGACGAAGCGGTCCTAGATAGATGCCCCTGTCCGCTTCTTCGAGGCGCTTCAGGGCGTGGTAGGTTTTCCCGGAGTTGGTGGGACCGACATGTAGATGCACTGTCCGTGGAATTTCTCTTGTCGCCGGATACCACTCGGTAGGATAGCGCAGATCTGCCACTTCTTTCTGATTGTCCAGTTCAGCCTTCGTGAAGCGTCCACCACACGTTTGGGCATAGAACAGGTATCTCAACCGTGTCTCGAGACTCGACTTCCCTCTTACGGCCTCCTTTGCAAGAAGGTCCAGCTCGGGCGACGCCTGCTTGATCCATAGGTTGATAGATCGCTCAAAAGTGAGCCATTCTTGGTCGAAGGTCTCGCGCGTCAATTGGAGGCTCTCGAGGAATTCCGGCTGGAGCAGATCCGCCTTGAGCCTCTCAAGGCTTTCGCGTACTGTATGAAAGATGGACACAGATTTCTTCGGTCGTAGTCCTAAAGGATTGAAAAAGGGCTGTGTCTGTAAGCAGCTGTTCAGTGACCACGGCAGATATGACAGCTACCTGGCCCCGGTACCCTTTCCTTGCATTCTCACTTCTGACTTCTCTGCGATCCCGCGAACCTTCGGAGTCGCGAACTCGTCTGGGAGTGCTTCCATGTCCTCCTGTCCGGTATGCGACCTGGACATGCGGAAGGAGGCGTTGGGTTCGCGGCCGCGGTCTGGCAGCAAAAGCGCAAAACAAACATAGCGAAGTGCGCCGCGTCGGCAGCACAGGCATTCCAGCGGGCGCAGAATTCGAGGGTTGAGAGGATGAGGCAAAGAGCTTAAGTGACAGGGGTCGTCGGTCAACATGGAGAAAAAGTGAGCCAAGGTCGGAGGTCTTCCCGCCGACGGGACCTTGTGCGCGGTTCAAACACCACCATCCCACTCGGCGCCTCAGAGCTCCACACGCAGTCTCGTCCACGCTTCTCCCCGCCCATCGCACGCCCCGAATACCTTCTCTCGCCACAGCGCACGCTCGCTCCAGCTCCGGCACATCTCCATCCGCGGCACGTTGGGTAGCGACGCTGCCATCACCCCGCCCCCATGGGTGTTTCGATGATAGACATCCAGCGGGACTGTATGCTCGCCCTCACCCGCTCCTGCAGCCATCCGCTCTGCTAATACAATAGCCAGTGATCCTCACTACCATCCGCAATACCACTCGTGGCGACGTATGAAACCCCCTACCCGCCGTTCGAGCTCTGCTGATTCCCCGCAGTGGAAAGTTATGATTGTAGACGAGGACAGTCGCAAGTTGATAGACAATGTCGTCAAGGAGGATGAGATCCTCGATTTGAACATTACGAGTACGGCGCCATTGCCGCCTCTGACAAGTTCTTTCTGACGCATCCAGACATCGAGCGTATTGAGGACAAGCGACAGACGCAGGCAGACATAGACGCCGTGTACTTCCTCACGCCAAAACCCCACATTGTCGACTGCATAATGGCCGACTTCGAGTGCCGGAGATACAGAGGGTCCTTTCTGATATGGACTACATGTAGGGACAGCGAACTATACCCCCACGACTCGACGCTGATTCGTGTGACAGTGCCTGCTGCACCCTTAAGAGAGCGGCTGGAGCGGTCGCAAATGGCCCAGCAACAGATCAAGGTGTTTAAGGTCACGCATCTCGACTTCCACCCGCGTGAATCCCACCTAGTGACCTTCAAAGACCCCTACAGCTTCCCGACGCTATTCCACCCCGAATGCAACGGCCTCGTTAGAGCCCATATGGAGGACATTGCGGAGAAGGTATGCATAAGAACTATGCGCATATGGCCGTGTGCTAATGCCTGCAGCTCACCGGAGTTTGTGTTGCCCTTGGAGAGTATCCGACCATTCGCTACTACCGCCCGCGAGTCCCCACCCACGAAGCTAGCGTACTATGTTCACATCTGGCCCGCTTCGTACAAGACAAGCTCGACATGTATGCCCAATTCAATCCCGACTTCCCTCCACAGTCCAACCGTCCGCGCGGCGCCCTCTATATCACCGACCGCTCTATGGATCTCTTTTCACCCCTGCTACACGAATTCACGTACCAGGCAATGGTACACGACCTGCTGCGGATACAGGAGGGAGACAAGGTGACTTATAAGACGCTTATAAACGAAGGCGAGCCGAACGCTGAGGAAAAGGATATGGAGATCAGCGACAATGACAAGATATGGGTCGAGTATCGGCATCGGCACATGAAGGACACCATCACGAAGTTGATTGACGATTTCAAAAAGTTCATGGCAGATAACTCCAATTTTACAAACGCAGATAGTGCGAACGTTTCGGGCATGAACGGCTTAAATGCGATCAAAGACATGATGGCGGGACTTCCCCAATATCAACAGATGAAGGAAGCCTACTCGCTCAATATTAGCATGGCCCAAGAGTCTATGGCTGTCTTCCAAAAGCACAAGCTGCCAGATGTTGCCTCTGTGGAACAGGTACATGCTTTCTCCTTGTCCTGCTATCTAAATGCTAAAGGATGTGTAGTGCTTAGCCACTGGGCTTGACGAGGACTTTCGAAAAGCCAAGAACATGGCCGACCAGGTCGTTCGTACTCTTGATGAGGATGCCGTTACGCCTGCCGATCGTCTACGCCTCATTGCTCTATATGTGTTATACAGAGACGGCATTCTTCCCGCGGACCTTACCAAGCTGCTTCTCCACGCCCAGCTTCCTCCTCAAGACGGGGATGTAATACGTAATCTCGACCTTCTCGGCGCCCGCATATCGCGAGGTCTGAAAGAGAAGCGGGAACCACCTCCACCCCTCTTCCCTCGAAATGCCGCCCCTCCACCGAACGCGGAGGAATACGCACTATCACGATATGAGCCCGTGCTAAAGAATGTATTAGAGGAGCACGTGCATGGAAGGTTGCCGCAAGATATCTTCCCATACACGAAGATGCAGCCCGATGACCCAAGCATGCAAGACAACACACCTGCAGCGTCCCTCCGCTCTGCCAAACCAACCTGGGCGAAATCGAAGCTCACGACCGTAGAACCCCGACAACGAATCATCGTCTTTATGGCAGGCGGCGCGACGTACGCTGAAGCGCGCACCTGCTACGAAGTTTCCCAGAAAACGTCCCGGGACGTCTTCCTCGTCACCTCGCACATGATGAATGCCGGTCTCTTTTTGCGACAAGTCGGCGACCTCAGTCAGAGCCGCAAGAACCTCCGTCTACCAGTAGACTTACCCCAACCAAAGGCCCCAGCGCACTTATTTGAGAAGCCTGCACCGCCAAAACCAGCAGCGCCACCACCAGGTACCGCGGCAGGGAAGCCTATACCGAACATTCCTGGAGGGCTTCCTTCACGACCTGGAGGTGGTCAACGAGTGGGCGCCGGGTCAGCACCGCCGACAGCTAGTATGGGCGCAATGTCGCTGAACTCGGGAAGGCCTGCAGGTAGTCCTATCCCATTAGGAAACAGTGGGAAGTCAGGCAAGGAGGACAAGGATAAGAAAAAGAAGAAACACCATTTCTTTGGGTCGTCAAAGTCATAGCGTGTCTTTGCATTGGCCGGGGTCGGCTTATGAGGCATTGCGGGCGTTTGGGATCAGCTTCTGTGTTTTGTGGTTCTGCATGGCGAAGTTTCTGTTCTGGCGTTGCATTGGCAGGATACGGGTATGGTAGGCGTTGGATCAAAGGAGCAAGACTTTGCGACTTGCGGTTTTCTGATACCCACTGGTTGGGGCTTACACTGTTTTTGTAGTAGGATACAGCTGAATACAATCAAGGCCCCAATATCTCAAATCGTCAACAGATCTTGACTTGTGTGCTGAAGCTCTTACGGTAGTGCACAAGCAGATACAATTCAGACGAACTGTGGGACGTCTAGGGCCGTTTGGAATTCTAGCAAAACCAAGGTGAACAGATCAATCTTACATGATCTGGGCACAGGACGATTGAAGGTCCGAAAAAAGTTCGAAAAGATAATTTGCGCTTGTATTTGGAAAATTGCCTTCGGTGCTCTTCTTGTATGCCCTTGGCCCTGGGTGGGTCGATGTCTATCACGATGCAATGGATATGACTAGAATATGAGATAGTGTATGTTAGTATTTCGTATCACTACGCCCGTCGTTAAACTATGTATCCATGCTACCGTCAAATAGATCCTTGAATACCGACTTTTCCGCCACAAGCTTCTCCTTCTCCCTTGTCCATACTTCCTTCGCCTTGTCATCCTCTAGCATCATTAACCGCTGATCTACCATCTGCATGGCCACCTCCAAGACGCTTTTGACACCCTCTAGATCTGCGCTACTCTTATCAAACTCGGAGCATGCTATCCAAGATTCGCATATAGCGGTCGAGATTTCCATTAGACGAGACAGGTCTATGCGCGGCCACCCATTACGTATAGTGCTATGAAGACCTTTCACAGCCGCAATGAGGAGAACGGGGGAAGCTGGCGCAAAGCGATCTCGGACGATGTTGAGGAGAGGGGGAAGTATCGACTGGAGGTGTTTGACCGAGCTGATTTCTAGTTCGTTGAGAACGGCGGCGAGGTGCGCTAGGATAACAGTGGCCAGGGTGGGGTAAGACGATGGGGAAGTGAGGTGGAATAAGGGAACAAGGACGCCTTCGCGCACAATTCTGTCGAGCATCTGCTCGTCTTTTGTCTCTTCCATTAGACTCAGGGCAACCAAGGCTGGGAATGCATGATCGAAAACAAGGACAGACTCCTCTTCCGGGGTCAGGGTAGGTAGATACGTGAAAAGCGGAAACAAATCGTCTGCGAACATTCGCTTGTAGCCACGGTCCACAATCAGTTCCTTCGGTGCGGCCTTCACAAAAAGTTCAACGAATTCACAGGCCTTTGCCTTCCACTTGAGGTTTTTGTCATCTAGCATCTGGAGAATCGGGACGCGCATTAGGTGAAACTCGCGTTTGACATCAGACTCGGTAGAAGCCTCCAATGTCCATCGCAGAAGATCGACCACGTATTCGTTCTCCGGATCTCTCCAAGTCTTCAGTTTGCTCTTGGAGGAGATCGCAATTGCGTCCGGATCAGTCTGTAGAAACAACGGCCGAATGGTAAGCGACAGGAATTTCGAAATTAGTCGAGAGGTAAGCTCACCCTTCCTGGTCTTCTTGACTTCTTCGATCGCCTCGGTGGGGTCGGTGATATTTGGGTTGCGCAGCTGCCATGCCATCACGACTTCTAGAGCGTCCTTCATCCATGGGCCAGGTTTGAGGTTCATGGCTTTCGCGAGGTCCGTGCCTTTCACCAATGGCTTGAAAGTATCAGCGTCGAGAATGTCCAGAGTGTCAAGATGCTTCAGGAAATCGGCATATTGCGAAAGGATCCCTACAAAGAATCAATGAGAATACCAGAATTGCAAGGGAGTAACAACTTACGTTCTTTCGACACCAGTCCGAGCACAACCTCATGTGTCAGCGAGAAGAGGATTTGCGTCCTCCAAGTGGGACCCCAGCGTCGTATCGCCATGCCTAAGGTGTCTCTTGCAGTAGCCTCACCTGGGATAGTGTGCCCCCCGGACCGTCGGAGTCCCTTATGACACTCCTCTACCAGCTTTTTGATATCTTCCCTGTTGTCAAGAGACGCAGCGATAACATTGCACACTGTGTTTGGCGCTTTGAAGCCCTCTTGGGCAACGAGATATGCCGCGTGGAAGGGCTTTTTTGACGGCTTCGAGTGTGGAACTGTTGGCGCATCCGCCCAGGGCATCACAGCTGCACATATCCAAGCAAGATAGCTCTCGTCTGGATTCCGTAGCAGCATTTGAGAGATTATGGAAGATGTACTCTCGGCTCCCTCCTGAAGAAACTTGACGAAGTCATACGCAGGGGCAAAATAGGTGATTTCGGGTTGTGAGGCAAGCTCTCTCGTTGGATCGGTGAAGATCGTGTGGTAGAGGCTGAACCTAAAATTCAGAGTCAGTACGACTCGTGCACAGTTAAGAAGCCCCGGTGCCTCGGAATAGGAGCTATGCTATTTCGTGGAGTCGAACATACCGTTCAATGAGTTCTAACGCCATGTGAGGGTCAGGACCTTTAAGCATCTTCTCTAATTCGATACCGACTCTCTCGCGCTTGATCTTAATCTTCAAGGCATCTTGAATATCCCTATTTCCCATCGCAGCTGCTGTTCCCGGCTCTATAGTGTAGTTGAGCCGACTAGCAAACCGTATGAGACGGAGCACCCGAAGTGGGTCGTCCTTGAACGTCTGGTACGGCTCCAAAGGGGTTCTAATTATCTTCGCGTCCATATCCGAGAACCCGCGCCCCGTGAAGTCCTCAATTTGCTTAGTGTTGAGATTGTAGAACATTGCGTTCACCGTCGCGTCTCTTCGCAGAGCGTCATCTTCTGCGGTGCCGAACTCCATTTGTGGGTTTCGGCTAACCTCGTTATACGTCTCTTTGCGGAGGTTGACAAGATCTAGATCGATACCCATGATCCTGATGGTTGCGGTTTCAAGGTTCTTTGACGCTTCAGGGTTAGCCTTGATTGTATGAAGCCCTGAAACGATCTTCTTGCTCTCCTTCTCTTCGAGACCATGCTTCTTGTCGTTGCCCGGGACCTTCAGATACTCCAGCATCTTTAGACCGAAATTCTCGCCCGTCAGCTTGTTGATAGCAACGTCGATGTCATGGCTGCCGACACCAAGTAGCTTGTCTCGGACCCAGCCGCCAGTCCAACGCACTGAAGATGCAAGTCAGTTCTGCAAAACTCATCCGGAGGACCTTCTGCCTGCAAGATATTTGGTCGAAATTTCAACGTTGTAAAGGATCCGCGCGATGGAAGCATGCATCTCGAACTTACAAACGATTTTCTCTTTCGTGAGCTCGTTTGGTACCTCAGAAGAGGATTTCTCTTCGGTATTAGGAGCTTCGTCAATGTAGGTCGCGACGCCAAGAAGAATATCGCGAAGTCGGGTCTCGCTCTCCGTTAACTCCAAAGTAGTGGGTTGTGAGTCGGGCGGAGACACCATAGTGCCGTAGGGTTGGATGAAGCGAGAGTAATGAGGCTCAATTTTCCGACGTTTGGTATTCGAGCTGGGTGATGGAGTACGCGCTGGCCTCGTCGACATGTGCCAAAAGTAAGAGAGAGGTTTGAGTTGCACAAGTATTGCTCGCGGTGAACAAATATAAAGGGCACGACTCATCAGGCATTCACGTGAGTCGAGCTGTGGGCTGCCTGGGTATAAGGACCACTCTTTCTGTTGACAATGAAGCCCTTGTCGAGGCGAAGGTTGAAAGGTATCTTGAGAGGCTGGGTTAATACCAAAGGAGTGTCATGAAGGAGAGCTAGAGTGGTGATGGAGGTTTTGTTGTCTCATCCAGTCAGAAGGCTCAGCGGCCGCATCGGCCATTCGTCACCTTTCGACATCACCAACCAAGCTCATCACGCTCAAACGCCCAGCGCAGGTTACAGTACAATTTTCGCCTACCGCGCACAAGTTCACAGCGCAGAATACATGCCGGCGACCCCAGAACCTGCGCGTGCAATCCAACATTCGTGGGCGCACCGCCCCAGCCCTCCATGACGCCTCAAGATGCCACGCCGAAGCCCCCCAGCTATCCCGCTGATCTGGAGAACTCGATGATCCTTCCTAGACAGCGAACTTCGTCACCTACTTCTTCTCTAGCATCACTACCCTACCGGAGATCGAACGCATCGTTGCACCAGCTGTTCAAATCCACCGCATCGATATCAGGATCACGACCGAGCTCCGGCACCGCAACGCCGACTGCCTCCGTTATACCTGGCTCCATATTTTCGCCAGGATCGAGACAGAATGGCACAGGGACACCGAGGAGTCTACCAGTGGGCGTTTCGGACGAACATAGGAATCTCATTCAGCGGGCCTTTGCACCCCACGTTGTGGTATTAGCGGACACGGAGACGGAGCAATTGATACGAGGGAAGGGCTTCGAGGGTGGATTTCTACAATTATTACGGCCTTTCGGAGAGTCGGTGCCTGGAAAAGTCACAATCAGAGACAGCGTAGGCGCAAGCAGGAGCTATGACGACTTTGGTGTAAGATTCGTGGGCGTGAACGAGGGGTTGGGGCTTCCACCCATGCCCGGCAGACCTGCGGATTTGCGGTTAGATACAGCGAACGGACAAAGAGATCGCGGGAGAGACTCATCGAGCTCTATACGGCCGCGGCGCACGGGTGGTGATGTTGCGCAAATCGAAGAGCTGGTGGATCGCCATCTGCAGTATACCGAGTTCAACACCCAGGGCGGTATGGTTCCGGACTACTTAAACCTGGGCGAAAAAGTGCTCCAAGAAAGCTCGACATCTCCATTCTACACGTTGTATCTGCGGCGGTTATTATCCGGGCTGCCCTTGGTACCCCACGAAACATTTGCGCATCCGGTAGCAGGCGTCATCGCTATTAGTTCGCGGAATGCGGACCCCATAGAGGAGCTTCGGAGGCTCTATAGAAGACAACACGACGGCGATCTTCGCTTTCCACAATGGGTAGATAACGACTTTCTCAGGTACTACGTTTTGGTTCATGATGAGGAAACGGGCGATATTGCGAAGTCAAACGCTACATTTGAGGCGATGAAGCGGCACTTTGGCCTGCATTGCCATCTTTTGAGGATAAAGAGCCAGCAATGTATACCTTCAGATGACGACAGCGTGCGGTTACCGACCTGCGAATGGATGTCTGCGTCTGAAGAGCTAGCAGAGATCCAGAAACGAGGTACGTATCCTCACACAATCACAAGCAATCCTCATTAACATAGATTCGTAGAATCCGCAGACGACATAACAGATCCCACTCCGTACATCCCCGACTCCGATATCACAGCCATAAAAACCTTCGTCCGTGAAATAGTAACGCAATCTATCATCCCCCACATGGAACGTGCAGTCGCACAGTGGAACGAGCAAGTGCTTGCCCGTCGCCGCGGTATTTCGGGCCGCTTCATGTCTCTCAGCAAGCGCTGGACGCCGTTTGGCTCATCACGCAACTCTTCATCCTCCTCCACCATCTCCTCAAACTCAAACTACGACTCTCTACAGGGTTTCTACCGCCCTGATGCTCCCGAAGCACTCATGCGCAAACTAGCGGATTACTGCTTCATGCTGCGCGATTGGAAATTGGCATTGTCTACATTCGATATCCTACGGCAAGACTTCCAAAGTGACAAGGCATGGCGCCACTACGCAGGCGCCGCAGAAATGGCTGCTCTCTCCGCACTTCTTTCAACAGGCCCCCTCTCTTCGAAAACACGCACAGAAAGCATAGACGGCTGGATCGAAGCTGCGTCATACTCTTACACCGATCGCCAGCGCAGTGCAGCACCCTACTACGCCCTCCGCACACTAGCCTTGGGCCTCGAACTCTTACGTTTACGCGGTTCGTCGGCAGCAGACGACGCTGCACGGTGGGCAGCCCGAATTATAGAAACAGGTCTCGTGGGCGCGATCGGTACCGCGCTCTTTACAGAACGCGCGGCCGCCTGTTACGCTGTTCGCATTGGTCTCGGAGCGCTCAAGCTAGGCGCACGACGAAGAAAAGCGGCGCTCTGGGCAGTCCTTGCGGCGGAGAACTGGTGGCGGCTCGACAAAGCGCTCCAGGCAGAGAAATGTCTCGAAATGGCTCTACGACTCTACGGCCAACACGCTGGAGGTGGCGAAGGCGGACCTGTTAAACTGCCTTTCCCACAGATGCAGACATACATGGATGAGCTACGCCAACAGATCCTAGGCCTTCGCCTCACCAATCGAGGACTCCTTGAACACGAAGAAGGCGACGAAGGCGAGCAGAGCCTGCTCGTCGAAGAAGCAACCGAAACCCTAGACACCAGCCCCCGAGCACACAGGAAGTCGCTCATCGGTGCGGCGGCTCCGCACATGGACCTCGGGCCGCTAAGTCCCCGGCTAGAGCGAAGCAACGAGACGGAGAAGGCGCACGATCATTTCGAGGGTGCGTAGAACCTTTCTAGGCGCGCCGAGGTTACACTGTATGGGTTTGCTTCTTCTTCTTGTTCTTCTTCTATCACTCGTAAGAGTCCTTGTTTCTGGCATTGCATGAGCGTTGGGTACCGGTAGGGTGTAGTTTAGAGATTATGCGAGATGGGGTACATTTGGTGGGCTAGGGAGGCGTTGGACATAAGGGATGTTGAGCGGCGGCGTAGATGGATTGAACACGTCAATGCGATAATGTATCGCTTTGTGCATAATCTGTCCTTTGCGCGAAGTTTGCCATGACTTTTTGTATCTGATGGAATAGCCAGAGTGAAGCGCTAACCCCTAACGCAACCGGGCTGAGCTTGCATGAGGAAAACCTGAGTCCGCAGGCAACATATGCTGTTCTATCAGACGTAGCCAGCAGGTGCAGGGTTTCATGCAAGGCAGCTGCAAAAGTCACCGTGCAGGTTACACAGCATAGGAAAAACACGCAAATCCAATCAATAGAGACGAATGAGTTGTATTCTTCGCCTCACTTATCCCTCGCCTCGTCGACCATGGGAAGAAATCAAAAGAAGCCACCAACGCCGAGCCAAATCAAGGTCGCAGAGCCCAAGCACTTTGGTGCTCGCCCAGATTGGCCATGCAAAAGTGTGAAATGCCATCATCATGCCTTGCCGTACCATATGCTTGTATGCTATGCAAACTGGAAAAGAAGAAGCCCAAGGGGCAAGATGGAAAACAAAGAACGCGCCTAGGCTATGCAAGGTATGGGGATAGGGTATCGTCGTCTTGGAAGGGATTCGTTTTAGGTGGCCGTTGCGGGTGAGAAAGCTGTACTTGATGGGGTGTCTACCGTTAGTTCGGGGGTGGAGATTGATGGCGGGGGTGATGGTAGTGAGGTAGCGGTGACGGTTGGAGGTGGAATAGCGGTGACAGGCTCTGCCGCGTCTGTAGTCCGCAAGCCCCGCAGCTTAATGGTTAGTTTCTGCGGCTTGGTGGTATGCTCTAGGTCGGGAATTTCCAACTGTGTTTGAGACGAGATCGGTCCGTTCGATTCGTCTGAGGAGCTCTCGGTGCTCTCAGGCGTTGAGTCGGAGTCGAAGAGTGGGAGAGGTGAGCGACGTTTCCTGGCCCGTGGGATGTCGTCTTCGTCATCGCCATCGAGGCTCGGACTAGGTCGCTTCCTCAATGAGGTTTGCTGCGGCGTCACCGTGACCGCCGGCTCGCCTGTGTGAGGCCCAACGTGGTTGCGGACCGATGAGTAGTGTTCCCAGCTCTGCAAACAGTCAGCGGCTGGTAGAGGTGAGTGTGAAGGCGAAACAACTTACGTGATAAGCGATGTGCAGCACCTGGCGGCCATCGACAGCACCTGGGTCATCGCAGTGGTAGTAGACGCGTGGTGAGATGAGGTAAGTGTAGTCGGCCTGCCAGAGGCGGACATGCACATTGAGGGCCGAGGCGAAAGCGGAGACCTCCATATTGTCGGCCCACTCGCCCGGCTGGCCCATCTTCTCGACGTGCTCTTCGAACTGCTTCTGCAGCTCCTCTTCGGTGTGGTAGGCGGTATCGATGCGGGTGGGCAACGCAGCCGTGGTCTTGCGTTTGGGGTTGCGGCGGACATTGTTGACGGCCATGTACTGGCGGTAGAAGTCCGAGTTGGCCTTCATGTGCTCGATGGTGGCAATGCGGAGCACCTCGTGCATCTCCTGATGGCCGTAGAGCTGGTCGGACAAGGCGTTGAACAGGCAGTTGCCTTGCACCGTCAGCGTCAATTCGCGGCGAAGCTGGAAGCAATTACATACCATCGCCTCTAATCTCGCCGGCATACAAGCCATTGGCCTCGAGGATGGGAAACTCGGGCGAGGATGCTCGCTGCTTGCGGGGAGCCATGGTGACAGCTGGTCCAAGCAAGGTCGCAAGACAGGAGAAGTGTGTGCAGGCAGAGGAAGGAGCCAGCGGCCGTTTCGGGGCTCATGGAGAAAAGGACAGGCGAAATGACGCGGCTGCAAGAAGAAAAAGGTGAGGCTGGGCCACCACGGCGAGGCGGTGAATCGGGGGCCCTTTTCTCGGTGCGGGTGAAGCAGAATATCGACTTTTAAAGTGACGCGCGGGTTGGAGCTCGATCAGCTTGCAGCCCCACGAAACAGGGCTAGCGCACAGGAGACGGCCTTAGTCAGACCCAACGCCCTGCCGCCTAGAGGTGACACTTGGCTCTCTGCTTGGTAAAGCGTATCCAGAGTCATGTCAAGGCACTGTACGTTACTACAACTGTTCAGTTTCAGCGGAGAAGATGGGCGGTGGCGCCGAAAGCACGGAAAATCTGCTCGCAGGAAAAGGTACCTCGGATGATGTCACGCTGCTCTAGCCCGTCCGAACCCGCAGGCTGGTCGTGACAGAGTCGAAAATAAGCGCCCCGAAATGGACGTGCGCCCAGCTGGAGCGGACAGCGGCCAGCGGGCTTGCGGGCTTGCGGGCTGCAAGACACAAGTCTACAAGCCGGGTGGGGGGCAGGCTTCATTGGCATGCGAGATGATCACACAAGTTCGAATGAGTGAAGAAGGAGTATTGAAAGTTTCCAGGTATTATTTGCAGTAAAGAAGCATCTATCCTTAGCATCGCGTCCGGCCCAGAGTCGTAGTCTGCTCCACATCTGAGCCAAGCAGGACCCTTGAAGCAATACACCCATTACCTGGAAGAGGGCATCCGGAAACGCTCATAAGCCCTGAAAGCAGGGCGGGAACCAAAAGCTATTGTAGAAGAAAGAATTGCAACACGCACACATGTATGAACGTGTCTTCCATTCGCCAAGGAGCAGGAATGAGACATCGTCTTCATCCCAGAGTATTCGACCGCATGTACCGGCCGCGAAGGTTTTAGTACAAAGTCGACAAATATATGTCGTCGCAAAAGAACAGGGGAGAAGGCATGCTGCAAGAAATACATGGAGTACCCAAACCGATTGCACGCTAAACACCGATTCGTCTGAAAAAGTTTAGGTGTTCAAACGGAACAAGGGTGAGGAGTTGATGATTCGAACGCTCTTTAAGCTGATAAGCGAATGTGAACTTGAAGCTGAACCCAGGACGCCGACAGGATCGAAAACTTGCTCTTTTGAGGCATGTGTGCTCACCACTCCAAGCGATGCGTCGATAGCAGAGCTAGGAAGCCCCACCTTTCCTCGTTTCAACACTAGTGAACCGGAGCCGCCGGAGTTGCTCGCCTGCTCCAGGGATGATTGTTTGGAGTGGAGCGGTTGCTTGACCATGCATTGCTCGTGGAAGGTTTAGGTGAGCTGCTTGAATTTGACCCTTGGCCCTGGTAGTTTGACGGCTTGCGCAGGCGCTGGTTCTGGCCATTAGCGGGAGAATCGTTCGCGCTATTGTTGTGGTTTCGCTTCGGCTTCGCATGCCCAGAACCTCTTCCACTACTACGTTTCTTCGAGAGCGGTCTGGTGATCGTCGATCGCATATTGCCTAGCCTAATGGGAATTGCGAACGTATCGAAGTCCTTCTCAGATTGCTTATACACTCTCACTTCAAACGTGTCTATGCTTTGAACATCCATCGCAGGTTGCCGATATCGGGAATTTTGGCGTGGAGTAGGGGGGAAGGCGGCTGGAGGTTCGTTCGCTGCAAGATGAGAAACTTTAGAAAGCTTGACTGTAGGCAGGGAACCAAATTCTCGATCCTCTAGGAGAAACTCTGCACCAACACGAGTTGTAACGTCGCGACCGCGGTCGTTGGCGAAAGGTGTTCTAGTTGCTGTGGCGGGGAGAGAAACAGTGGCCGGCGCAAGATTCGTACGGACCTCGAGCGGCGCCTTCGAAGAAGCAGCTACCGCCAGGGCACCGGTTTTCATTTGAGCTGCGGCCTGTGTCGGCGGGGGAGGCTTGGTAATCGCAGCGGGCGGTGCACCTGGTGCGGAAGGCTTTTCAAGCAGGCTATTAAACCTTGCCTGCCATTCTTGCGTTAAAGCAAGCGGTCGTGCTCCGATACCAAGACGTGTTCGAGAAGGCATACTCACCGGAGCTTCGGTTTGAGCAGCGGCCTCAGCAGCAGCAGGGGGCAGCCGTACACGAGGTGGTGGCCTTGGCATCTTCACAACAGGATGCGAGGTGTCTCCGCTAAACGCTGGGTGGGTCTCTGTTTCTGGAGGAGGCGGCGTGTCATCCTTGCTCGAAGCCGATGATGCTTGCGCTACCACCTCAGAGGGCCTAGGAAAGAAGCGGGATGGGCGTGCGCCCTGAGTACCCGGCTGAAGCTGAGCACCCTGACCAATGACCTGCGGTGGATGGGAGGCTTCGTGCGCGACCTTGACACTATTATCCTTTGGCTTCGAATCAGGGGCAGCAATGGATTGCGGAGCCTTCGCTTCTATGCCACCAACTTTGCTATGTAGCGTTGTCTGCGAGTTGCCTTGTTGATCGGTATATGTTTCGCGGATTTCGGGTCGGAAAGTCGCCCCACCCATGCGCTCGAAATTTTCTTGTGCTTTCGCCAGGTTTTCTCGATCATCACGGCGGATTTGGGCGTGGAAATTACCCCAGCCTTTCTCCACAGGCGGAGCGATGGGCCCAGGCTTAGGCGAAACATTGACTTGAGTTGGTGGAGCTCCTGTCTGAGGATACATGGTTTGTTGAACAAACGCTGGGTTGGGAGGAGCAGAAGGCTGCGAAGGAGACGGCTTCAGTGTAGAGTTAGACCCGATTGGAGCTGGAGCAGGACCAGTTTTGGTTTGCGGCACCACCTGTTGAGCAAAGGTTCCGTTTCCGAGAGCTCTGTTCACCGCTTGAGGAGGGCCCCAGACATTGGAGGTCCAGGCAGCCCGAGGAGCCATCGAGCTCGACCAAGGAGCTTGTGGAGGTTGGCCAGTTTTCGTTCCTTGGGCATCAGGAACTTTGGGCTGTTGTGCCGGAGCTGGCGACTGTTGGGCCTGTAGCTTTGTACCGACGTTGTCGCGAGTGAGACTGGCAGGTGAGGGTGGAGACTGTGGCTTGGACTCGGATTGCGCCTTTACTGGAGAAGGGCTGGGCTTGGGAACAACCGGCTTCGCGGTCGTGGTATCCGCAGGCGAAGGCTTTTTGACAGGGTGAGGTTGGTGGACCTTCATCATACCATACTGAGCAACTTCGCCCTCCGACGTTGGTACAGGCGGCTTTGGTGGTGATTGAGTCACTACGGGTACTGCCTTCTCTTTTTGTGGGGACTTCTGAGCGGGCCGCGCGGGCGACTCCTCCTTTGTCTTTGGCTTCGCGTTTTCACTCAGGGCCAAAGCCTCCAACTTCTTGCGAAGACGTTCCTTCTTCTCCGCTTCCTTTTTGTCCCACTCCTCTTTCTCTTTGAGTTTCCGTTGCTTTACAAGGTCTAGAGAACCGTGCAGAAGGCGCTGTTGCACTTCTACTAGATTTTGCATTTGGGGTGCTGCGCCTGGGGTTATTGCATCTTGGGAGGCCACTGACCCAAAGGGCGAGGTAGGTTGCGCGTGCGCAACACTTGGAGATTTCTGTGGTAGAGCGTTGGGAAGTTGATCGGTGGGTAGCGGTTTCACAGGTAATGGGTGGCGTGGCGTTCCAGGTGCTCCAGCATCAACACCATTTACCGACACCGACTCTCGCCGCTGCATGTTCATAGGCATAGCCATAGGAGGGAGATCGAGGGCTCGTCTATCGAACGACATGCGGCTGCCACTGCCACCGCTAACATTTGAAGAATTTCTCCGCCTGCCCCAAGTCGGCCCATCTCCACTTGTACGCGAGGTCTGGAAAGCGGCTGATGGCTCTGCCGGTCCATCGTGTGCAGGTCGCTGCAAAACAGCGGGTTGCTGGCGGTAGCTGCTATCCCGTATGGATCCGCGGCGCATTTCGCCAACTGGCTCATAGCGGCCATTGTGTGAATTGAAGAGCTCCCGATTCCCGCGCTCATCTCGCCACGAGCGGTTGAAATCGTCGGGAGCAATCTCCTTTGCGGGGAGTGGTGGCATAGCATCGTATCCGTGGTTGTCGCGCGAGAATCGTGAAGGGGGAGGTTGCTGCACTGGCGGATTGATTTGAACCGGGGACACCTTCTCCACGGGGGGTAATGATGCCCATGGCGATTTGACCGGAGCAGCGGTCGTAGGCTTAGCGACCAAAGTTGGTTTGTCCTGTTGTCCTCTAGTTTTAGAAGTGCTTGCTTGGGCATGTGCTCCAGGCTTAAGAATTGTCTTGGTGCCGCTGGTCAAGCTTGTTTTCGTGGCGCTGGATGCTGGGGCCTGTGTAGGTTTCGCCAATATCGTAGGTGTCTCCATTTTAGGCGCAGGGGTAGGCTCCTCGGTTGGTGGAGGCTGATTCTCCACCGCTGCCACAGTTGACTTTGTCCCGTCCATCCATTGCACCGTCTCGGGCGTCCAATCATCTTCGTCGTCGTCAATATCTGCCCATTTCGCTTCCTTGCCGCCATCGTCCGCTTGCAGGCGGGTTGCAAGGTGGATGCCATACTGCTGCTTAAGCTCCTCGTCGGTGAACTGCTTTGGCGGCGGGGGCGGGACTGGTTGGTTCTTATTCCAAACTTTACTTGCGTCCGGTCCTGAGCCTGCCCCGTTCAACTTTCCCAGCGATCGAGGGACATTACTGCCGCCAGATTTCGCGACTAGACGTGGTTTCGCCGTCTGCAACGTGGAAGCGCTTGTCTGCGCTGTGTTCGCGATCTTCTCTCCAGGACGGGCGGGGGGTACGGTCACGGCAGACTTTGCTAGGAAATTCTTCGTCACCGACACAGACTTGAAAGACGTAGGCTTCTTGACTGCCGAGTTGGTGCGCAGATGGCCTTCCGGACGCTTGGCTTGGTCCACGCTGCCTGGGCGACTGATATCTGTATCCGATCCGACACTGCCGTCTCCGGCTGCCGTCTGCGATTCTGTAGCCGAGTGCTCACCCGCATCTCCGTTCACCAGTTGCTCTTTTGTCTCTTTCGGGGGCGCCTGGAATTGTGTCTGGCTGCTCGTGGTCGTTGGTGGTGCCTACGGCGGTCAGTTCTTTCCCCTTTGTCTTTCCCCTCCGGTTATACTCACAACATCTCCACCGGCTGTTCCCGACGGCTGTTCCCCATCAACTGCAGCTGCATCGTCTGTCACATTCGTTGTCGAGAGGGCGTCTGAGGGTTTAGAGTCGAGAGCAGTTGGGCCCGAGGGCGCCTCGCCGTTGCCGGCGGAGGTGTTGGTAGCTGACGCAGAATCGTCGATGGGCGAGACGTCGCTCATCGACTGTGCTTCCTTTACCACATCGTGCGTGATCTGCTCTGCCATAACAAGATTGGGTACTGTTGGTGCAGCGGAAAGCGCTTGGTCAGAAGGGTGCTCTTGATCGGTAGAGGACATGGGCAAGGACAGAACGCGGCCGGGCGCGGCCGAGATTCCATGCAATGCGCAGGGACTGAGAAAAGTCGGAATATATTCACCTATCGTCAGGTATCAGGCGTCGCCTCGGGGAAAGAGTTGGCGCTTCCGCAGAAACGTCTACTTCGTGCTCCGGGAGCGGGCGCGGCGAGCGGAGGTGCGGCTTGGAAGGTTGCGCGGACGGTCGCTGTGAACGGCTCGTGAGCGGCTGGCTCGTTCGGCGCGTTGTAGTCTTGTTCTAAAGAGAACTGTAAGAAATGGCCCCGGGTGACTGGCCTGAGTGCGTGGTGATGGAAGTGTAGAAGGAGTTGTGACTGGCACTTGAGCGAGTCAACGTGGTGCGTGATGCGGTTGGGTCTTGGCGCGCTCGAATGCTTCTTTGAAGCTGAGGTTCGGCAATGGAACACGCCACGGAAGCCTCATTAAGCAATAGCAGTGGGGGAATACAATATAACGGATGTGAAACATAAGACAAGTTACTTCAGTAATCGATTTTTGCATCTCACAAACACGTGCATATCTCTTGCCCAACTGTTGTTATTTCAACCCGCGCCGCATTGGGAAAGTAACAGCATGATCATAGAATCACTTCAGACCCGCCGCCGAATTACTTTCCAAGCCTCCAGAGGACCTCACATGCAGCTGTGCTGAGCCTTGATGCCTATTGCGTTCGCCATGACACTTGCACCAAATAAACAAAAACGCGGATACGGAATCACAAAGCTGTTGATGGATCCGCACGCTATACTCTTGACAGGATGTGGATTGAAATCTGCTACACTCTATATTTACACATGCTGCGTGCCCCACTCATATGTCGTGTCCTAGTGACCGGTGTCCGCTTAGTGGTGCACGTTGTTCTTGTGGTGGCCTAGAGAGTATGAGTCAAAGCAAGACATGGACGAGACGATAGGACGTACGCAGATGGAAGTAGTAGTTCTGTGCGTAGCCGAGAGCAATGAGGCCACCAATAACGTGGACGAGCGCTGTATCCTCAACCGTCAGCATTAAGGGTGCTGGAGGGTTTGCGAAGCCAGTCTGAAAAGTACATACGCATTGCAGACGCGTTCTTGCCAAAGTATCTCTTCTGGTAGCGTCCCAAGACGCCTTTGCCCTGCGGTTCGGGGGCCGGTCCACGCGGGAGCTTCTCGTAGAAGCTCACCACCTTTTGCATGCGGACCGCATTCGGCGATGACCCAATTGCCTACAAAGGAATCAGCAAGCGTCGTGTATAAGCGCGATGGCCACAAGCAATGCCCGGAGAGGAATCCCCTATGCCGCAATGTTTTGTGGTCGAGCGAGGAACAGCGAAATCGGCTGGAGAAGCGTCGGAGTCGTCGGGGGAAACCTCGAGAAGGACTTACGTTCGGAGAGGCAACCTGCATCCAATTGTTAGCGCTGTTTATGTCTTCGCGTGGTGATAAGAAGGCGTACCTTGGGAGGGATGAGGGTCGAGAGACCGCGGGTTTGGGTGAAGCTCATCTTGTCGGCTACCGTTCAGTTAGCATCAATTGGCTTTCGGCGGTGGATTCGGTTCGGTTGGGCGACGCACTTGGTTTGGCAAGATGCGGCAGTTGAGATGGAGGTCGTGCAGAAGTGATGGCGGTTGTCGAGAAGAGACGCTGTGACTGAGGTTAGAGGCTTGGCAGCTGCCGGACCTCACCTTGACATCCGCGACATCATTGCAAGCTTCCACCCCTCGAACCCGACACCCCGCGCAACATGTCGGCACTACCCAGGTCAATTGGCTCGCGGCTGCTCCCATCCGCCCTTCGCCCATCCGCATCGAGGGCCATTGCTCCCAAATACCGCACATACACCTCGGAACCGTCCTCCAAAGAAGCCGAATCCAAGACGAGTGCAGGCGACGCGCCTGCGGCCAACCTTACAGCATCGACCCAAATCCGACAAGAAGGTGCAAAGGAGGGCAACGTGAGGCACCAGCCGGATTACAATGTGGCCATCGACTACCGGACCTCGTAGGTTAACGGCACTTTAGGGCAGCATCATCTCACAAGTGCATATAGAAACTTCTCCCCGATCCCTAAGCGAGTCATGGACGGGAGCGAGCCGGGCGATACTGTAGCTGCAGCCGTTCTCTCTGGTGCCCCAATCGATCTGCAGGCCAGGACGGTGCGGTACGTCGATCTTTGAAAGAGTCTCGACATAAAGACATGGTTCTAATTGAACTTGTAGGATCTACCGCCCGACCAAGACCGCTACCCAGTCTGGTGACTGGCACTCGCATCACTGGCTGATGGACTGGGATGTACTTCCCAAGGGACACCGATGGGAGAATCAGTTGATGGGATGGCAGTCATCCGCGGATTTCATGAATGGCCACAGGATACAATTCAAGACCAAGGAAGATGCCATCAACTTTGCGAACAAGCAAGGCTATGAGTACTTTGTCCAGGAGCCGAATGAGCGGAAGTTTGTTCCAAAGGCGTATGCCAACAACTTCACCCACAGCCCCGGAAAGTTGAAGATTGTTAGGACGAAGTGAGTGAAGTGTAAGAGACGGCGTTAGCAGCTACTACTGTACATACAGGTCAAAGAAAAGGCTTTTGTCTTCATTCTTGCTCTTTTCTGGCAACATGTGATGACTTGAACAGCGGGACCACGGGGTTTTCCCGCAATGGCGTGTATGCCTCTCTAGCTTATCTCATCTATCTAGTTGGTCGGAAGTAATTAGACTAATAGAACGAACAGATGGCATGTATTAGTACCGCCTGACCTGCCCGTTCTTTTCATCTCACGATAATCTATGACAGCGTCCACCTTCCACGTCCTACAAGTCTATGATTATCCGGAAGTGCGATCTTTCAGAGTTTGGTTCCAGCCTGCTCAGGTGGGTACCATACTGCTGCAGGTCCCGCTGACCGTGCCAAGTCGATGCCCTTGCTCTTCAATTGGACAGAGACTAATCGCTCAACAGGTAGTCTTGCAATCACACGTGCCCTCGACATGTCGATTGGCGTAATATGGACGCAATCTTAAACTAGGTAGTCACTTCGATACCACATAATGGCGCTGTCATAAACAGGCTATTCTACTTCACCCCGGCTTAGATTTCTTCCCTTGCAGGACGGCGTTGCGCCTCTCAAGTATATAGACTAGCTGACCCGCAACAAAACACTTCCGACCTCTCCAGGCACACGCCGCGATACTATCGCTGACAACGCCTCCTCCAACGCTTTCCGCGTGTCAAGCTACTCCAATGATGATCACGACCAACAAGGAATGCCAGCCGTTGCAATCGGCTCGGCAAGGACTGTTGCAACCTCTGCCCACAAGGCCACACTCCTTGGTGAAGGAGCCCGCTCCCTCCTCACCAGCCACCTCTTCACCACAGCAACAGCCAGCGCCTGTTTATTATCCCGTTATCGTGCTCTCGTCCTGCAAAGTTTGCGCTACATCAACCACTGACATCAAATCGCACAGCCAGCATCACGCACATTACATACCCTTCCCTATATCATTATAGGCAAAGCACCGCGACGCTATGGGACGCGGGGGATACGACATGTCGGTCGACAAGTTAGACGTCGGTTCGGGCCACAATGTGAAAGGCGAGGAGAAAAAGGTATGTCCTCCTGACACGTATATATTGACAAACAGCAGCTGACAGCTTCCGGATCGAGGACGCCGCCGCTGCCGAGCAGGCATACATCGCCAAATGCATAAAGAACAAGAAGAAATTGCCCGAAGTAAGTCTTTGACTCGTCTATCATTGGGTATCATAACCTGCTAACCCACTATGTACAGTACGCAAAGCAGCGCAAGCAGCCTGCTCTGAAGCCCGAACCCGATCCATCGAAGTAAGTCGACATCGAATGACTTGCCACATGAACGGACACACGGGGTTGTATGTCCGGCACTGTATCTTCCCGTTTGAACCCATCCAGTCCACCACCCGGGTCTCACTCTGCCACCGGCTCCGGACAACGTAGGACATAGTTCTCCTGCCAGTAGCATTCCTGTCGCTAATATACATCATCAACGTGTAGCGCTTTTATGGAAAGCCCAAAGTGCTACACTGCGGGGGGGAAGCATGCATGTACCGTAGCATGCAGGGAAGGAAAGTGCAAAGTCGCAAAAAATGCAGAAAACGTTAAGTTAACACGCTCAAATGAAGCCAGAACAAAATCCAATCTCTTTACTAACCACGCACCTTGATCGCATCCCTCAGTGGCTGGAATAACCTTGAGGCCATGAGCTTGTTGCCCTCCTCGTTGGGATGCGTGCCGTCCGTCGTCATCGTGTCAGCGTTGAAGTTAGTAAAGGTGTCGACTACCGTGATTGGGGAGTTCGTTTGGCTATTGGACCGCGCCCATGTCGCAATCGCATCGTTCAGTTTAGGAATCGCTGCAACCCACGCTGCATCGTTACCGGACGCCCTCAGCGGAATAAGCTTCATGACAAGCAAGTGTACTTGAGAGTTCTGAGCGCGCATCTGCTTGAGCAAGGTCGTGTAGTCGGCGATAATCTGCTCTGTGTTGCGGTTCGCTTTGACGTCGTTGGTTCCCAGGTGCATCATGATGATCTGGGGGGTTGCGTTCTTGAGCCAGCCGACGAGATTGCTGTTGGCGACGAATTCTTGAGCTTTGGCGCCGCTGTGGCCTTCGTTGTTCTTGTCGAAGTCGACGACTTGGTTGGCGAGCTTGCATTCGGCGGGGCCGGATTGGCCGCCCACGAAATCGAAGTTGGAGGTTCCCGCTTCTTTCAGTTGCTTTTGAAGATAGGCACGCCAGCAGCCCTGGAGGTCTGTTAGATCATGTGAGATGGGGATGAGGAGAGGTACGTACGCCTTCGACGATGCTGGCACCGAATGGCATTACTCTGACGGTGGCGGCAGCAGCTTCCATTTCAGTCTGATCTTGCGGGTAAGGCAGTGCTGTGGTTTGGGTGGCCAGGCCGAGGAGGCCGACGGCGGTGGTGTAGATGCTGAGCTTCATGGCGATAGTAGTCCGTCAAAAGACTCTGAACACGTTCGACCGAAGATGTTGCAAGTGTGATTGATTTGACCGAAGAGCGGTGGTCAAAGTAAACCAAAAACTTGTTGGACAGTTGATGATAGCTAGAGTCGATTATATGCCGAAGACTAGAGTAGTAATTTATGGGCAAGCGACCGGTATATTTATACCAACGAGCCGCACGAGTTCAAGGTGAGAAGGGAAAAAAAGAACGATCTCCGGGAAATAGAATTAGGAAGCGGGCCCGCAGTACGGTACAAGAATAGAGTGAACGCAGCAGCAGCAGCAGCAGCAGCGCAGCCAGGCTTAGGCTAGGTAAGATCAAGTAGCGGTAAGCCGAGAAAAAGCCTCCGCAGTAGATGGAAGAAGTATGGTAAATGGATAAAAACAATATTGAACAGCTGGCGCACACACGCAGCCTCTATAAACTACCTGGTAGGGGTGACGACCATGTAGAACGCGACGTAGTGACCATGGGCCACACGTCAACCACGCCCATCCGTCACATAGCATACGACGAAACATGTCCTGGTGGAAGAAGCAAGTGACGACCGGGCGCTGAAACCCATATCGAATGTGAAGAGTAGGCGTCGTTGAAGAGCGCCCCACCGGCTGGCCGAAGGGCTGTGGGAACCACAGCTAGCTCGAGCCTGACCAGGTCCAGGAGGTCCGGTGAGGAACTGCAAGCAAGTGCAAGCATCAACACCCATGTTCGCGTCTAAGCAGTCACGATAGGTAAGCCAGCGTCCTATTTCGCATTCGGTCTTGCTCATCAGCGCATGCCACCGACGACGTGGCTCCGACCCCCTCCTCATCGTCGCCGCCGCGCTCGATCCAGACCCCCATTCAGTAATGTATCTCCCCTCGTATTGCGGATGAAAGCGGGAGGCAAAACAGATTGCTCGCACTATCAGGAGATCACGTCTAGTAAGATGAATGGGGCACATTCTCGGCCGCAGCTTTGGCGAGAAAGCGGTTAGCGACGCGGGCTATTGACCGAGTGGAGATCCCCCCGGACGTAACGTCGCTCGGCCCTGGGCCGCGCAATGAGTGCCGGATGATTCGGAACAAAACGTATAGTGAGACTATACAAGTTGCAATTGCGGCTTCTCGGGAGCCTGTGGGGGGAATGGCATGTCTGCGAAGAGCTGGGGATAGGAAGTCACTGGCGCTGTTTCGAGACACATGGCGCGATGGCTTTGGGAAGGTGGTGGGATGCTCTTGTTGGTGATGTCTCCGCATGCACGACGACCCCAGGCTAGGGAGATGGGGGCATTTGAAGAAGGCTTGGGTGGACGAAGGCGCAGACATGGCTTGCGCCGTTGGACGCCGTTAAGAACTAGATGTGCAGCTAAGCATTAGCATAATATCGCTGTTCCTGACGATCGACCACATGCCCTACCTTCATCTACGTTAGCATCTCCGGAGTATATCCAATATAAGAACATGGACAATGATCGTGACATTGGCCTCAACACTCTAGGCCACAATTGAAATGTGCTCCGAAACAGCGACGGTCGGCGTGAAGGGACTGAGACGTAAAAAGGAAAGGCAAGAATTGCCTGGGAGTCCGTTCACACCTAGCTGCACATCATTGGACCGAAGCGTCAACCCGTTCGTTGCACATGGCTGTTACCACCGCATCATCTTTGCCGGGCTGTCGTCGTGATTACCTGCGTAGGCACAGTATGTCGAAAGTGATCTGCCCACGCCACCGTCTCCAGGCGACAGGTGACAGGCGACGGGCGACGGGCGACGGGCGACGGGCGACGGGCGTTCAGAGTCCATTCAGAGGCTGTTCGAATAAGCCTCGGGCAATCACGAAGGTGAGAACGTCGACCCCACCTCACCCATCATATATCATTGCCTTCGCCATCGCCGTTCCTTCGCACACCATGTAGACGCACCAACTCCTGCCCAGGTTAGGAACTACTTTTGTTGGCCGTCTTTGAACGCCGAGGCGGTCAGATCAAGCTCATGTCAGGCATGTCGCGTATGACATTTCGCGCGAATGGCACGTCGCTGCGCCCGCAAGGACGAACAAACGGCCCTATTTCCGATGCGCCCACGCAGTGTTATCTTACGTGCATACAGAGCGTGCGGTGGACCACGCAAATTCACACAGCCTTGCGAAGTCGCCCCCCCGGCGGCTAGCTATAAAAAAGAATCAAATGGCGCTCCCAAACACCGAGTATGATAGTCTGGGTATTGGCGCAGTTAGTGCGGACCGTTTTCAGGTTGGCTGGCTACGTCGCCAATCGCCGACGGTGGGCGGTGAGTTAGTGTGTAGACCTGCGTGCGTACGGTGCTATGCTGCGAACTATAGTCTAAGCAATGATTAGCAGAAGGCTAGCAAGCTGCGCCCGATCGTGCCTGGATTCGCATGGGATGACTTGAAAGGGACTAGGCAGGTGTACCAAATCCAAGCAACGCTCATAACGTTAAGCTCAATGAATAGCGTAAGGAAGAATCGATGCCACCGTCATGTACCCAAGAAACAAGCTTGAACCGTGAGCGGACGCAGGAGCGGAAGTCGAATGTGAAGCGAAACAGATGTGGTTGTGAGGCTATGTTTCACAAGCGTAATGAAGACGAAGCAGTCCGCGCGTCGCACAAACCGTGACATCAATGGCGAGGTTAGGCGCAGAGATCGAAACACAAACTCCTTTCGAGCCATGTACAGGAAATGGCGTTGTTGCGATGCACAGTGCTAACCGCAAAGGAAACATAATGTATAAGTTGGTATATTGCGCTAGACGAAGCTCGCATCATGCCACAAAAGAAACCATCGTCTTTTCCACGTAGATCTCGCAGGAGGTACATTTCCAGCAATCAATCCATGTTCGTTGCGCCTCCATCTCTGCCTTCAGCCACATATTTGTGCTCCTAGCGTAAGAGGGCAAAGCCACCTGAAGGGATCTTCTGGCGAGCGCTGCGATCGATGGCGCCACCGGAATGGCGATTACCCAGGGCGCAATCACGATCGAAGCTTCGCTGAGGAGATAGTGATCCAAGAACAGGGTCGCGCTCATCGTTTGAGGCCCGGCGTGGAGCCATGGGCTGGAATGACGTAGTATGGTGAACAGGGCCCGTCCTGTCGCCTGATCTATCAAACATGGACGGTGCCACGTAATCGATAGCTGCATCGTCCACAGTACCTATACGCTCTTCGGTGATATCCGAGGCGGTTTGAACAGTGATTTCAACGTGAGGATCTGCTTCATCTTCAGACTCCATGCCCCCGACTGGGTTTTCTTTGTCGTCATGTGGGTACTCGATAGGTGCTGGGGCAGAAGCTTCTCTCTCAAGCTGGACCTGCAGAGACTCCTCATATATGTGGAATGTCGGGCCCTTGGGGCGTCTACTACGTCGCGCGCGTCTATGTACAGGCCCTGGGGGCGCTGGAACGGGAACTGCGACCAACCGAATACCAGTGGCGAGCAAAGGACCGAGTGCAATAGAGGAAAGAGGTGAAGGCCGCGGGGGAAGTGACGTTGACTGCTCTGAGACGGTATCTGCGGGATTTAGCACTTGCCACTCATCGGGAAATCATGTGCATATCGCTCAACATATATGACTGAAGGTGCGTTGGTCACGACTGAGATATACTTACTACCGGTATCACGAACCACACTGCCTCCGACTGCAATCACACCACCATCTGTGACTTGACTAGGACTCAAACCCTCTTCGGAGCTTGTTCCTGTCTGATTGCTGTCACCTTCTATCTGCTCAATCTCCTCGTCCTGCGGGTGGACACTCGTGTTATAAAGAACATCGTGGTTAACTCGACGGGACGAGCGGCGGGTGCCATGAGAGGGCGGTAGATCCGACAGTTTCCTACGCTTGTTCATATGGTGCAGCTGACTCACATCACCATCGGAGTCGGTCTGATCCTCGTTGTAGAAGTCAGTTCCCTCGCTATCTTCGTCAGGGTTCTGCTCCTCGTATCTAGCGCGGTGCCTAGCAGCGCGCGATGGCTGAACAACGTCGTCCATCGGATGGTACTTCTGATCGTATACAGGCTTGCTGTCGCGCATCCCGTTTGCCTGGCCGCGTGTTCTGAACGAGGATGTCGGAAAGGATGGTGGTGGCAGGGTGTCCCTAGCGACGAATTCGTCGTACTCGTCGTCCGTTATGGTGATGATGTTTTCCAGTTCAATCCCAGCGAGCAGGTTGTTGCGCTTCCTTTTCTTTGACGCGGTGCTCTAATTGGGGTCAGGCGACAGTGCTTGACAGGGAAGCAGCGAACTTGCCTTGACGATGGCGCGTTCAGCCCTGGCTTCCTCTTTGGATTGCTTTAGCCTTGCCGTTGACTGCTCGCCTTGACGACGTTCTCCAAGAGGCGCCCCCGCGACTGGCGACTCGTTCTGACTCTGATTAGTAGGACGCCGCTGACTCTGATTGTATCCGCTGAAAGAAGCATACTTGAATGCCTGTCGTGCCAATTGGGGCCACGACCTGCAGGCGAGAATCACAGTCGGAGTCGGATGCAGACGTAGAGTCGTAGTCGCTCAAGGCTGGCGGCATGGTCGTGAGTGCGCGGGTAGGCTTGAGAACGCCAAGCAAGAGGCGAGCAGTGAATGAGAGAAGTGGAGTGGGGATGAAGGCAAAGTCATGGTGAAGACAAGTCAGCGCATCCGTCATTACTCTTTTGGGCCGGATCTCTGGAAGGTGCGCGTCGCCTCCACGCTTGAAAACGCGCCCTCACATGATTGGCACCAACGTATGTGTAGGAGGAGCGGAGGAACAGAATTGGAAGGAGCGGCGGCTCTGCTCACCCGCCATTCCTCCACCACGATGCCCGTGGACGGCGGTGAAGCACCAGACTGTTGCGACTGCGACCGCGGTTGGAGGCCCAGGTGGCTTGCCGTATGAATGGGCATTTGCATGGAGCGTTCAACGGAAAACAGGCCGGTATACATACAGCGGTCTGCATGCGCCGTAGGCGTGAATGCCCGCTTGATGCATATGAGTAAGGGCAAGACGATAGACCAAGTTCGGCTTGGAGAAGCCGAGCACACATGGTTCATAAAGGGAACACTAAGGATAACTGACACGCGGCAACAAGTGAGATGACCACATAGGTCGATGGAGTGGATTGTGCGAGGTAATTACAAGCCATATAAGAAGTAGGCTAACGATAGAAAGAAGAGGACACGTAGTTGTGAAGAACCAATGTCAGCCTCGGTTTAGATCCATGACGATTCGCGAAAGAATATGCAGCCGGTTTTTGGGAATCTTAAATGCGAGGACGCTGCGCCATATATGTGTAACGAACAAAAAATCATTTCCTGCGTAAAGGCCGTTTGGTCCCTATGATGCTTCGTGGTGCCCCTAGGCACGCCGGCCTTCGGATGGCAAAGTGAAAGTCGCTTGAACGCATGTAGAAAAATCGGAAAGAGAGAGCGAGGGGTCGGTGGCTACACACGTGAGGTCAGGCGTATCGGTGGCATGACGAAATCTATGTCGTCGTCGTCATCGTCGATCTCAATGTCCATCACTGGGGGCACTAGTTGTGTGGAGTGCATCGTTGGCGCAATCTCGATGGACATCAATCGTGTTGGTTCCGGTGCGGGCGCCGGTAATGCTTCAATCTTTTTTTCTTGCTGGGCGGCTTGAGCAGCTTGAGCAGCATCTTGTTGTTCCTTTTCTTTCCTCGCGGCGATTCTTGCAACTTCCTTCCTCGCAGCTTCCTGCAGCTCCTCGAAGTGTTTCCGGACGGTTTCCAGTTCTTTCCGACAATCGCCCTCGCGCAATGACTGGTGGGCTGCCCTTTCGCACAGACTTTGTGCGTTTTCCAGCGCTTTGTCGGTCGAGTCGAAGACTTCGGCGGGCGTGCTCGAGCTGTCGGCGGTGCTGGTTTGGGTTGTTGCGCCTTGTGTCCGCATCGACGAGAGAGCTGTACGGCGTCGGTACCCAATCCTGGACATGATCGCATCGTCATCGTCTGAATCCTCGTCTGCGAGGGCAGCCATGGCATCCATCTTGGCGGCCATCTTACCCTTGCGCAGCATGTTCCGGCCGGTGCCGATGGCTCGGACGAGCTGCTCAAAAGAGTTCTGCAATTGACCGTCATAGCTGACGACAATCATGGACCGCGATCGGATCTTGGGGGTGCCTGGGGCGTGTTCCGAGAGCACCGAGGGCGTTTTCCGCTTCCGCGCTGCCACTGGGAGCGGTTGTCCTGGGACAGACATGCCCGGTTCTTCCATGACTGCATCGAGGTCTCGTATTGATTCCAACGACTCGGATTTTCTTTTCCTCGGCATTGACGGCGGCGCGGGCGCTTTGGCGAGCTCATCCTGGATCGCCACAATCTTCTCTTCCACCTCGGCGACGTTCTTGAACCATTGCGGGATGTTGTCGTGCAAATATGTGAAGGCCTTCTCGATGTCCGACATGGTGGGACGTCGGAGCGCGTGGGACGTCAGTGTGGTTGGCGTTGGCGAGAGGACAGGATCGGGAGCAGGCGGGGGGATCGTACGACGCTTGTGCAGCGAGGGGGGGTCGGGGGGGTCGCAAAGGGCGGGAGGCAGAGGGTATGGCCGTGTGTTCAGCGACGATGTCGATGCAGACGGCGTGCTGAGAATAGCGGAGGAGGCGGCGGACGAGGAGCGGAGGCACTGGTTTAAGAGAAGCGGTTAGTGGCAGGGGTGCGGTCTTGTACACGATGAGATCAACGGGCCGGGCTCAAGACGCCTGCCCGCCTGCCGAGCTGCAGGATTAGGGCAGTTACAAGCCTGCGGCGCATTACGGCGGCCTGCAGGACGAGGGAAACAGGAGGGTGCAAGGATGGATGTCAGCGGAATGACTCTTGTGCAGCCGTTTGTTTGCCGGGCCCAAGACGGGGCGTCTGGGCTTGTCTTTGGCTCTGGCTGATTGCGCACCCTTGGCATCCCGCGCGCTGGAGCGACGGGCTTGACGCTGCATTATTGGCATCCATTCTCAATGCCCGCCTGCGCTGTGCGATATTGCACAGGGCAGACGACCGTGTTGAGGCTCCACGTGGAGGGGCCCTGGGCGCAAGAGCAGCGGCACACGACGGGCGTGCCTCTCCCGGCGTGCCTCTCTCGACGTCTCGACGTCTCGACGCCATGATTTCCTCTCGGCACGGGGCAGGCATGGGGGGGAAACATCGTCAGTCGAGCCGGCGCGCGGAAGGGAAGCGCGCACAGTTCATGCTCGCGGATCGCGGGCCAATCACGCCCCCGCCGACGCCGCCTGTTCCGCCTGCTCCGCATCCGCAGCCACAACCACATCGAGCCCCGGCCGAACTAATGCCGCCGAGCTGCCCCCCTCCCCCCCGCCCCCCCCCGTGCATCAGCATGCACCAGCATGCACCAGCATGCACTCGATTCCGCCGCGTCGATGCTGCCGTGTTGCGGTGAACGCGCCATTTGCGTCAAATAACCTCGACCCACTCAACGGCCACGATGCATTCCACATTAGCCCGCGATCGTCTCTCGCATTCGCTTCCCACCGCGGCCGAGGCAGATGACCGTAGATCACTGCTCGTGCATTCCCCCATCTCAGATTCTGCCGCTTAATCACAGCACGAGAAACCAAACACGAGTCTGGGCTTGCCAGCGGGGCCTCGGTGGGAGCTGTCTTGAGGGAGCCATGTATGATACATGATCCAAGAGTATTGCGCGCTGCGTGCTCCGAGCGACGGGCTGCGGTATCACGCGGACGACACACGTCTGAGATGCTGGTCGTCTCGGAAATTTGAGAAAGTCGTCGTCCTTTGGGCGCGAGCCTTGAACTGACCTCGTCTCTCAAACACGCATTTCAATTCATCGTGGCGCCTGTCAGGAGAGGCTAGCTCGATTCCAGGGCGACCTTCCTCGCCCCCAGCCTTGCCCTCGCCAGCTGGCAGATGCTCAGATGCGAGCTCAAGAGAACACAGCACTGGCCGTGAGAGCTTTGGGGCCATTGGCTATTGACACGCTCTTGGGCGCGCCAGCACGCTCATAATAATGACGACATCACCCGCATGAGAACATCGCGAGCTACATCGCAACATCGCCCCACTAACATCATCTGCAACTTACCAACAGCGTCTACCAACAGCGTCTACCAGCAGCGTCTACCAGCAGCGTCTACCAGCAGCGTCGACCAACGGCGTCGAGTCCGCAACCATAGCCTCGACAGCCGTCCCTCGTCGCCTCGTGCGTCTCCTCCACACCATGTCCTCGACTGCTCCCGAGGCATCGGCCCTCCCAGAGGCGCCGTGGAAGTCGCTCTTCAACCAGCATCTCTCCAACATGTCCCCGCCGCAATTCGTTCTCGGCACTGTCGCTGCTGCGTCTGAGGGCGCTCCTACCCCGTTTGTCCCTCGCGTCCGCTACTGCATATTCCGCGGCTTCTGGACCGAATTGCCCGAGAACGAGCACAACGATGCTGAGAGGAACCCAAGGGTGTTCGAGAGCGACTGCCCTACATTCACGACTGATGTAAGAATGGAGAAGGTGCGTCAGCTATTTGGGACCGGCCCTGGACATGCCGCGAGCGATGAGCAGACTCAAGGAAGCGGAGGTGGCGGCCCGGTGGAGGCTGTTTGGTGGGTGGAGGAGACTGGCACCCAATGGCGGATCAAAGGCAGCGCTTTTGTTGTAGCGGACGATATAGAAGAAAAGGAAGAGAGTAGCGGAGTCCGGACGGTCAAGAGTGAGGTCGGCAAGAGAATGAGGGTCGTCGACCAGAGCAAACTAGGAGAATGGAGCTGGGCGAAGGAACTTACCGCCAGCTTCGGCAATCAGTCGCCGGTTATCAAAGGTACAGCATCCATTTGCCGCCCACGTGAGTCAAGCTAAACTCCAAGGCTCCTTTCGAGCACCTCCTCCTGGCAAGCGTACAACCGAGCCGTACGATGACAAGAAGCTTGAATTAGGGGTCAAGGTAGACGATCTCCATGACCCCGTCGCGCGTAAGAACTTTCGTCTCGTTATCATCGTACCAGATTCAGTGGAGCAGACCGACCTCAGCGACCCTGCCAAAGGTCGTCGCTTCCTTTACACATTCGATGAGACTGCCCGGGCGAACGCTGGCTGGAGGACGGAAGAACTGTGGCCATAGGAGACGCCTGATGTGGCACAGCCGGACGTCGACATGCATGTTAACGGCGGTGCTTCTGGGCACGTTGCGGCTAATGGCCTGCTGTAATACTTTCCAAGCCACAACAATCTATGTTATGAAGCTGTTATTGCGCTCCCATATTGGCTCTACTGTGCCGCAGGGCGACAATCTCCCGCGTGGGAGGCTTTTCGGACTTGCATCTGCATCCATACCCGCAGCTGCATGAACGCCGCTTGCCGTGTAGGAAGTCACATGGAGACCAACGTCGGACCACCAAAGGACATGATCAATTACGGCCTGCTGCCAATACTTCGCCCCATTGAATTCCCAGCAAAAGACGCCAACCCTGTGTCCGTCTGCCTTGTGTCTGTTGTACAACAGCTTCGATATTGACGTTGCAGGTTAGCCCGCATGCTCAATACTCAGGGCTCCATTTTTGGTCCCCAGTGTGCGGCTCAGGTCGGCGAGGTCAATTTTACCCAGCAGATGCCTATACTGTCTCGCACGCGTGGATTGGGTTTCGCGTATTGGCGATCATGGCGTCGTCTTCCGCTATCCGCTGCAAGTGATTGGGTGTGTTCAGCCTTCCAATCACACACCCCAGCGCGCTTACAGAGCCCCGATCGAGCCGTAGCAACAACGGGGTGCAGGAGATTGCCTCGCTCACGCCGCACCGACGCCGCACAAATCAACCAGACGCGTGCTCGTGTCTCGGCGTGAACTAATCGGTTTCAGGAAACGCCCGTCATGCACATGATGACAGGCTGGCGTTTAACATGGGCGGTCCGAGCCTAAACATATTCTTCCCTGACGGCCCGGTCGCTACCGGTGCACGGCTGGGGCGTATATTGGCAGATGGGGGTGTGCCTATCACACGCCGTTTCATCCACACTTTCCTACTTACATTCGGCCATTTCCGATATAGAGCGGCCGTCCCTTACTGCGGCACAGCAACGTTCCTCGCCTACGACGCAGAGAAGAATGTGATTGCGTACGCCCTATGCAAAGAACGGATATCTCGCCCGTCTCGAACAGGCTGCATCATCTGTGCTGCAGGCTTCTATTTTGGGGAGGGCCAGACAGGCTGTTGTGCCTTGGGGCGAGCAAAACAGCTTCCTCTTCCAGCGTCTTTTTCGTCCGAGGCAGGGGCGGCGCGAATGGAAAGGAGATGGCCACGTTGTTGTAGGGATCGGGGCAGATCTATGAGCTTGCAAGGGCTGCAGAGGGGCGTACGCACGAACGGGTTTGAGCGACGGGGGAAGGGGGGATGCGTATTGGATAAAGGCAACCTTCGGTGTGGTCGTTCTGTATGCGGCTGCGGGGGAATTTATAGTGGTTCCGCGACTCGCTTTGAGGAGCGCGTTTCGCGTTCGGTAGATGGGGGGGGCGCATGCATGTTATCGCCTTGGCCGATGCGATGCTTTGCGGGAAAGGGAAAGAAAAACTTACGGCATGATTACAGTTTTTCGCTTCGGGCGCCCCACCCGTCAAGGTTTGGTTTTGAATTGCTTGCGTAATGCTTGTAGATAGGCCGGATTTCTATGGGCGTGGGTGTCGTTTCAAAGGCCTTCTTGATCGGCCTTGTTCGTCAGCCTTGTAGCGCTGCTAAACATAGTTTCGACGTCGATTTATCCGAGTTGGGCGGATGGTTGGGCGTGCGTTCGATGGATGATGCGTTCTTTTCCGTCGCTGATGCTTGGGCGGTTTCTGGTTCGTGCGACTTGAAGCACGACTACTGCAGAGTGCTGCTTTCACCTTACCAGCATAGAAAAACTACCCCCCCATATGATCGACAGACACTATGCACTGGATCTAAGAGCCATTGATTGCCTTTGCCAAAGTGCCCGCGCATTGCGGCGTCACGAAACTCCCCCTTCTCCTCTCCCTCAACCCCAACTCACAGTCCCCAACAATGGACAGTTCTTCCGCCAATCACTCCCCATCTTCCCAACCACCTCCTTTGTGCCTGCCCAGCCCCCGCGCATACCTTTACAGCACAGCTTACCGACTACCCAATCGAGAAAGCAACCACTTTTTCCCAACCACAGAACCATAGCAGCCAAGTCTCCCTACCGGGGGACAATTGGCGCTTTCAATGTCAGGTTGCTCAAGTCGCCGACCTGTGCTACATTGGCCCCCCTCCACTAATGTCCCACACAGATCTTGATTGACGGTACGAAATATACTTTGTGTAGCAAAGTCATGCATGCGCTGTACCCAAGACTTATGTAGAAATGGGCTGACCGGCACATACATTGCAACCACTCAAGCCAATCCTCTACACAGAGCCTGATGCACGCAGGCTGAAGCGAGAGTTTTGCGAGTGAGCTTGGCGTGCCTAAGCGCCCGTTATGGTAGGCGCGGGAGAGAAGATACGGAGCAGGCAGCGTCTGGACATAGGGATCATGCTTGATTAAAGACGAGGGGTCACTTTCTGCGTGAGGCGACCTCGTGCGAGAGGGGGGCGGTGTGAGGCTTGTGTGTGGGCAACACGGATCCGACGTTGAGGCGGGCTCGCTAACCCTAGCTTTCGTCCATCGATACCGTGCGAATCATTGAGGCTGAACATGACCTCCGCAGGGAAGGTTAAGCCTCGTGATGCGATGCGTTTCGACGTCCGTATTCGGACGTTAGGGCGGGTGGAGAACAGGTCACGAACACCCAAAACGGCGGGTTTCGAGTATATGTGTACCGCTGTGAATGGCTGGCATTGTTTGCTATGCCCTTCACAGTGCCAGAAATTGCTTAGTTGGTGCTAACGTGCAGACCGATCGGGTCGTACAGGTGCTCGATAGCCTTGTCATGATGTGATGTTGTGATGATGTACAGATAGCGTGCGAAATCCTCCTCTAGCGTTGACCGCTATGATCTACCGATGTGAAGAGCCAAGTGGGGATCAAGGGATCCTGTAAATGAGATATGGAGAGGTGTTGGCAAGATCCTTGCTCACATCAGATCAGGTAAGCCGTTGCATAAATCTTGTCAAAGATTTCGTGCATTTGCTGCCTTTATGCTTTCTTGAAGAAGCTGGCGATGCTGCCTTGACCTTTGCCGCCGGTCTTTTTGCCTTTTGCTGTGCTCGCAGGCTTGGGCGCAGACTTGGCTTTCTTGAACTCTGGCTCTTCTTCTGAGAAAGATTCCCAGACCGCCTCTTCCTTTGTGACTACCGAGCGTGAGATCAATGCAAGAGTGATACGGGGAGTGAGCTTACCAAGATAACCATCCTCGTCCTTGACCTTCTTTTTCTTCATCACACGACGTCTGCCTCGTCTTCGACCGCCTTGGACGGTGACCGAGCCTTGGCTTTCGCTCTCAGCCGGATTGCTAGAAGCTGCAGTGTCTAATGGCGCGTCTTGAGAGTCTTTCTCTTCCTCTTCCTCTGGTGTTGCGTCGGGCATTTCCACTAGAGTCGTCAGACTGATACATGAATAGCTTTAGGGGAGCGGGGCTTACCGTCCGCTTCCATCATTTGCCGTAGCTTCTCATCTCGCTCTGCGCGCGCCTTTCGTGCGGCTGTTGCCTTCTCTTCATCGAACTGGACCTCCGGCGCATCATCTGGATCGCCTTCGTCATCAGACATGCCTTGCATTTGTTCTATACGTGTCAGCTAGAGCATGTCACCTGAGCTAGGCCCATACCATCATCAGTAGGCGCAGGTGTAGACTCTTTCGATTTCTCGGTTTCCTTCGCCTTCGGTTTGGCTTTCGCAAATGATTTGAACAGGTCCCCTACTGATTTGTCCTTCTTGAGGTTCGATTTCGAGTCCGATCTTTTTAGCGAGGCTAAACCAGGTTGGGGGGTAGAACGACCAGACGTGTTGTCTTCTGAAGCGCTTTCCTTTCGTTTTAGACCCGATGTTTCCTCTTTCTTTACTGCCACGGCGGCAGATGTGGACTTGGCGGCGGCTGTGGATGGAGTAGGGTTATATTTCGTTGTTCGTCGCTATGGAGTAGTTAGCCGATTGCCACGAGAAATCCCGAATGTCTTTCTACCTTGATATACGGATTGTGAATGGAACCGTAGACTCTCCATTGTTCCAGTGGGTCTCCACCTACGTACTCTGTGGCTATTTCTTGATTGCAAATCGATAGAACATTCAAGTTCTGCAACATTTAGCTACCATTGCTTCGGTTGCACCTTGATCATCCACATACCTCAATCGGACCCGGTTCCAAGCTATAGATGTGTATCGACGAAATCTCCTCGAACTCGTCTTTGGTCTCTGTCACCCAACCATCAGCTTGTCTCTCGAATGTGTAGGCCACGAGTAACACGTACTCTCTAGCTCCTCTTCTCTAACTAGCACAATGGATGTCTTGGATACCGACTCCTCTACAGGCCCCTCAGGCTCCGGCATAGAGCTCATGAAGGGCGAGCTACGCATGACAGTGTCATCTCCGTCTCGTCTATTAACCCCATTGGTATGCTCCGACCTTCGCTTCTTGCCGGTGAGGAGGTAGGTCGCGTGGACGGATTTCGGCTTCTTTGTATTTTGCTTGGTATAGAACTCATACAGCATCCTGATGGGCATTAGATGGCATACAAATAGACATCAAAACTGTACGTACTGCTTTGCCATATTGACATGGACCTTGAGCGCTCGACTGAGCAACCGGTAGGTGACCTGGGACAGATGAGCTTCGCGAAGACCGTGGTAGCTTGCAGAGACGTACCGGCCGATTGTCCGTTAGGACGCAGGCCGCAAGATATTCCTTGTAATTCTCCTCCGCCATGATGAGCGCTGTGAATTCGCGATTTGGGCTCGCGAGAGTGATGGTAGCTTAGTGAGGTAAGAGCGCTGGAAAATAGGCGCGTCGCGGGGTCAGGTGCACGCGTCCAATTGGCGGCCAATGACTCGCGTAGCCAAGATACATATTCAACTCTAGGCATCTTCATTTTACAGCCCAACATCAGCAAATATGAGTGGAGCAGACGACGAGGACCTCAAATTTCTGCGAGCTGCTGCATCGCGGCTGTCGGACCTAGAGAAGCTTCTGCAGCAGATGTTACGGAAATCAAAGCATGATTCCCATGGCATCCGTCAACAAATCCGAGAAATCGACATGTTTAGAGTCTTCGGAGTAGTATGCCTTTAATGCTTCAAATGAGTTACTTCGTGTTTGCTAATTTCATACAGCTTGAACCATTCCAAGAAGACCCACAGCTTCTCGACTCGCACCTGAATGTTTTCATCCCACCAATGGTGGCCGCCTACCTGGACTCTATACGGACAACGTCCCGACCAAAGCGAAAGAAGAGCTTTGTTCCACTTTCCCATGCCATTTGCCGGATCCTCAACCTGTTTTGTAAGGTTCGAGGAGAAAAGGTCATCAAGGGCTTCCTCAACAATGAGCCTCGGCACCTAGAGCCTATACTCAAAGAATGCGAGACAGGAGCGAACTATGCTATTACTGACGATGAGCCCCTTCCTCAATCGATCGTCCCGTGGACTGAACGTTACGTTCTTCTCCTCTGGCTATCCCACTTATTGTTGGCACCTTTTCCGTTGGCGTCAATGTCTGTTCTCCAGTCTTCGAAAGAGGCGTCCACCACACTAGGTATCGACCTTCCAGCTGAGGTCCCAGGCATTGCCCTTCGTGTCCTCACCATCTGTGCCAACACTCTCAAATCAGCATCCAAAGAACGTGGTGCTGCTGCCAATCTCCTCGTTCGGCTTTGCGTCCGTCCCGATATGCAGCAGCTGGGCCTTCTCGATGCGCTGGTCAAGTGGTCACTGTCTTTCTTTGCCAATATTTCAGGGGGTAGTTCGGACATACATCAATGCCTAGGTGTGCTCACATTTCTTTCAGGACTAGTTACGTCTGCAAGCAATCAAGAAATTGGTCCTTTCCTGTCAGCCATTTATCAGGTCTGTCAGAGCATCATTAGCCAAAGGGCACTCGTCTTTGTAATATCATCTGCGGTGGCTAGGAAGCTTGTCATCAAAACATTCCGCAACATTGTCATTCATTGTTTGCAAGCAGGCGAGGTCTCTTACGGCCTTGACGCCACTACGGTACTCGAAGAGGTCATCGAATTTCTCCTGGATGTTCTTGCCGACGGAGACACTCCGGTACGATACGCGGCAAGCAAGGCCCTCAGTATTGTCACGATGAAGCTAGAAGATGAGATGGCTGGCGAAGTAGTTGGAGCCATCTTAGGCTCACTCAATGAGGCTGTCTACTGGCAAGGCTCACAGCGGAATCTTAGTGCAGTCGATCCTCTTCGATGGCATGGCCTTACTCTTACATTGTCGCACCTTCTCTATCAAAGAGCCGTATCTACCGGTCAATTACCAGAGATTCTAAACGCTCTACTACTAGCATTAGACTTCGAGCAGCGCTCAGCTACAGGTGGATCGATAGGGACGAATGTCCGGGATGCAGCATGCTTCGGCATCTGGGCTGTGTCGCGACGGTACACAACGAAAGAATTGCTTGCGGTGGAAACATCTTCTGTCCGGGCTTCAGGGCATCAGAAGTCACTTTCAATTCTTCAGGTCCTCGCTATTGAACTTGTGGTCGTCGCATGTCTGGATCCTGCTGGTAATATTCGGAGAGGCTCGTCTGCTGCCCTGCAAGAGCTCATTGGCCGTCACCCAAACACGGTCAAAGAAGGGATACCGCTCGTTCAGATCGTTGATTTCCACGCCGTCGGCCTTCGCGAGCGAGCCATGCGCGAAGTTTCTCCTAAAGCAGCCGGGTTACATCAAATGTACTGGGAAGCACTATTTGATAACCTGCTCGGATGGAGAGGAACTGGCTCTCTCGACTCTGCTTCTCGACTCTACGCGGCACGTGCTGTTGGACTTTTATCTGCATACCAACCGCCAACCGTCGTGCGTGCTATGGCGGATCAAATATGTTTTCGATTGTCCACTTTGGAGGACCGTGAAGTCGAAGAACGTCAAGGTCTAGTGTCTGCACTTGCCGCCTTGGTTGATCAAGTAAGCCCGTCGGAACAATGCAGCAGCTCAAGTGAGGTAGACGCAGCAGCGGATGACAAGCATGTGGATCTTACCCGTCTATGGGGTCTTTTGAGTAGAGAGCTAAGGCTGGGAAGGACGTCGTTCACTTCCCCAGCATTACGACCTGAGCTCACTGCTTCCTCCATTTGCAATTTCTTGGGAGCTCTATCGGCGATGAGTTATGCGGAATTAAACGAACTAGATACCGCAAACCTACCGATCGAGGAGCTGATCCGTCTCTTTAATCTTTGTCTTGGCCGACATGCAGATCTGGTCATAGAAGCAATTCCTCGAACGACCCACGGCATACTCAAACTTCTCGGCGCAGTCTCTCTTTCTGCTAAGGAGGAAGCTATATCCGGCTGGCTGTCGAAGCTAGAAAATGAAGCCTCGTATAATGGGCTGCGTTGGTCTGGCTTCGCCATTGCACTTGGAGCTGCATACTCTAACACGGGGGTAATTGACAACAATTCCAATCCCACGCCCACACAGATGCGTATCGTTGAAGTGCTCGCTTTTAGATGCACGTCAGCAGTTGCGATTGAGCCTAGATCCGTAGCCCTCCAAGCTATTGATGTCCTTTTGAAGAGCTCCACAAACCCAGTATCGCCTAAGAATTTAGCTCCCGGCATCAAGGACCAAATCGCAAAGGCATTACACATCGCTCTCAATGACTACACAGTCACTGAACGCGGCGATGTCGGATCGTTAGTTCGTCTAGAGGCACTAAGCACCATTGGAACGGCATGGGAACACAACATCCTTGAGGGATCTAGCTTTGAGAAAGATCTTCGCGCAGACGTCCTACGCTTATCTCTTGAAAAGCTTGACAAGATACGGCTGCGAGCCGCACAGGCCTTGGGGAAAAGCATGTGGATGCACTTACGAGGAATGGTCCACAACGTAGAAGATGGCACCTCTTCTTACGCATACTTCACTAATACCCTGGCCCTACTGCAGGTAGTAAACGAATCAACTATCAGAGAAGCAATATGTCTTGGTTTCGTCACTTCCGCAGGCATGGGCTCAGAATCTGTTGTCCAGAATTCACGAGCAGCTTTGCTGGATGCTGCAGATGCATGGCCCACAGAAATTGTTGAAGGCGAAGAACTACGCTTTTCATTGGTTGATTTCTCGAACTGTCTTCTAGATCTCCTCAAAACCAATTTGGAGACGGAGAGAGTGATGCTGCCGCTCTTGGAGGTACTCGCATTCCTGTTCGACATGCAGGTTCTGCAGCGGCTGACGTCTACGTCCTTCAAGTATGGATCAATCTGTTGATTTTGCGAACGTTGCTAACTCTAAGCCCAGGTTCCGCACTCTCCTTTCGTATATCCAAAAGGCCCACTTCAAGTCTACACACATGCAGAAGCTTCATCTCGCACTCGACGTTTATCGCGGCCTGGGGACTATTTCTGCTACCCGAGCTGATACGCTCACGAAAGTGACAAGCATGCTTCTGCATCCTTTTCCGAAGGTAGGTTAGGCAGCTAAGAAAGACCTTAGAACGATTTGATTAACGAGTTTGCAGATCCGTATTACCGCCGCGGAGACGTTGTGGGTGTTGACTAAAGAGGAGGGTTTGAAGAGTCAGGATTGGAGCTTGCCGTCCACGAATCTGAAGCGGATCGTCGATGAACTTAAGAGAAACATTCCTACTAGGGCTCAGGAATAAGGTATGTCGATCAAAATTATCTGAGACCATCGGGTGTTGACCAGGGAGGCTCAAGGCAGGTTTGAGAGATGTGGTGCTCCTGAGTACTTGAAATGACGGGGTTTCACTCCGCAAGATATAGCCTAGGAACGCCAATCGACCCCATCTAATGTTATATATTTTAGTTCTATGCGCGCCATTCCGCACCCTTGCTCTCGAAAACCATCCTAGCATCTAGCTCATAATGTCTCAAATACGGCTTATTAAGATTGACACTAATACTTGCATTTTACATGTTCTCGATGCCGCCTTCGGAAGTCGGCACTCTCCTCGCTCGCGATAGAATAATCTCCTGTGTCCAGCTCTGACTCATAGGATCCTCGAGACTCTTCCCATCCGGACGCTCCATGCCCGGTGGCGGTCCTGTAGTAGCAAATCTCTGATTGCCACGCTCAAAAGCCTTCTTGATATCGCCAGGCTGGAGGCTTGCTAGTCGGAGCGCGTCGCTTGCGAAACCTTCACGGCCTTTGCCCAACTCCCCGTGTGCGCGCCAACTTGCATCGAAGGGGTTGCGGCCATTGCCTAGGTCGCGCCATACTTTGATGCTGAGGACGGATTGCGATGGAGAAGGAGTGACCGCTGGTTCGGATGAGGAATCGAAGTCTGAATGGCACGAGATGCTGAAGTCGGTCGCACAGACGGAACACAACTGAACGCTGCTCTTCCCGCCATCTAGCAGTACGTTTTCAAGGCACTTGCGAATCCCCGTATGCGGAGCATGCGAGTCCCGATGTCCAACGACAACTTGCGGTAATACCGGCACAAGACTTGTCACGAGTCCGCGTGGCCGAAGACTTCTCTGAGGGGGGATTTGGACGCGGTATGAGGCGTGAAGAATCAGTCGGCCTTCCACAATTCTGGCTTCGCACTTCAGGCGAGTGTCCAGAGCCGTCTTGCCCAGTTTCCTTGCAGCGGTTGCGTTGTACGCAAAAGCATCGACTCCTATTCCATACTCCTTGCCCCAAAGTTCACGGTTTAGCGCCAGCCGCACATGGTGATAACAAACTACGTACTCCCGCCCATCATGCAAATAGCTATTGAACTCTGCGCAGTCCCTCTTCATCTCCATCCCGTACTTTGTCGGACCACCGTCTATGTCATGGCGGTGGAATGTATCGCACCACGCGCAGTACCAGTGCGATGGAAACGCGCGCTCAAGGATCTCGATGTTCTTGCGCCGTTGAAATTTTGGGAGGTAGCAAGAAGGGGAGACGTGTTTGGTGAGGTCATTACGTCCGATGGCGTAGCAGGTGTAGCGGCTGGAAAGACAGAAGGAGGCCGTGGAGGATAGGTCGAGATACGATGCGATGTTCTGAATGAGTTCTAGAGGTAGTGTGAGGAGGGGTGCAGTCTGTTGAAGTGCAGCTTTCGTTGGAGCTTCGTCTCTTTGAACCGTGCTGATAGTAGATGGCCTGGCCGACTTTGACGCAGAGGGTGTCGGCGAGGGGCGGCCATTCTTGGACTTCCAGAAACCCATCGTACTCCGGTAAGTCTTTGCTCTTTCCAACCCAAATATCGTTTAATCGTTTCGTATGTTTCCAGCAGATGTATGGTTAGCTAGCCTCGTTCCACAGCGCTACAATGTCAACGACCTAGCACAGACGATGAATAAGGCGAAACGGAATTTAGGCCGTAGAACGGGACAAACGCTGCTTTATCAACGCACCGTCAACTGCGTCCCTATCATCACATGCGGTATGCGCATGCGCGTGTAAGACATCACACTCAGCTTCCACGAGGGTCAGATGTGGCTGAGGCATGAAGGCTGAATGTGGACGTTCACCAGACCAGCCCGGGCTAGCTGGATCGGGCTAATGGATCGTGGCCGTGCGCGGTTGCCCGATCGGGATGAGCATTTTGCATTTCACCGCTAAAACTTGAGTGAAGCAAACGAACGGTGCAAGAGCTTCTTGGACTACGGAAATTTCCAGTTGAACTTGTTGGCAATCACACCCGCACGACACCAACCACCACAACTCCCACGAACAGCCCGTCAAACCCAGCACCCAATCAACCATGGGCTCCGTCGTTCTCACACATCTCCACTCCGGCTGGCACGTCGACCAAGCCATCGTACGCCTTCCATTCCTTTTCTCCCAAAACTGCCCCTCTACTAACCTGTCCACCAGCTCAGCGAAGAAACCCGCGTAGTCGTCATGCGCTTCGGCCGCGACTCAGACCCCGAATGCATGGCCATGGACGAACTACTGTACAAGATCGCCGACCAAGTGAAGAACTTCGCCTCCATTTACGTCGTCGACAACAAGGAAGTAACGGACTTCAACAGCATGTACGAGTTGTATGATCCGTGTACTGTTATGTTCTTCTGGCGGTAAGCAAACCTAACCACCCTTTCTAATTTGTGCTTGAAAGGCTAGAGATAAATAATGCTGACGTTGGGATAGCAACAAACACGTCCAAGTCGACTTGGGGACCGGCAATAATAACAAGATCAACTTTGCTCTTGGACACAAGCAGGAACTCATTGATATCGTAGAGGCGGTTTATCGGGGGGCGAGCAAGGGAAAGGGCCTTGTTGTTTCTCCGAAGGATTATTCGACGAAGTGGCTGTACTGAGTGTGGTCATGGTATTGGTCGAGGGGATGCTGTGATTGGGTTTTGGCGATGTCCGGGAAAGAACGGGCGGGCTGAAGAGCGTCAAGTGGATGGGGATGTTGCTGGTAGGGTAGATGTTGCGGCTTGTACTTACTGAGTCAACCGTTGACATTTCCTTTGCAACCAAGGCCCTTCTCAAGTGATGCAATGCTTAGAAGGGTCTCTATTGGAGAGGGAAAGAGTTTACGAGGACACTGAGCATTTGCTATTTCAGAAAGTCCAGCCTCCAGCGAGATAGAAATGCGATTGTAAGCGTGCGCCATTCCCCCCTTTCTCCACCTATGCCACATTTAAAAGTTCTTCGACGACCTTCGATAGTACTCTTCCAGCAGTCTCCATTCCTTCTCCTTCTATTTCATTCGAGTTCCGGAAGCAGTAACGCACCACCGCACTCCTCCTAACCCTCTTCTAAGCGATGCAAGAAGCCTCTGTAAATTTTCCCCCACATACTCTGCATGAAGGCTCCGAGCGGCCCATCGTCCCCAACCCTTAAATACTCTACCTGAACCGCTTCCTCCCCGCCCTTCTCTTTCGTCCTTGCAAGAACAGGATCCAGCGCCACTAGTATCGCGTGCACCTCACTGCAAACATAATCCAACTGCATCCACGGCTTCTCGAGGTCTGTGCATATGCGCACTTGGAGGGAAAAGCCAGGCGACCACTTTTGCTCTGGCTTGAGCAATGCTTCGAAGGCGTCCTCGAGCATTGCACATTCGGTATGCTCGATTTTCAAGCAGACTTCGAGTCGGCGGATGGGCACATCGGCAGGTCGTACGTCTACGCCCAAGAAGTCGTGGTTGAGGAAGCTGGTGATGTTGGTGGCGCCAATTATATGGTTGTCTGTGTAAGCGGCGTGGAAATGTCTGGCAATCTCCCGCGCGACGTTGGTGTCCATGGAGTCCAAGTCGAGGATCACGCGTGTTGGAGATGTCCTTCGAGTGAGTGTAGGATAGGAGCTAGGATTGGTCGTGCATTGTAATGTAGCTATATCGCTTTCTGTTTCTTCATCAAGCAAGTAGTCGTACGTCAATATGCGGAGCTCGGGCGGGAGAAGGGCGTAGAAGGACGTGGTGAGCGTGTGGAGCCTGGTGTATTTAGCTTGGTCGCGAATCGTACGTTTGGCTAGCATACGCTTTGTTTGCGACGTTCGGGTCCTCCATACTGAGGGTGCCGAGGACGTGTGGAGGAAGAGTGGGTTTAGTGGAAGGGCTTGGCCGGGTCGCAGTCGCCTTCCGCTCCAAACCTTTGCGAGATTGGCGTCAAGCTGTGATGAAGACAGTTTCGCTGTAGGTTTCTTGGCCATCGGGTTTTCTTCGCCGATGCTGTTGACGTGACGCGAGGATAAATAAGGCGGGGCGCCCCCGCCCCCACTAGCGAAGAACGATCAGCTAGAAAGCCTAGCGAGACTCCTCTCCAAATGATGCGCTGGATCGGCTCTTTTCCTATCCGCTCTGGATGCCCAAATCTACAGAGTATTTTCAGAACGAAGGAAGAATGTATCGGTCCAGGTTGCAAGCGTATACCGCAATTATCAGGCACTACATGACCATACGCGAATGACGACCCTTACTGATCCCACTAACTCCACAACCCGGCACCGCCATCTCGACACGGCGCAGCTTCTAGGCCTCCTCTCAAATCGATGCCCCAATACCAGGTATTGGCGCCCTATCTTTAAACCCAATCTTCCTAAAGTCCCCATAAACAACACACGCATCAACAAACTCTTCCTCATCCCCACCTCGGCCTTCCATCCTCAACCTCCCTGCTTCCGGAATCCTTCCCACACTCTGAAACCCCAACTTCTCCCAGAGCCTCATACTCGCTTCATTATTAGCATATACCAGGTTAAACACACTTCCTGTATACCCACACGCCGGCGCATAGAATAAAAAGGAGCGGGCTGCGATCCGACCTAACCCGAGACCACGGTATACCGGAGGAACTAGGAAGCCGCCGTTGCAGAGGTGCGAAGAGCGGCCTGGGTAGTTTGGTTTGATGTAGTAGGCGAAGGCGTAGGTGTCGGATGGATTTGGAAGGCTGATGGGGCAGCCGGATTGGTGGCTTTGGATATGAAGCTTTGACTCCCCGACTTTGATACGGGGGAGTAAAGCGGGGTCCAGGGGGATACCCGTAATGGGTATGTCCTTGCAAGTGGTAGACAGGCTTTGTAGTTGGGCTCGCGTGAGGAAGAAGCCGACGACGAGGTCGTAGGACAGGAAATAGCCTGTGTATTCTTCGAGGTCTAGAACGTCTTCTTGGGGGTATGTGCGTCCGTATTCGACTTCGCTGCGGGCACGTGTTAGTTCGATCGGTGATTGGGCGGCTGCTTAAGCATACTCATTGAAATCTTCGTAGAGCTTCTGCGCTAGGTGTGCGTCTAGCACATCGCCTGCTGCAAAGTCAAAGGGGATTGTTAAGATGGCTGTTCGTGGTGCAAAAGAATCGGTTTGGATGGGGTAGATGCGTGCTGGGATGTCGCCGTCGGGTTTCTTTATGCCGCGCACTTTTCCGTAGGCCATTCTGAGAATACGTATTCTGAATTAAGGGAAGAAAGTGTAGTGGCTTTCTGCGTAGGAGATGCGAAGAATCATGGGGAGCACTATAGTTGCAGGGCGAAATATTGTCACTTCGCCACCTGTATATCCCGGTTTTGACGCTGAGAGCTGTATAGCGCTGTTTATATTAGAGTAAAGTATCCAATTCCACTAATACTAGAAGGCTTTTAAAAATACATGTAGTAGAGAGTTCTAGAGTATTAGTCATGATCCCTGGCACAGGTAACTCCGAGGTGGCTATGTGACAATATTCCGCCCTGCAACCACAGTAGTCTATAGCATGTTGGGGCCAGTTTGTCAAGCAATTATTATTTTAGATGTATAGAGCATAGACAGAGGAAGATTATGAATTCGCTGACCGCGTACATTTTTCTATACGTGCATTCATTCAACTATAGTTCTAATAGTGTTTCAATCTTGCCTCTAGTAATGGTCATAACTACCGAACAGGGTGTGCCATATATCAAGGAGCCGGGCACTTGTCGATGTATCCGCATTATCTTCCCATTGATCTTTATATTTTGAGCGGATGTGGTGGTAAAGTCTTTCAAATGTCTCACCGGGGGTGGCCCCATAGTCGACTCTAAATTCCATCCCGTCCGGCACAAGCGCGAGTACAGAATATATCCTATCAACGTCATTCGTGGCCTTCCGATGTCGCATGTCATGGACGACGTCAAGAAGATCAGGGGACAGAGCGTGCGTAACTCGATTTGTGGCCCTTAATCCCAATTCCAAAAGTTCTCGAAGAGGACCCATGTCTACTTGAACTGTACGTCGCCACTCTGGAGTTACTTCGGCAAACTTAATTCTCTTTAAGAACCGGAACGAAGTAGACTCGTCCCAAGATAGGGTCTGATATCCGACATTCAACGTTGCCTTTTTCGACAGTGCCGATTCTTGAACAACCCTAAAGTTACTGCGTTAGCACCTACGTGTTGCTCGCTGACGAGGCCAAAAAAGCTTCTTACCATGCTCTTTCAAGCCATGGACGACTCATTATGTCTTTCAGCCCACTCACTCGCTTCTCATTACATAGAGAATCCATCCACAATTGTCCAATATTCATACTTCCTGCCAAAAAAGCCAGCACCTCCATCCCAGCCGCGGAAGATGGCGTCTCCTTGCCGAGCCAAATCTGTACAGCTTCCGCATTCCGGTAGATCTGACTCATGAGACTCACCTGCACGGATTTTTCCAAGTAGTCTTGTTGGTTTATGCAAATGGCGTCGGCCCAAAGCGTCCGAGGCGCTTGCGTTCTGCGGAGATGGCGAAGAGCATCGGAAAGGTTTTCCCCGATCCGTAGCCTGCTTTCACTTATTTCCACAACATCATTATGCACGCGATGCCCCCAGCAGTAGGAAAGTGCTTCGTACTGGGGAGCGTTTTCGAGTAGTGGCACCTCGACAAAATGTCCCCGGATAGGGTCAAACCAGAAACCAGGCTCTAGGATGAATAGCCGAATGTAACCGTGTCGGAGTGGCTGATAATGGAACTCTGATCGACTCTTCTGCGATGGATACAATCGCATAGAACGCAACAGTGTTCGCAGGAACTCGCGCCGCCACCAAGGAAATGTAATGCACCACCAACTGTGAGCGTTTCTGTAGGATCCATAGCAGCGCAACAGAAGATCATAAGCGGCAAATGCGGCTAGAAACCGCTCCAGCAGACGGAAAATGGCCGAGACCGATATGGCTTGGGTGTCCCATAGTTCGAAACTTGATAAGCTAGGAGAAGGGAACATGATTTCTGGCGTGTGGTGGGTGTAGCTCATCTACTGGAACCGACAATTCAAGTGAGTAAGGGATAACTGGGAAATTCACCGACCTAAATGCTTTAATCCAGCAAACCATTCCAGCACAGCCTCCACAGTACTTGCAGCCACGCTACACAGCCGCAAAAAGTTCTTTAGCCGCCAAGAACGTCGGAATAGTTATATTACATTACTGTAATTTTTTGCACGCGACTGTACCATTGCATGTTCCGTTGGACACGCCGCGTAGGTAGAGAACGGTTGGAAGGGTTCACTGTGAGTGGCAAACAAGGATGGGCGGATACCCCGCCCCCACATTCCAACGACATCATCGCTGGTCATGCATCAAGGGGCAAACACTCAACTTCACACAGTTGTGGTACAGCACTGCTAAGAAATTTTGCTTCTCATTTGACATCATATTGCTGGAGAACAACGTTTGATAACGAAATCGTACAAGCTCGTCCCAAAGCAGTGGCGCATAAAAGGTCTGTACCTGGTTTTCATATATCATACAGTGTTTGTAGAAAGAGATTCATATTTGCGACCGACTCCGCCGCCATACCCCTGGTCGGCCCCCTGGTCGACATTGAGATATCATTCTATGGATGATATGGCTTATTTGGAAGAATTAGACCAGCCCTGTGATCGTGTTAGCATGCATATTCGTAATACCATAAGCTCCGTCAGCAATGGGGATGACATGCCTTCTCCTTGAGCTTCTCCCAGTATGCCTGGTCTCGCGAGCTGCCCTTGACGTGGCCGTCCCTCGAGCTGGGCGTCGAGTAGATGCTGCCCTTGCGGCGCTGGAATTGTGACGGGGGCACCTTGGAGGCATCCCACTCCCTGCTCTCGCGGCGATTCTCCCCGGTAGGTGGTGAGGACGACAGGGCCATGTCGTTGCTGCCGGCGATGCTCTCGAGCTTGTCTCCGCCGAAGGGATCTGCTGGGTATTAGCACAGGAACAGCCTGGGAGTCAATGGGGTGACAAAGGTGGGAAACGTACCATGGTTGTCGCGTTGTGAGGCAAAAGGGTCCTTGTCGATGTTGACGGAGGGATTGCCCGTGGGCGTGCCGTCGATGCCTCCAAGCTGTTAGTGAGGGTCGACGAGTATAGCTGGGGGGCGATGCCGACAACATACCGTTGGCTGCCATGACTGAAGCTGCGTAACGTTCGACTAGAAAGACTTGAGCAGATTGAGGCTGGCGGATGGTGTAACAGTCGTTGGTTTGCGACTGAATGAAAGAAGGTAGCTTCCGAAGGGGGCAGGCGGGGCTTGATATACCTACCACCCGGGAGGGCAGGCGCCAACCACGTCTTGACTTGCCGCTCCTGTTTGCGTCAAAGGGGAAGGCACCCCTCAGCAACCCGCCTACCGGTAGCTACCTCCCCTCTCCTCGCCTCCCCTACCACCTCCCACCTCCCACCTACCACGCCCTCCCTCGCCCGTAACGTAACCCACTCCCCAACCAGCGCATGACGCAGCACCAAAACCACCAACGTGCGGGCGCACCACTCAGCGCGGGGCCTTCCAGCGCGCCCCCCGACCTTACGACGAGTATCCCTTCCAACCCAGGGCCTGCTCACAGAGCTAACGGCGCAGCTGTGAGGGCCGACGAAGGCGACCAGGCATTACGTCAGGGCAGGCCGAGCAGCCACTCGACGGGCGTTATGGGCTGGGTCAGAAGGGGTGCTGGCGCGTGCCCTGATTGGCCCGCCCAGATGCACTGCCTCAATCCGAGTCCATCGTCTCCAAGCCATCGGTTGCCGTCTGGGGATTTCATCGCTACCCGCCTCCGACGGTCGTGAATGGGTCAAATCGACCTCCTCTTGCTTGGGAGCCGCTTGGCGTCGATAAGAGTCGAGAACCGAGGCGTGCAGGCTACCCCAGACGATGACGCCGCTAGAGCTGGACTATTGATGAACGCGTGTCGGACGTATCACGCTGAGACCCGCCTTTGCAGCGTCGACGACGATAGCCGCCAGAAGCCGATCGCTTTCCCCGTATCTCTAGAGCACGTAGAGCTCGCGACCACCACCGCCCAAGAATATCCACCGCATGTACCCTCGCTAGCTCATCTTGGTCCTGCAAAGCCAATTCACCCACCCATCCACCCCAACCCCCCAAACATGTCTCAAGCTCGCCCTCCCCAGGCACCAGGCGAAGCTTGAACAGACGCGGCACCGTGCTACTCCCCAGCTGCCGCGACGGCTCCATCTACAGCAATAACCGAAATCTAGGTACAGATAGCTGTCCCGTCTATCCTTATTTCCCACATGTCAGTACTGCCGCTGCTGCAGGAAGGATTGCCCTCCCAAGCATGCTTTGTGTCGTCACTGCTGCTCGCCCATCGGGTGAAAAGCAACCATAATCATACCGAGATTATCACCCCGGAGCTCTACCCCCAACTCACGCGTGATACTTGCACGGCTATTCTTTCCTCACACCATCTGCAGCCGAGACGGAGGCTTGCTCGTTGTATCTTATCAGAGGCTGCTATATCTGCTCGTGGTGAGGCGCAGTGCTTGCATCGTAAGCCCACCTTCACCCTTTAGCGGGCTCGTGTGAAACGTGCCACGGCGTTGTTGTCTGTAGCGTCTACGATACACTGTGGTCGCATGTGTGGTTGGACAGGCCGAGTCAAGGGCGACACAACTTCCCGCTCCCTGAACCGCCCAAACAGCGGGCTAGACCGTACTTTGCTCCTTGAACCGTGAACGAGTTCTTGAGGGAAGATCTTTTGATATTTTTTGACTGTGACATTTTCTGTATATGACAATCCAAATAGCGAAATCTAGTATGTCAGTATGCCGTCTCGCTCGGAAGAGCCAACCCCGTCCATATCCAGATGAAGATGAGAGAGGAAGCGCTTTGCCAATGGCTTCAAGTCCCACCTCCTCTACGGCATCACCTCTTCGTCATTCCTTGCTCGGCGCATACGGCGAAAGGATGCGATGAGTACCATCAGTCGACCACCCATCTGCGTCCACCGCATGCGCTAGCAATAAGGTGCGGAGACACCGCCTCCCCGTCCACCCCGGCTACAAAAGAAATTCCCCAGCAGGGCCACCCTCGTCAACCTCCTCCAAACAGTATAGCGATCATTTTGATTTCCGCCAATACAATAACGCCAAGTATGCAGATGATCCAGGTATCCGGATAAGTAGAGCGTGTGTGTGTGCAAGATGAAAGAGACAAGATAGAAGGCCCAATTGGGTGAAGAAGCACATTGATACACAAGCAAAAAAACCCCTAGGGTAGAACGGAGCTGGTAGTGCCGGTGAACGCCGTGAAAATGCAAAAGCCGCCCCTCGTCCTGTATCTCCCCCCACACAAATCGTGAATCATAGGTCGTCGTCGAGGTCAATAGCATCGGGGTTCGCTGCGGATGCTTCTTCTGTGGGCTTGATGTTACCGCCTTGGGGGCCGGTGCTGGCGGCGACGAAACCGACGGGTGCCTTTGCTTGCCGTTCGAGAGCCGCCATGGCATCTTCGCCTTCGACAGAATCGCCGTTGACGTGTTCGCCGTCCCCGTTTTGCTGCCGAGCAACGGCTTGCGAAGCGATGAAACTGACATCGGTACTGTGACGGGTTAGCAGCAGCTCTATGAATTGCGAAGATAGAATGAACGCATACTTGTACTGAGCTTGGACGCTCCGCTTGATCCGAAGCATTTCTTTGTAAGTGTCCTCGTTCCCGTGCTGGACTTCGAACGATTCCCACTTCTTCCAGAATTCAGGACTTGTCCTCGGATCGCAGAACTGGCTGGCATGGCCATAGATTGCTCGTGCTCGGTCGATTTCACCTAGTCGTCTCTCCATTTCGGCAAACTTGAGACACATTTCCTTCGCTTCGTGGTCAGGCAGTGCAGAGATGGCACGTTCGTAGATCGATCGTGTGGAAGCGAGGCCGAAGTTGGACGCCGACTTTGTGATGTAAAAGTTGAACATCTCCATGCGGTCTTCGTCGGCAACGGCCCGTGTTGCACGTTCGTAGATCCGCATGGCGTGGCGAGCGAGACCTCGGTCTTCTTCGAGAGCGCCATACATGAGGTACAGGACCTTGGCAAACTTGGGCGGACATCCTTCAACGGCTTGCTCAAAGAGATCTCGTAACCGTTCCATTCCGATCTTTCGGTCGACAGCTTTGGTCAGGTAGAGATTCCACAGCTCGAAAGCGACAGGATAAGTGAAGAGATCCAGCCCTCGTTCGTAGACCTTGAAGCAATCTTCAAAGTATTTGTTCTCCTCTAGCAGGTTGGCGTAGTTGACAACAGTCTGTGGCGTTGCGATGCGAAGCTCAAATATCCTATCGTACACCTTCTTAGTCTCTTCAAGCGTGCTCACACTTTCCACTAGGTCGACATAGAAACTCCACAGTTTCCAACTCTTGTGTACACGTTGTTGCGGCGTCAGGGACTCGTCGAAGTAATCGACAGTCGATCGCTTTGGTGCTTGCGTTGCTTTCGCCATGATTTCCACTGCTCTGTCAAAGTTCTCGTTGCGCAGCTCCATCTCAGCCCATTCGCACCACATCTCGGCTAGTTCGGCAACCGATTTGAACGGCACCTTCACGGCCTTTTCCATGATTACGCGAGCATTCCGGAGGTCTCCCCCGGCTTCGTAGAGCTTTGCGTAGTTGGCCCATAGCTCGTGGAATTTGCCCACTGCCAGTTTGGGTTTGATGGCGGCAATAGCGTCGGTGTACGTCTGCACGACCTCCTTCTGGTTGTCGCCCCACAGGGCGACGCGTTTCTCCCATTCGATGACATTATGCGGGTTCTGTCGTAGCATCACATCGTTCAACAGGAAAGGACGTCGCTGCATGAGCGATTCGAAGCGGACCATCCGGATGTCCAGGTCTGCGTCAGCGTCCTGGTCGATCCGACCCTTATCGGACCGAGCAGCAGCTTCTTGAAGCTTGATTCCAATCATGGTTTCCTCAGCTTCGATATAGGTGTCGAATACGACCGAGAAGTCTCGTACTGTCATGACTGTCGTGATACCCTCCTCGAAAACGTCGCGTGCCTTTTCGTACTCGTTCTTGTTCATCCAATAGCGGGCTAGCCCAACCCAGAGGATCCCGCGCTGGTCGGGGTATTTTGCAATACCGCTCCGGATGATTTTCTCGACATCTATGCCGCTGTCGTCGCCCGTCTCAATGTCTTTGGCATGGTCAATGAGAAGGTCGATCATTTCCGTCCAGAACTGGAAGGGCCCCTTGGCTTCCTTGCTCTTGAACTTCGGGTTGTTGAGTATCTCCATGTATTTCTTGACGGCTTCGGTATACTTGCGCATGTCTTTGAGCAGCTCAATGAAGTCTTCCGCATCTTCCGGGTGTATCTGCATGTATCTCCGCCAGATCTTAACAGCGGTCTCGCCCGACGCCGACGTCGCAAATGGGCGGTAGAGAGCCCATATGCGGTTGTGTTGGGTGAGTGGGAGGGCACGCAAGGCGCGGTCGAAGGTGCGGCGGGTGGTGGTGACGAGGGGCTGCTGCATGAGGAAGTTGAGGTACAGCTCCCATATCCGCGGCATCTTGTTCAGCAGCACGAGGGCGCGCTCAAACAGCGAATTGACCTTGACATAGTGCGGCGCAAACTTGGCGGGGTTCTTCTTCTCGAGGTGCTTGGTGCGGAGCTCGAGGTAGAGCTTCCAGAGCTTGTAGGAGCGTGGCAGCGTCGTGCACGCACGCTCGAGGACGAAGGCCTGCTCCAACAGGCTGCCGCGCGACTTTTTGAAGCTGAAGTAGTCCAGCCACGGCTTGACGCTGCCGGGGTTGCGCTGGATGTCCTGCTCGTAGACGACGTCCTGGTCGGTGATGAGCAAAAGCTCGTTGGAGCGCTCCATCTTGCGTTTGCTGGGCCGCGAGAGGCTCGCCGTGACGGTGCGGATCAGTTCGCCGGGCATTGTGTCGCCGGCGCTGGCGGAGGAGGGCCCGCGGTGGGCAGAGACGCGATGCGAGTCGTGACCGATGGCGATGGGACCGCTGGAGAGCGAGGTAAAGTTCTGAGGGAGGACCCGCTGACTTGCGGTCTGCGAATGTGCTGCTGGTCCAATCACAGGCGGCGGCGTTGCCAAGGGAGCTCGACGCAAAACAAGCGCGGCGGTGCGGTGCGTTGAGGAAAGACAGACGGGCACGGTCCACCTCGCTCGACAGCAGCTTCCCGGTCCTTGGCGTGGAGCTGTGGCCCGTCACCCAGGGCTCGGACATTCACGCCTCATCAACAGCCCGCAACCGCTACTGGCCGCATTTCAGACTCACACCGAGTCTCCCGCGTCGGCCTCTGTCTTGCCCTCTCCATAAGCCCGTCCATCGGCTCAGCATCTCGCCATGTCCGGCAGCGGGGTAGGTCTCAAGCTATGCACGGGTCGAACATGCGGCAGAATACTGACACCACCATCAGGCGAGGGAAGCCGTGTTCGCTACACGGCAGTCGTTGTCGTTGATGAAGGGCAAACTGAAGGGTGCGCAGACAGGCCACGATTTGCTGAAGCGCAAGAGCGAGGCCCTGACAAAGTAGGTTGCGCAATATCCGTCATAGTGCTCGAGCAACGCTGACCACAACTCCCCGCAGGCGTTTTCGAGGTACGACCATGCCATATATCTGTCCATTTTGCCTGTAGCTGAAACAACGCTTAGAGATAACACGCCGCATTGATGAAGCGAAGCGCAAGATGGGTCGCGTAATGCAGATTGCCGCCTTCTCACTCGCCGAAGTCACATATGCCGTCGGCGGCGACATCGGCTACACAATTCAGGAGTCGGCCAAGCAGGCACGCTTCCGCATACGCACCAAGCAAGAAAACGTCTCCGGTGTCTTCCTGCCACAGTTCGAGAGCTTCACGGCCGAAGGGGTGAACGATTTCGCCCTTACCGGTCTAGGCAAGGGTGGTCAACAGGTCCAGAGGTGTAGAGAGACGTATGCACGAGCAGTAGAGACATTGGTAGAGCTGGCCAGTCTGCAGACCGCATTTGTCATATTGGACGAAGTTATCAAGGTGGTAAATCGCCGTGTGAATGCCATGTGGGTATCTCCCGAAACCAGCACCCCGATGTCCTCCATCTGACGTCTCCTAGTGAGCATGTCATTATACCCCGCACCGAGAACACCATCAAGTACATCAACTCCGAGCTCGACGAGTTAGACCGCGAAGAATTCTACCGCCTGAAGAAAGTATCCGGAAAAAAGCAGAGGGACGCCGCAGCGGAGGAGCTGGAGAGGGAAACTACCAAGGCCTCTGCTGCTGCTGAGGAGGTGAAGAATGCTGCTGCAGACGCCGTTGATTCGCAAGACTTGCTGGGAGACAAGGACAACGAGGATGTTATCTTCTGAGCGCGTCGTGTGTAGAGGGTGCTCAGTACGGAAACACGTTAGGGCCATTATGACCCCGACCTGGCGGGCGATATGCACGGCGATTGCTCTCGCGCGCACGCTCCTCCCGGCACCCCTCTTCGCGTTTGATGTCTTGCGCTAACTTGTAGTCTCGACCGCTTCCGTAATATTGGTGTCTAAGCATGTCAAACGTCGACCGTGGCTCATACACTGGCTGCCTTGGTCGCACTGCTCGCGCTGTGGGCGCATCCTGCACATAGTGTACAGGTTCCACAGGCGCCACATCAGTCGGTAGCAGAATTGCCCTAGACATGCCGATGAGTATTGGGTTACAGTACATGTGAATATAGCGATAGAACACGTTCTTTGTGTCCCACAAAGGTATCATAAATGCATAACACAAATCCAAACGCAAAATCCACGTGCAACAACCTACTGTCTCTGGTACGCGACCTTCATCGGCTTGCTTTCCGCACCAATTGGCGTGTTTGCAGTCGCCTCCTTCGCTGTGATCGCAAACTGCTCGTTTTCGAATTCTGCGAAAGCAACGCCGCGTACCTTTACGTGACGAACTTCCTTGAAACCTTCGAAGCGCTCGAATATGGTTGTAAGTGAGTCCTCGTCGACGTCACGAGGTAGATCCTGCAGGAAGAGCGTCTTGTTCGGCCGTACGAATTCATCAGGTATCACGGCGGCTCCGGACTTGACTGCGCGCGGCTTCTGTGCGGCGGCTGCTGGGTTGGCCTGTGCCTTTGCGTCCTCTTCGGCGCGCTTGAAGTCTGCTCCAAGTCAGTATTCGTAGTACTCCTCAGATGCCATAGTCCGAAGTACCTTTCAGCATCAGCCGCTTCCGCTTATGCTCATCAAACATCTCCGGCGCCTTGAGCTTGACAGTCTCGTCACTATGCGTCTTCGACGTTGACACTTTCATAGCCTTCCCGTACATCTCAAACCCGTTCATCTCCTCAATCGCATCCAGACACGACTTCTGGCTGTCGAACACAATGAATGCCTGGCCCTTTCGCTTCAAGCTGCTCTTCGCTATGATATCGAGGATAGGGCCATAGTGTTTGAAGACGACGGTGAGGGCTTCCTTGAGAGTGTCGATTTTGACGCGCTCTTCGAGGTTGTTGACCTATAGAAGTCAGCATGAGCCACTGTGTGCAATGTGAGAGCATGCTAGCATGTAGGTCCAACTCACATAGATTCTGAGAAAGGTTAGCAGGTGGTTTAAGAAGTGGGAGGGAAACCTACGTTTCGATTGGGACAGGGTATTTGCTGGGGTCAACTATGGGGCCCCCGGATATTACACCCTCCATTTTGTCAACCATGGTGAGTAACGCGTAAGGTTGTTTGGGAGCTTGTAGTTTTTGGAGCTCAAAGTCGGAAGCTCTCGAAGCTCAGTTCCGAAATTCAGTGTGCCAAGGCGCTAACAACTCAGGCTCCCTCCACACGTGATCCACTTGTACATTTCGAAAATATTGTCGTCTGCAACATGTACTCGCAGAGGCCAAAATCGCTATCTTGGGTTCAGTTGTATCCAGCTACCGCTTTCGCTCACGCCAGATGGAGCTGCCAAAACGCGCGTACTATTACGGTGGGAGAGCACACTTGGCGTGGAGCTCTTTCCACTGACCAATCTTCCCATCTAGGCCCTCTAATATCGCCAATTCACAACATTATTTTCTCTCATTCATTTACAGAGTATCTCTACGTCTTTCCGGCAGGCAGTGTTGTTTCCGCGAAGCCGCTCCTCCTTGTCACTTTGCGTCGTCAACGGTTTCCCATTTTGGCGCCTGAGTCACCTCAATACGAACATCAGACGGTATCTTTCTGGAACCGTGCCACTACAAAGTATATCTCATCCTGCTTGTCGTCAAAGCGATTTACACGTCTCAATTCTTAAGTCATATCTGTGTCGTCTTCTCGAACAGTCCCGGTACGTAGCCGCTAGAGTGAACTCAAAAGAGACAGATACAAGACCAATACCACGGCACACATAAGAAGGTAATGAGGAGGAATACGACCTGTTGGTATTTGTAGTGGAATTGTCACATTCGCGACATTATGCTCAAGAATTGGTTGGGTTGTGGCCAACCCATCCCAGTCGGTCTAAAATGGCGCTCGAACACCATTTTTATATGCTCCACCGTTGGTGTGGGAGCTTTTACAGATATCTTTCTTTATGCCTTGATCGGTGAGTATCTCTGCAGTATCACTGAACAGGTTTGCTGACCATCCCCAGTCCCGGTTCTCCCGTTCATGCTCGAAGATCGCGTCGATCTTCCCGAATCCCAGATACAGAGCACGATCTCTACTCTTCTCGCTATATATGCGGCAGCATCATTCTTCGCCTCCCCTGTTGCCGGTGTGTTAGCCGATCGATTGACATCGTCTCGCCAGTTACCATTTTTGCTAGGTCTCATTCTCTTGTTGCTCGCCACGGTTTTGCTCGCGGTCAGTAACAGTGTTCTATTACTAGCGATCGCTCGGCTACTTCAAGGAACTTCAGGCGGCATTGTTTGGACGATCGGACTTGCTATCCTCATCGAGACTGTTGGCCAAGAGAACCTGGGGAAAAGCCTTGGGACTATTTTCAGCTTCGTCACTGTGGGGTCGCTCTTCGGACCCATGATTGGTGGTGTGTTGTATAGTAAGACCGGCTATACAGGTGTATTTGGCGTGGGCATTTCCGTCATAGTGGTCGATTTTGTCATGCGTCTGCTTATGATCGAGAAAAACGTCGCCGCCAAGTACATACCGCTGGAGCCATCAGATTCGTCATCGTCGAGCTCGGATGAAGCAACTCTCACCGAATCATCTCCACTGTTGCCGAACGCATCTTCACCCGAAGACTTGAGCGGCTATCGTCTTGCCCAGCCAAGACGTCGGATCACAAAGACCTTCCCAATCCTACCAATATTCGCTGATCCCGGCCTCATCACCGCTTTCTTTATCAGCTTTATGCAAGCGCTCCTACTCGGTGCCTTCGACGCCACAATTCCGCTCGTCGCATCGTTCCGCTACGGCTTCGACAGTCTCAAAGCAGGTCTGCTCTTTATCCCACTAGGTGGTGCGGACTTCTTCCTTGGGCCAATATTCGGATGGTGTGTCGACCGATGGGGTGCACGCCCGGTAACCATCATAGGCTTCCTCTGGCTTACTTTTTCGCTTGTTCTATTACGCCTGCCGACTGAGCACGCCGTCTCCACGCATCTTAGCATGGGTCATGGGATCGCTCTGTACGCTTGCTTGCTTGCGTTGAATGGAATCGGGCTGGCTGTCATCAATTCGGTGTCGATTGTGGAGGCTGGGGATATTGTGGAGAGGTATTGGAAAGCGAATACAGACCTGTTCAGCCAGGCACCATATGCCCAGCTCTATGGCGTCCAAAGCATGATCTGGAGTTGTGGGTTGACTGTTGGTCCCCTTATAGGTGGTGCGCTGAGAGCAAAAATTGGATACGGAAACATGAACGCTGTGCTCGCTGGTTTATGCGGTATTACTGCTGTTTTAGCGGCACTTTTCGTTGGCAAGAGACGCGCCGGGTGCATAGAATGATGGCCTACTAGTCGTCGTGGTGGGGTAATTGAAACTAAATAACAATGCAATTTACCAAACTCTACTATACCTAGGATCGAGAAACTCAAGCTATAGGTGTCTTTCTCGAACCTTCTCCTTTCAACCTCATCCAGCCAATAAGCACACAGCCCTCGAATCTCAGCTCCACAAACTATCACCCTCGAAGCAGCAGCAACAGCCCATTTGCACGTCTGAAGAAGAAGACTTCCCAACACAGGATATATATTTTTTACTCGGAGAAGGTTACCAGGAAAGTAGCGATGACAACTATATTCTTCCACGCACATCTCATGATGGCAAAACCGTGCCTGCGCGTACCCTTTCCTTTTGCTGCTACGATGGATAGGCAGCAAGGTTTTAGGAGGACTAAGGTTCGAGCCACCTGCGCTGCTTCCTTTTTGTTTTCTTTCATTGCGAGGGAGCATCTTGCACGGTTGAACGAGCTTTTGCGACATTGATGACTCGGTTTTGAGTATGACGATCAGTTTCAAGCCTAAAGACTAAAACCCTTATATGTAATTTTTTTTTTCATTCGTGATTATCATATGAATGGGCAAAGCACTGTGACTGCATCCGGTCTCCAACGATGTTGCCCGTGGAATGAGCAATGTGCTATGCTCCAGACAAGCAAACTAATTAGTTTCTACCGCTTAGACCCGATACAATAATGCAACTCCATGCTATGCCGCCCCCGAAATGGTCTAGACAAATGAAGCGCACGCGTACAATCGAATGCATACGTGCCGCACCGAAGACTATCTCGAGTAAGCCACGGGTAGTCCCTTGAAACCCATCGATAGACCGCCATCTATGCATTAGATCCGTATCTAGAATGATGGACCCATCGCATCCTTCATCCGCACCTCTGCTTCTTGCTGGGTTGTCTCATCATCGTCCTCTACCTCCTCATTACAGTCACACCTGTACTTCTTCCGGTACTGGTACTGCGGCAGTCCCTCTAAAGCTTCAAGAGCTAAATCTGCTGCTCTCTTACGCGCATAACGGCCGCTTTGTCCGATGCTGTCGAAACAGATCTTTCCGTGAATCATTACCATAGCCACCACCTGAGCGCTGACCCCAGGAAGGATGGATGTTGTTTCCCTCGTGGATACACGAAATTCATAGCATCCAAAGTTGGTAGTCATGAGCTTATGAAGGCGTGTGACCGGGTGACCGCTACCGAAGCTCTCATAGGAGGGCAGGGCCATGTCCACGAAGTATCGCTTCAAGTGCATATCGAAGAAATCTTGCACGACTTGGAAATTGAACTCAGAGTCGACGAACATGGCTGCCACGTATGCTTCCACCACATCGGCAAGGCATTTTGGCGGTTCGGTGGCTATACCAACCCAGTAATCGACCGCGCCGTTCGCCTCGCTTTCGGCTTCTTCAAGGTCAGTGACGTAGTTGCGTATTTCAGAAGTTAGAGCTGCATTATTTTGGCGGATGTGGGTGTGGAACCCGAGCTTGACGCTGATTGCACCAAGAAACTTGTTGGACACCATAGGCGCCTTGTGCTCAGTAAGCCAGTGTGGATCTTTCTCCGGATAGCTGTAGAAAAGGTGCATGATGAAGACCATGTCGAGCAAGGAATCTCCTAGAAACTCCAAGCGCTGATAGTTGGGGACCTTTTCCCACATGAAGGCCTGAGAAGGGTGCACAAAGGCCGATCGAAGAAGACGAGGGTACTTGAAGTGATATGGGTGCGTCTGCTCGATCTGATGGGCCAAGTCAAGTTGCGTGGCAGTTGCGTCTGCAATTTGATATTGCGGTTTGACGTAGGCGGCATAGTAATCGGAGAACTTTTCCATGAGATGGTCTTCGCTATCCGCAAATATTTTCACCGCCTTGACGGCCTGGTCCCAGGCCCTTGAGTTCCACTGCCCTCGATTGTTGTCTTGCAAGAAGGCAGCACCGATGAAGGCTTCACACACGTCGGCGATTGATTTGTCTCCAAGCTGATGATGAACTGGACCGTCTCCGAGTCCTTTGCCTTTGCCTTGTAGTAGGGTCAGGCCTTTGGGGTACCATTGGCGTCTGTTTAATCCTGTCAGTTACATGCCGGCGCTGCGAAGCTCTTACATACCGGTTGAAAGCCATCGTCCGGATCCACTCGTACAACTTCAATTTCTTCGCGGTGCCGAAAAGGTTCTTGTTACATAACATGAGCATACGGCGCACATGGAACTCGAATTCGTTCTCGTCAGGTTGAAGAACAAACGTTGAGATCGAGGTGGCCATCTTGAGAAAACAGTCACCCAAGAACTCGAGACGTTCATAGTTGGGGCCCATGCCGCTTCTGAAATTGATTACTTCTGCTCCTTCCTCACCTGAGTTGTCCGAGTCCTTGGTAAGCGCCTCCAGGGCTAGTGCAGGGGTTATGGTCAATCCAAGATGTTGGCATGCCTCAAGTGCTATCAAATAATCCTCAATTCGATGGAGAATGGCAGGAAAGACATAGATCATAGCCACGAAGCGAGTCGTCATCTGCGGTATGCGTTAGTAAGTCATGGGCATGTCAACATTTAATCTATTCAACATACCATAGAAATTTTCAAAGGCTGAGGGCACACATATATGCTGAGCTGTCCCTCTGTTTTCTCCTCATTTTGGTCCATGGCCGCCAAGAAGTTCCTTCGAAACGGGATCCTTTCAACCTCCATGACCGGCTGGTTTGGGTCCCAAGTCACTTTGTTTCGTGACTTGTTCCACAGACTGTTCGACCAGTCCAGAATGCTCTCTTTGTGCTTGCGGGCAGGCTCGGCCGCAATCGCGGATTCGGGGACTGGATCGTACGGTTTGAGACGTGGTGCTAGAGCTTTGGAGTAGAAGCGACGACCTCCACTAAATTTGTCTACTATATACTTGTCGACCAGGTAGTCGTCTTTCATTTCCGGCGTCCATTGGGTGCGGGCTTCGGTAGGATTGCATATGTCCAAGACCTGCTCCATGTCTATAAGATCCCCCGGCTTTGATGTCGAAGTAATTCCAGCCGCGCAACTCGACCGAATGGGGACCAGCCAATATGCCATTTTAGGGATGTTATCTTCGTAGATCTTGTTGTAAATGTCGGCATAAATCTCTAGAGTAACCTTGTTGAATAGCGCCAGATTCTCTTCCGTAACCGAGAAAGAATTCGCGAGTGAGATCAACACAACATTCGAAGGTCGACCGTCCCTAAGATAGACAGGGAAATGGGGTAGCCGAGGAAGTTCAGTTCGGGTAAGAAGACCAAGTGGTTGATGAGGACGGTCCAAGCCTGCATCAACGTCGATGATAGTTAGATGAAGGCGTTCTGGAATCGTGTCGATCCCGGTTCGCCAGAATTCAGGTTTAACACGCATTGGGTATTGACCCTTTTGATTTTCGCTGAGGGCAAGATGGGCATTTCTCATAGCCGGTAATCTCTTCTGGTACGTAGGTAGTAGGTTCTCGTCCAAGAATTTCTTTGCTCGCAACTCAAGACACATTTTGAAGGCAGCAGCGCATTTGGCGAGTAGTTTCTTTGAACAAGCCCTGCCAACAGTAGATATGATGGGTGCGCATTCTGGAAGTATCACTTCGCACTCAAAGCAGAGTCTCCCGTTTCGATCAGGATCCGAGCCGAGAGCTTTATTCAGCACGTATGTTGGCTGCAGAATGATTTCCTGGTTCGGTATGGGGATCGAAGCCACGAAATGAGCGAGTACGGACAAGCTTGATCCGTAGGTAAGCTTGGCGCCGGATTCTGGCTCAATGTAGGTCTCGCCCTCGCTGTCGCGCAAACTGGACATGTCGAAGTCTAGCTTGTCAAGGAAGCGATCTTGTGGCAGGCCTTCACAGAAGTTTCTCATGAGCTTCTCCGCTTGGATGGCATCGGAAACTACTGCACGATGAATTATATTGCCGTCTTCCACCATGTGTAGGTATGTGGAGTTTTTGTGTCGAGCTCGTCCCCGGGATTGAACGTATCCGATCATGGATCGATATAAGTCGAAGCGGACCACGAGGTTGCACTGGGGGATGTCGAGGCCTTCTTCTGCCACAGACGTAGAAAACAGACAATTTAGCTTTCCCTGGCGGAACTTCTGTACGGTCAAGACTTGCGTTCTTAGAGTGACTCTCATTTCGCTGCCGCCTGCGCTGTTACCTACAAGCATGTCAGGATGCAGGTTATGACCACCAAGTTGGCGGAAAATGAGGAGAAGTAGACGGGCTGTCTGTCGCTGTTCCACAAAGACTATGCAGCGAGCCTCATCAGTTCGTCCGTAGTACTCATCCAGCCAGCCTTTGAGAACAAGGACTTTGGAGCTCAGATCTGCTGTGGTTGCGGAAGGCAGGCCGAAGTCATACTGTCGAACGTACGCTGATGCTTCTTGTAGCCGCGCTATTTCCCTGTTAAGCTTTTCCACATTCTGCCCAGCGTTCTCCTTGTTGTGCTGAAGCTCCTTGCGGTTCTCCCGCTTGCGGCTCTCCTCTTCGCTGAAGGCAAAAGACCAGTACATGTCGGATGCCCAGCGCCCAAGTTCCGAACTGATGCGCCTCGAAGTTGTGAAGAACTTTCTAAACCCTTGCACATCGCCGTAACGAGCCTTGAGTTCTTGGTGGAACGGTGTCTCGAACGGAGGCTGCAAAGAGGCGTATCTACCAACCTCTTCGTGTGGACGGGAGATGTTATTTCGGTTTAGAGTCTCTTCGGACGCGGTGACGATCCTGCAATGAAGCAGATTCTCCAGCCTCTTCGCAGCCTCCCGGACATCAGTATTAGCATCTACGGGCGATGCAGTCATGCCGAATATATGAGGCCGCTTCGAAACGTCAGGCTCGTGGATATAGTAGTCCTTCATAATCAAGGCATATGGATGATTACTCTTCGCGTGGTGGGCTTCGTCGAAAATGAGGATGTTGACTCGTGCCATATCAATGAAAGAGTGCATCATGCACTGTTGAAGGACTGCCGCGGTGCAGACGATAACCATGTTTTTATCAAAAAGGCTTTCCCATGTTGACTTCTGCCAAAGTCTCGCACCCATGGAGCCGCATATGCCCTCGACTTTTTGATCGAGGCCACATCGAAGTACGTTGGTTTGCTGGAAGACTAGGTTGACGGAGTCCACCTAATGCAGTTAGCGTGATATCGATGAAGTGAAGTCCAAGCTCACCAAGAAGAATGCAACCTTGTGGGGACCACCCTTGGCCCGAGCCTCAAGTTCGACGTCCAAGATGTGGCGAAGCAGTAAGGTGGCTATATGTGTTTTTCCAGTACCGGTATCCAAAACAGCAATGATGTTCTCGTCCTTCGCTCGCTGGAAGAGCTCCGTCTGGTAGTCTCGAGGATTGATGATCCTGTGGCTATTCTCCTCCTTAGCCAAGATGTCTCGGATCGAGAGCTCGTCGTCAGTCATGTTCTTGATCACCTCTTTGACTTCCTTCTCGGTTATCTGCTGCGTTCTGCGGTTTGCATATGCCATGAAGATCTCATTCTCAGCTCGTCGCTTCTCTGTTGTGGTCTTAGCTGGGTGAGCCTGATCGACGTCAGGCTGCTCGTCTTCCGAGCCATCTCTGTCGATGTCAATTTCCATTTGATTTTCGATCTCATTATCATCCAGATCGCTGTCCTGCTGGACTTCGTCAATGTTACCCCAGCCCATCTTGATGTACAGGGTGAGGCTAAAGGCTCGCACAGATGTTGACAAGGGCCGCAGCAACTGGCTTGAGTGATATTGAAGTTATTGGAGCTGAGTTGCGAGAGTGGGTGTAGAAGCTAGTTTTCTATTTGTGTTGGTACTCGCGCTAGAGCCGATCAGCAAACGGGAGCTCTTGAGGAAAGCGCCCTTTATCGGTACAACGCCTTTAGTTGTCCGACCCTTTCAGACAGCTCGTCCCCACCCTTCACCTGCCCCGTCGAGATTCCTCGATATCGCTGGGGAGTGGCGCACAGGGGTCTACGAGGAAGCAGCGTTAAGCGCCGCTGAGTCAGCAACATCAATTCACGTGCATCCTCCCGAACTGAACGCGACACACTCCAAAACTCAAACACTACAACACATCCAACCTGTATATCCCCAAAAATGTCCGAAGAAGAACCCAGAACCATCCGGGCTCTCTTTCTGGCCGCCGAGCGTCTCCGGAACGATTTAGCGGGCTCTTACGATTCGAATTCGCCAACATACCAAGAAAACCTCACCACTGCCATCGCCACTTACGAATCGTGTCTTATGCTCGCAGAACAAGTCTCTCTTTTCTCGCCAAACGAGAGCCTAGACGATGTCTCGTCTTCTGACATACAGTAAGTGTTTCCCCAGTAACCACTAATTTCCTTTTTCAACCCTAAACCCCGCATTACAAGAGTCTCATATATTCCGCTAGATACATGTCGATTAGCTACCACCTCGCCGAGCTAGTGCAGAAGATCAGAATCGGTAGCGTTTCAGAAAGAAAAAAGAACTTGTTGCGAGCGCGAGACTACTATGAGCGATTTGTGAAGCTACTAGATGCCTACGATGTGCTTGGTAAGTCCGATGCTAAGCTTTGGGAGGCCTATTTGGAAAATAAGGAGCAGTTTTCGACAGCAAGCACGCGGGATGCGGCGGCAAGGAGAGAGGCAAAGATTTCGCGATTCCGAGAAGAGAAGGAACTGAAGAGAAAGCTTGAGGTGAGTTTGCTCGCCCTCTGATGTTTATCTTGCTTTGATTCCCGAAGGCATTTTCAGGCTTGTGGAATCAATAACTAAACTTATCACAGTATATCAACCAAAACCCCAAACTCGCCGAAAACGACGAACAAGTAGTCCGAGAACTACATCTTACAAACCTAGCATTCCAGCTCCACCAAACCTTCGCTTCCCTAGAATCCATGGCACAGGAACTCCAAATAATCTCCCTCGCACCCTCCACCCCGCCCGCCGAACCCTCTGCTCCCTCCCCAGATAGCCGTGAATCCGACCGCAACAGCTCCGCCTACTCCGAACGTCTCGACACCCAACTTCCTGGCCTAAAATATAGCGGCCCTATTCTCAGCTCCTCCGGCAAACCATTGCGTCCTTTCACGATGCTGGACACGCGCCAACGCCTGCAACAAGGCGTCTTCAGACCCGATCATAGTTTGCCCACGATGACTATTGATGAGTATCTTGAAGAGGAGAAGAAGAGAGGGGGCATGATTTCAGGTGGTGGGGAGCAGAGTGGGATCAAAGAGGTGATTGATGAGGACGATCATGCCAAGATGGATGAGGAGACTATGAAGGCGAGGGCTTGGGATGAGTACGTTGAAGAGAACCCAAAGGGGAGTGGTAATACATTGAATAGAGGGTAATTCCACCCATGGGTTATGGGGAGGTATATGTCAGATACTCGTCTAGCATAGCGTACGAATAGAACACGGCCTGAAACGACCCGGTGCTCGACCTTGCCGTCTCTAACCCTCCACCCCCGTCTTACACTTCAAAAATTATCCGGTGCCAGCTCAGGCCACTTCCCCAACATCGTATCCACCAGAGCTTTCGAAAGAACATTGTATCCCTAAACATCAATTAGCACTCTCCCGCTCATCTTCACCTCAAAACACTGTAGCTTACTAACGCCCCTAAATGCAGCCCATCGGTAAAATACCCTTTCCGAAACTGCCTCGCAGTCTTCAACCCACACCCGGGCAACCGATCCTCGTCATACTTCTCCCCCTCCCCTTCCCCCTCTCGCCCCTGCTCCCCCAACGCAGCATCAATGCAAGCCTTCCAAAAATCCACACCGGCGACCCGCCCAGTCTCCTCATACTCTGCCGCAATTTCCATAATCTTGTCCGCATACCTCTTCTTGCTCAAATACGTCCTATACCCTCTATCATTCTTCGGATCACGTCTGACCGTCGGAACTACCTCCACGCGTTCCCCATGCTCTTCATCGTCGTCGTCATCAGACAGGGGATCCGGGATATTGATAGGCGGTGGCGTGATGAGGATAACTTTAGTGTCGGGAAGGTTGTCTTGAGTCAAGATGGTTTCGACGAATTCGCGAATATTAGCTTCGAACTTGGGAAGCGGGACGTACTCGGATTTCCCGATGAAGCAGGCGTCGTTTGCGCCGAGAAATATGGTTACGAGAAGCGTGGGTGGGGCGGAGGGTGTGGTGATGCGGTCGATTAGACGCTGGAAATCGCGCTTGATGATTTGCGATGTGTAGCTAGATGTAAGAAGTCAGTACTTCTGTCATATACACTGCATCAACTCGACTTGATGTAGGATTTACCCCGCGTATCCTGTTGTATTATATCAGCCTTAAACGTGATCAAGAACTATCAGATCAACCAACCTTCGTTCACAATCTCTGCCTTGCCCTTATACCAGGTTTGAAGGTGCCATCCAAATCCTTGCGTCTCCTCCTCGAAACCCCATTCCGTGAGAGAGTCGCCGAAGAGTATGATCTGCGGTAGCTTTGTCGACACGCTAGAGCCCATCTTGTTGCGAGGCTGTCCTTCGTAAGCGATCAGCTACAAGGCAAAATCGCGTTGGATTACTTCGGAGAGGCAAAGTTGATGAAAGATCCTCGGTTGGAGTGCACTCGTGAGCCGCTACACAGTCGACGAAAGAACACTCTTGTATATGTTGCAGTCGCAGCCTGGTCTAACTCGACCTAACCGAAAATAGCGACTTGGCCCTTGCCTGAGGCTATTGCAGCACAAAGACCTTATTTGCGCAATGTTGGTGTTCATTGATTTACTTACCATTGGTTCAATTCAGAGTCTTCATGAGAAAGATTAGCAATTATAGAAGGTTTCATTTGATGCCCAAAACCTCTTAGGCTATGCTATCCTATACAATTGCAATATAATACAGGTTTAAGAACTTCTCAAAGGTCACGATCTCGAACTATGATACTTTTGCTTTTTTTTCTTTCGACGAAGCAGAGATGTTTACTTTTTCGAATCCTCCTCAGCCTTCTTTGCCAATTGCTCCGCCTCACTGCCCCTCTTCTTCAGAATCTCCGAAATCTCGCTTACAGTATCCTTGAGAATCTTTTGTGCCTCGTCACCATGCTTCTGCGCGACTTCTTGTATCTGGCCCAACTTGGGGATGATCTGATCGCCGCCGGGGATCTTGTTGAGATATTGGTCTAGATCACCGAAGCCGGATTCCTTCGCCTTGCCCGCCGCGCTCCTGACGTATGACTCGATGTCGCCGGTGTCGCCAGACTCAACGGCCTTCTTGATCTTCTGATATAATTCTTGTACATTGCCAGACTTGAGCGTATCTGCGTTCTCCTCAACGAGCTTCTTGACTTCGGGGTTCTTGTCAAGGTACGGCTTCGCCTGCTCCATACCCTTCTTCCATGCCTCATCGCCGAGTTGCTTGAGCTTGTCGACCTTCTCCTGCACAACATCCTGAATCTTCTTGACATTCTTGGCGCTCAGTCCAGTCTTGACGATGTCGCTGATCTGCTCCCATGTCTTGTCGACCTCCTTCTTTGCCTCCGGTCCATAGTTCTGACCATATTCTTTCAGCTTATCGATGTTGCCACCAACCTTCTCCTTGAGCTGCGGGTGGTTGTCCATGATCTGCTGCGCTGCATCGCCAGCGAGGTCGCCTATCCGACCGAGGTGCTTCACGATGATGTTCCATGCCTTCTGGGCTGTGAGAATGCTAAGCTCCCCATTGCGCGCAAGGTCTTGTAGTTCAGTGTAGGCCTCCTTGACAATGCCATCGACCTCGTCGCCATGCTTCGCGCGGATGGCATCGAGGTCGTCGAAAGCAGTGTCAATGTAACCACCGACTCCCGGAACGAAAACGGCGTAGCTCTTGGCGGCATTGCGCAACCAGTCGAGCGCCTCATTTGGTTCTGGCGTTGAATCCTTGAGCTTCTTGGATGCTGATGAGACGTAGTCTTTTGTGGTCTTAGTAGCGTTTACGACTTCGCGGGCGCCGGATTGTCGGTACCAGAGGTAACCAAGCGAGAAGGTGGCGAGCGAGCCGGCCAACCCGCCGATAGCTGCAGAGGATGCACCTGCACTTGGGCCGCTGGAGCTTGAGCTTGTCGTGGACTGGAAGCGCGGTATTTGTGCTTGAGTACGGACACGGGCATTGACTGATCGCGGGACAGGACGGCGGGCGCAGCGAGCTACGCTACCTGCGTTGGATGCAACTCGTTTTGAGATCATGGTGCAGGCGTGTATAATGAAGTAGACGGAGGCTGAAGAGCAATTGTAGCGAAGCAATTGAATTCGTACGACGAAGATAAAGTGTCTGGAAGCTGGGATAAAGGTGTTTTAAAGGAAGCTGGAGCTTGGGTAGCTTCCAGGGTCGTCGCTCTCCACAAGCTCGAGTGCGCGCCTGTGACGTAGCCATTACGGCACGCTAAGAACCATGGGTAAACGCTCAGACCCGTATCATGCAAGGGACCACCTGTAGCAGTTTCGATTGGTCCATTATCTTTAAGCTCGCAGCTCTCCTGGCATGCAGGAATGACGATGGCGGGAGTACTAATTCCTGTTGGAGTCGTCACGAAACCTCTCTAGCTAAGTCTTATTCTCCCATACTAGGCTCATTATGTCCTCAATTCCAACTCTGACCGACCCAACACCCTCTTCCTCACATAATAAAACACCACACCAACCACCCATATCCCCACCAAAACACCCGCCTGCACCGGCGCAAACACGGCACCTCTGACAACTACAAACCCGCTGATGACTGCAAAGAGTATGGGGATGAGTATGAACGGCTTCACAGGCCTCTCTAACTCCGGCTCCTTGAAACGCAGGATGATCGCTCCGAGAACCGTCAGGAAGAAAAACGCATATTCCGCAAGTCCATTGAGCGTCAGCAATATCCGCATATTGCCGAGCAGGATGTAGATCGCCGAGAGGACAGTATTGAGCATGAGCGCGTTGATGGGCGACTCGCCCTTGTCCATTGCTTCGTCCGCGTCTCCGCCTTTGGCGCCGGCGGCTTTCGAGACTTTGAAGGTTGCGATCTGGCCTACGCTGCCTAAGAGGCGTGGGATCCAGTTCTTGTTGGCCGCTGCAACCGTCATGCGGCCGGCAACGAATGAGTTTCCAAGCGCGGAGCCGGCGATGACGAGGCAGATGAGGGCTGTTGCAAAGTAGGCTACACCTTTGCCGAGAAAATGTGTTACTGCTGTCTGTTTCGTTTATCAGTACCAGCTCATGAAGGCGTTGTGCCATCATCACTTACCACAGCAGCCGCATCTGTAGTCGACACCACCTTCCACGGCAGAAGGACGTAATACGCAGCATTAGCCGCAACATAGCAGGCGACGATTGTAGGAATCGCCGTATTGATGGACAGTGGAAGCTGTTTCTTCAGATTTCGAAGCTCGGCAGCGACGTAGTTTGCCTGTCCCGTCACACGTCAGTAGGGATAGCAAGACCGTCGGAGGCAAACATACCTTATCCCAACCCGAATAAGCCCAAAGCGCACCGTAAAGCGCTGTACTATAAAATCCCAAACACTGCCACACACCCACACCTCTCCAATCAAACAAACTTCCATCCGGCAATACCGTATCCCTAGGCTCAAACCACCCCTTCTCATGCCAATCGCTGCCTCCAAAATCCCTCCCTCCTCCTACAAAGATAAACACGACAGTAAGTCCCGCGACGATGAGCAGGAAGATGGTAAGAAACTTGACTGCGACGAAAAAGCTACCCAGCCGTGTACTCGTCTTGGTGCTGATTGAATTCGCCGTACTGACAGTCAGCAAGACGAGCAAAGAAAGTAATTTATGCGAGATAGGTGGGTGCGGTTCGTCCACGCCGAACGAGGAGTAAATCGACTCCACGAACACAATGCTCAGAATTGCTAGCGTAGCAGGCATCGTTGCAACGATCCACGACCAAGCCGCCATATATCCAAATACCTCTCCATAAATATAGGAGAGGTAGGGTTGAATGCCTCCCTCGCCCGGAAAAGCTGTGCCAAGCTCCGCCATCGTGAGTGCACCTGTCCATGCCAACACGCCTCCGAGTAGCCATACCAACAGCGCAGCGCCTGGCGAGGGAACATTCGCGTCGATAGGTCCTGGAGACGAAAAGACACCTGAGCCGATGACAATACTGATAAGAAGCGCAAAGCCGTCAACTGCGCCTAATCGACGTGCAAAAGTTCCTTGCGGTTGTGATTCCGGTTCCGCTTCTTGCACGACGCGAGCAGGGTCTTCGTCGCGAAGGAGAGGCGTTATCTCCGAGGGAGCCATTTTGTGGTGGTGAAGTGAAGAGTCGTGGGAAATAGTGAGTTAGAAGGTGGCTGGTGGTTACATAATATGGCGGGTCAATTGCGTGCTTCTAGGGTCGCTCGGATAGGCGAATCGGGCATGAGATTCGAACGAAGTCGAGCGTCGATTTTTCGACCTACCAGTTCTGTTACATTATAAATGAGGCTATACTAGAAACACAGGGTATAACAAAGCGAGCAAATCAGTCAGACCGCAAGCTAGAGCCTTCTCAATCACGAATACACACCCCTCACCCACCCATTAAACAACCCTTTACCACTGGAAACCTCTTTTATGGCCATCGCCTTACAAAAGGACTTATCCTCACACCTCTAACGCTGGAATACTGAACCCATACCCTTCAGTATGCCCCTCGCGATCGCTAGGACTGATCTCCACCCTCAAGGTAATATCCAACCCATAGGTTCCGCACAAACCCGTAGGTTTCAAGCCATCTGCAGCCGGATGCTTCGTACCTGCACCTTGTTCGCCCACGTGAATTGGCTTGCGCATGTTGGCCTTTCGATCCGGAGGTGTAGATGTCTGCGCGGCCGTCGCTTCGCTGTTCGTAGCCGGTTCTGCTGCAGCGGCGGGTGGTGGCGCGGAAGAAGTGGCTGTAGGGGTAGCGTTGGATTCACAAATAATGGCGTAGTTACGGGAAGGCATGGTCGCGTGGTTTTTATCGGCAGTTTTCTTCTTGACGTCGCCGTTGGTGGCAGAGCCGTTGGCGGCACCATTCGCCGCGCCATTGGTCTTGTCGCCTTGGCCGGGGTCACGGTCGAAGATTTCGAGGAGTGTCTCGTCAGTGTCGTGGTCCAAATGATGGATCTTGTTGCGCTTGGCTAGCAAATTCGCGACGGCTTGCGGCGGAGGCTTGTTTGTGATAGCAGAACTAACGACGTTGGGCATGTAACGATGGTCCTTCTCTGCCGTAATGCCTAGCTTCGGGTTGGAGTAGAAGCGCCCGACGGCTGCCAAGTGGACATCTCCTCCGAGGATCGTTACACGCACAGAGTGCGTCTTCGAGAAAGTTTGAAGCATATGGACTAGATCGCGACGCTCACGCTTGTGCTGATGCGCTGTGTAATGGTCGTCTAGATCGTCCAGCAAATCGACACTGCCATCGAACGAGTTGAACAGGCCACCCGCGAATCCGAAACGTTTGTTCAGGAATCTGATAGGTCCAATGATGGGAGAAGACAGAATGTTCTCCAGCCATTGCAAACGGGGGTACGCAATGGGCACGCCCAAGAGAAGCACCAAGTGCTTGAGGTTCTTGTTTGCCGAAAACTCCTTGTTTAGGCGGTCAAAGATCATCTTGTACGTCTCCGGGTAGTTGATCTGATGCCGCGTGCGCTCGGTTCGCGCATCGATACCACAGAAAGCGATGCGTGCTCCGAGTTGGCAATAGATGCTTCGACTGCGCTCTTCGACATATGGCCCAGGCTTTGAACCAATCAGATATGAGGGGTCATCCATATCGCCTGTCATAACGAATGTGTTTTTGAGCTGTACTGGGTCAACAGGCGTCCCATCCATTGCAAGGTCCGTAGTATGTTTCGCGTCGGTAGTGAACGTGCTCTTCGGCGGAGCCATGTGATGCTGGAACAGGAGGTAGTACTTGTGTGCAACGCCTCCGATGCCTCTGAAGACAGCACATCGCATGAAACGATCGGTGTACGAGCCGAAGCCATCGATGATGTCGTGGTCATCCCAGATGTTAACCTGAGGAATCTGCCCATTCGCGGTCGAGAAGGGCTTCTGGCCATACCACTTCACATAGTTCTGGAAGTAGAACTCATCGCAATCGCCGCGCAGCTTCTCGCCAAAGGGGAACTCGCGTCGTTTGTGTGGGTTTGCAATCGTCGTCCAAGGCTCAAGCGGGCCGCCGTTTACTCGTACGCCGTCATTGTATATCTGGTCGCCTCCACCAAGCATGACGTGGAACGGCTTCTGCTCGTGCATACGTAACACATCATTCCAGAGTGCAGGCCCAGACCAGGCGTCCACATCAGTACCAACACTGAAGCCATTGCACGAGTGGAAGAGGATGCGCATCGACTGCGAGATTGAGGGTATAGCAAAAGTTTGCGGCTTGTTTTCCTTCGCTTCCTCTACGTATGTCAATCCTTTAATGTCGTATGTCCACCGCGATTCAAATTGTTGGAACGGTACATCGATGGTGAAGCGCCAAAAGGCCCTGTTGGAATCCTCATATAGCTTCTCGCCATTGAGCGTCCTGCTTCCTACACCAGTAAACGAAGCCTTCTGCGCAGAGGGATCGACGGCGCCTGCGGGGGACAAGGTGAGCTGGGGATCTTGCTGGCCGGGTGTTGTGACAATCAAAATACTGCCGTGCCAGATAGGAGCGCCAGATTGCTCGTTGCTCATACGCCGGTAGTTCAGCAGCGGTCCGACGATGACCTCGAGCCCTTTAGACGTGCTGATGAGCTGTGGGCCTTGTCCAACACCTTGTACGCCGCTGATCTCGTCGGTGTGGGGGGTTTCTACGTGGGTCGCCATTGCGCCGTTCGGGGTATCTGTAAGGAAGGCAGAAAATCGCGAAGGAGCGACACAATTGGCAATCTACACTATAGAAGTCCAGTCAGCAAGCGCATCGGCATTTTCACTCGCCAGCATGTGAACGTGCTATTTATCCTAATAACTACACTCACCTTGAGTCTTCCAAGCAGCCGTTGTTAGCTCTGGCCCAGTCGCAAAGGCACCCAAGCTGTCGCTCAATTGGGTTACGATTATTAGCGAAAGGCGAGGGGAAGAAAGAATGGAGTAATCTACGGCGGCATGGAGTATAAAAGGCGATCTAAGGAGGCTGAGTGACAGCGGCGAGGCGTGTACTCCTCTGTTGTGATGATCGTTGCTAGTTTCCAAGGAAGCGGATCGGGTTTCTTGGCTTGCTGCCGCTTAGCCGAGTTCATGACATCGTCGAGCTCTCTTGCAATACCACGAGTTTATCGCGATGCTACGAGAATAGTCTTAGGAATATATCCCAACTCCAAATACTTCGCTTGAAGCTCCTCAACCTCGCCTTGAACAGTCATCAAGTTCCGAACCATGCTGGTCCTAGCAATTTCTTACCAGTTTCTAGTTTCGCAACAATTAGTGCCGCGACATGTGATAACTAAAAGACAGCAATGAACGATGCGTAAAACTACCTATTATTCAACTTGATTTGCAGCCTTCACCTTCGCTTGAACGACACTGAGCATCCGTTCTTCCGTCTTCCCTCTCACTCCACATAGTCATCGGTCTAAGTTCCATTCCGACAATACAGTCATATTTAGAAGTCGACGTACACTGTAGCGGACTGCAATCTCTACCCCTAATAAAATTATCTACTGCATGAAATAACTTTTAGCTAGTTTTGTCATTAAAGGCTATTGAGATACGTAGTACACAGAAGAACAACGTAGCTCCCAGCATTTTTTTTTAACGAGAGACTAGTATCCGCAGACTTATGCTCTAGTAGTTTGTACTTCTGCCTGTTGGTGCTTCATTTTCAGCGTACCAGCCATCTAGAGTCCTGGTGGCTGTCGCTTGTTGACGCCACCTTTTCAAGCAACTATTAGGCGGACCATTTCCTGCTTAGAACTTAAGGTAACTGTTATTCGGAGACCTATTGTTCATCTAACGCCACGGAGGGGTTCCGCTAGCGGTTTGATGCGTCAATGTCCGATGGTCGTTGGGCTAGCACCAGCGTCCCGCCATCTTACGCGTGGTTGGCCTGTGTGTTCGTTCGCAAGCAGTAACCACGCCTCTCTTTCACATGGCTTCCTCGTTTCTGAATACCCTTTCTCGCAAACTGCTACACTCCATCCACAGACGTTGTCTGCTATAAGATCGCACCTACGATGTTGTCCGGCCAACACGAAGGCGACACCGAGTCTTCGTTTTCATTCCGGTTCCTCCCTGTCAATTTCGACGCCACCGAAGACGTCGAAAAGTACCGCTCGGGAGGCTTTCATTCTGTGCATCTGGGCGACTGGTATGATAACAAGCGCTATAGAGTTGTGCACAAGCTCGGCGCCGGCGGCTTTTCTACCGTCTGGCTTGCGCGGGACGAAATAGAGCATCAATGGGTAGCACTAAAAATAGTTGTCGCCGACAAGTCTTCCTCAGTGAAGGCCAAGAGTCTCTTCTGCCATCATGCTGCCTCAGAGTACGCCAATGGAACAAGCTTCGTCGTGGAGCATCGGAACTTCACTATTGATGGGCCAAACGGATGCCATCTATGTCTCGTCTTGCCAGTTTTAGGTCCATCTGCGTCTCAGCTTTCTAGTGGCTTTGATTCTAGGATCGAATCGTGGCCATCTCGTAGCGCCGGTTATCAAGCTATGAAGGCGTTGGCTGAGCTACACGCGTCAGGTTTGTGTCATGGAGGTGAGTTTTTTGTCGAAGTAAATCAACGTTCAACTCTTTTATTTCTTTGCTAACATTGAATAGACGTAACAACAGCGAACATAATATTTACTCTGTCAGATTTTGATCAGTATACGGAGGATGGCATCTGCCACTTATTTGGCGCACCTAAGAAAGAACCGCTCGAAACCGAGTCTGGAGAAACACCAGGTTCAGAAGCTCCACGATATATTGTCAAGGCATTAGATTTTCTTTCCCCTGAGGAGAACATTATCAGAGAAGATATCAGACTTATCGACTTCGACCAATCTTTTCCCGTCACGTCCCCGCCCCAAGAAATGCTAGGAACTCCAGCTGAGTTTTAAAGCCCAGGGGTGGCAATTGGCTTAAAAGCCAGTACCGCAAGCGACGTTTGGGCTCTTGGCTGTTTCATATTCCGACTTCGATCTGGGGAATGTCCTTTCTCTGGCTATGAAGTTACGTCGCCCGCGGATCTGATGCGTGTCATTATTCAAGCCCTCGGGGACCCGCCTAAGTCATGGGGGGATACGCTATTTGATTATTATGAGCAACCGACAAAAGACCCTGCAAATGGCGAGCCAGTCCACAAGTGGGACTGGAAACGACCAATAAAGGATCTAGTTTACAAGATTTGGGATCAGCCCGAGCGCGGTATCGCGATGGACTGGTAAGATCCGAGCGGAGCGTTCGGTCTTCAAAAAGGAGGAAAATCAACCATACCCTTCATACTTTTCTGGCATGTTCTGGAAGCCCACGGCTACAAAGATCGATAATGTGTACCTGTATGGTTATGCTGACAAAACGGATGATCTCCTAGAAGCATTGCCAAAGATTGAGAAGCGCGAGGCAGCCCTGCTCTACGACTTGTTGTCTAAAATATTTGTTTACGACCCATTAAAACGAATCACTGCGGCGGAGATGCTGTCCCATCCTTGGTTTCAACTATGAACCACCAAATATGAATAGCACCCACCCAGCACGTCGAGGTATATATACTTGGATAGGTCAAATGCAGACTCGACGAGACATAAGCCAGGTTGCCCACACGATCCAGATAGGCTATCCAATGAATAGAATAGAAGAACGTCCATTAGGTGGAGGGTCTAGCGCGATGCTAGGCGTGAGAACCATCCGGTGTATTTAATATTTGTCTGCGGACCTCAAATGTTTACTAAAGGAGGTATATGCCGGCTATCTCAATGGGCCCAACCTGCTATTCCAATGCGAAAAGGCTTATCCTATAGTTTCATTACTGCTCTGCTCCAATTTCGGCTTGCTTTTAATTGTGGCGCGTGCCGCAATGACGACAATGCGTGGCGGTACACTTTCCACTATTACTACCAACGACTCAAAAAGCGGGAGAACAATGATTAGCTGAGCAACGTTGGTCTAGATCATGTACTCCATTCAATCAAACGCCCCCCCTCCCCCCTCCTGGCTACTAAAGAGGCTACAGTTTTATATGCGCTCTTTCAGATAAATGGGCACTTCAGTCAAATAATGTATATTTCTATGGGACTGCTACACACCATCCATGGAATTGTGTGCTTTATGCATGCCTCAATTAAGGAGAAATTCACGAGTAGGAGTCCCGTAAATATTATATTAGATTTAACTCTTCACGGTCGGTTGCAATATAAAGCGCTGCGTAGGAAATAAATAATATACCTTTGGAGGAATAAGAAACCATTTAGACACATTTGCGAATAGCACGAGGAAAGTTCCACTTTTCTACCTTCCTATCCAATCATAGCTAGTCAATGAATACCAGATGGTCTTCCGATCATTGGCCATTAGTTCATGCGAACTCCATACTCCAGCCAGCTCGTTCTAGAGAATATTCGTGCATCGTCACAAGGAAATCCGAAAGATAGGCTACCGAAACCTTCATTCCAGTAGTCGGTCAAACGCCGACGAGGAAAGGAAGACCACAAATGAAAATATAACCGTTCGGCATGTTAACTATCCGTATACGGGAATTTAACGCCGGCGACCATCGAAGGGTGGATCGAAACCGTATAGCGGGCGACCAAGCTATAGCGACAGTTAGTTTTTTACTTACTTACCAAAGAGCAAACGTGACACATACCCTGTTCAAGGTGACTATAACATCCGTGACCGCGACTGTCTGACGGCCTGCATGCTCCACGAGTGCGATGATGTCCTTCAAGAGCTATCTCTACGTTAGCAAAATACGTAGTAATTCATTGGGGTGCATATACCGACTCGAGTCGGTCTTTGAGAACGGCTCGGACATCGTCGTAGATGGTGGCGGAGATGCGTTTAACGCCTCCACGCCTTGCCAATCGTCTGTAGTGAAGTTAGCAAAACAGCGCAAAGAAATAGCTTCGGCAGCGAAAGAGGGTCTATGGCATTCTGCTAGCGCATGGTTCTTGGATAGCGCAAGGCCGGAGGCTTGGCTGAGCTAAGAGGTCGTTGAAAAGACCGTCTCCAAAATGCAGTATAGCTCACCTAATGTCTCCTTTCGTCACTCCATGGATGGAGTCGCGGGCTATCTTCCTGTAACAAAAATTACTACTTGTTCACCTGAATTTCCGGAGCGTTCGTGGTCTCACTTGTGTCTCTTCAAAGTTTTGGCCTTTCCGAGGCCCACCCCACCCTTGCCTAAACCAGTGCGGGTTTGTGGTGCACGCGACATATTCGGCGAAGCGGACAGTGTGGCTGATCTGCTCATGTCGTCTTGAAAGAATGGGATGCCAGCATACTGGCGCGGTCGCTCGTTCACCATAGCGAATGTGAGTTTTGTTGCTGTAGAGGCGAAGTAGAGAGAGCGTTTGTTAGGGAAAGTGGCGGCAATCGCTTCGAGGCAAACGCACGGGCCATAAATACGCGCGACTTACCTTCAGTTGCTGCGTCGCGTGATCAGGTGAAATGAAACTGTTCAGTCCAATGTACACATGGAGGGATGCTGCCAAACAAATCCTCTCTGGAAGATATCCAGAGGGCCTCCACTAATAGAGCGCATTGTTAAACATCGGCGCGGAATCTACACGCGCAACGGATCACGCACGTGTACCATCAAAGGCATAAGTATGAGTGAGAGAAAAGAAGCCGCCTAGGCATCGTAGTCATGCATTAGGCCCTCAAGCACCAGTCCTGAGAGTAGACATTAAAGCTAGGTATGAGCGTAGAGTCGTAGGTCTATCCAACACGATCTCAAGATTTACGAGATGAAGGTCGCCTCACCGAATAGTGTGCCTTCTTCCGTCTTTGTCTCATCTCCCACCTTGACCTCCAACGTCAACTTGGGCCCGAACTGGTAGATATAGGGCTTTGTGCCAGCAGCGGTTGCAACAAAAGTCTTGATAATGCCTGGAACCTCTGCCATGACATCGATACGGTCCAAACGAGGTCCAAGACTGCCTTCTAGAAGTGCTGAGACTTCTTTGCCATCCTCAGTCTTGCCCTCCCACTTATAGCTGATGGCGGTGGGCTCTGGCCATTCGTTGTCAGAATCCGATTTGGTTTCGGTGTGCTTCACATGTCCAGCACCGGTGTTGGCAAAAAGGATTTTGCCATCGGTGGCAATACCAGAGACGCGAACGACGGTCGATCCGTATGAGGGGGGCGTAGTAAACTCCATTATGATTGCCGAGTAGGTAGGCGATTGGAAGTTGGCAAAATTCCATCGAGCGGCTAAAGTTGTCAGTGTCGACCTTGGGAATCGAGGTTGTATGCATACCAGTATGGTGGGGTTTCATTCCCTGGAGGGCGAAACTATACATGGCTCTGCCCTTGATGTCGATTTCGCCATCCTTTGTGATGACCCTGCCCTCAGCGTTGCCTCTCGGCCATAAGACGTGACGCATCGATCCCCACGGAGCCTTCGGATCTGTACCGTAGTAACTCGTTCCGTTCTTTCCACCCATAAATCCCGGTGCTGCCCTTGTGATCTTTACATCCACTAAAGCGTTCTCGTCGATAGCAGACTTGATGGTGTAGGATGAACCGTCTTCAGAGAGCTCGACGGAGACGCCGTCGGCGTAGAACGAGTGTTGCTCTTCATCGAAGCCGTAGTTCTCGAGGGGACTGGTCGACCAGAGGAATGGTTTCTCGTTGTTGGGGTAAAATATTTTGCAATTGAACTGGGTGGTGATGCGTAGGCCACTGCGCGCGATAAGTGGCAGGCCCGACAACGGGGATGGCTACTCTTACGCTACATTGCTGTATATGACCTGGAGCATGACGGTGTGGCCATTTTCGGCGTGCACGTAGAAGGTCTGCGTCTCCACACACGTAGTGTCCGGCGTGAGCCACTTCAAGTCGGCCTTTGTCACCTCGGTGAAGTCCGGATCGCCCTCGTTCGTGCCCACAGGCTGGATGGCCTCCGGGCCGTACTCAGGCTCTTGGGTGCCGGCGACGTTGGCCAACCTGGGCACATGTGAGTTCGCAAGGGGGCGACGGGGGGCTGCACGTGCTGGTGAAGACGACGAGCGGGGTCTTGACTGACTGCTGTTGCGCCCAGCGGAACATCTTGCGGGCTTTTGCGGGCGCTTTGGGCACTAGGATGGAAATCGGTGGTAAGCAAGGGGCGAGCAGATCTGGTTGGGACAGGTCTTGCTATTGGAAAAGAAATTTCTTTCTCGAAGGTGTTAGAGCCAAGCCAGGAACGGAGGCGACAAGCATATGCATGCGCTTCGGCTACTGGGCGGCAGGGCGGGCAGGGCAGCAGGGCGCACGTCGAACGACGAATGGGGAGCCACAGCAGCGTGTTGGGAGAGAGTGAAGAAGACGGCGAAATACGGCCAAATTGAAGGCGTCGTAATGGGTGTGGCTAGCGACGGGGCCCTTGGAGAGGCGGACGAGACGAAGTTTCCGCACCGTCGTCGAGGTCGCTTATCGCCGTGATAGGTAAGCCGCCGTCGATGCCCCCACCACTCCGTCGTTCCTACCGAGTTTCTCTCTCACGACTCACGACACAGTCTCTTCTTTACCCAGGCAATGGTCAATTGCGGTTTGTGATCCTCTTCCGATCCATCCCCTCGCCCAAGGTATCCGGCGTCGTGTTGCCTTATCTACCCTATTTCTACGCGCTAGTCGACATCATCGCGGGGCCCGCTCGTTAGGTATGACGAAGTCTTGAAGTTTCGCCCAAGAGTCTTATTCTTCCCACACCGACCCTCACCACACTCATTCCGCCGTCCGCTCTCCCAGCATCCCATCCGAACTCGCCGCCGATTGCCTTCACATGGTACAACGGCCACAGACAGAGTAGAGCTTGGCATTGCGCTGTGAATCAACAACAGCTCCTGTAAGCGGCTTCACGAGCAGTGTTCGACCATTGCGCAAAGACTGACCATGCCTCACAGATCCCCGTATCTCTACCAGCCATGTCCGTGAATCCGGAAGAGCCGGCACAGACAGTCCGCTTCAGCGACGTCAACCAAGAAATCGAGCCGGATGCCGCGCTACAGCCTGTGTCGGATCTCACCGGAGCTAGCAGGCAGCAGGAAAAGCCCTTGAGCCCCGAGGCCGAACAAGAGATCCGCACTCTGGCGATGACGCTGCAGAAGTCACGATGTCAGGCCCGGCGTATGGAGAACTTCTCATACGAGCCCGTGTCGCTCCCAGCGTCGAGGGTACGTCAAACCATACTTGTCATTATGTCAATCGTAGGTCTGATTGCTTTTAGGCTCCTTCCCCAACTCCCGCCTCGCGAACGACCTCAGACCACTCAGGCCACCGCTACTCTACTGGTCCTCGCCCTTCTCCGCCTGTCTCTACCATGCATTCTCCCCCGCTGACGCCCGCAGGCACGTCGTCGCATGAGGGGAAGCCGGTAGCTGTAGAAGAGCAGAGGAGAGATCCGGCCATGATGACCCCGCAGATCTCCCCCCCACACGAACCCCCACCAACATCTATGGATGCCGTACATAGTGGAGAGAGAAGGCCCCAGTCGCTCGCGGTACCTCGCTCGCCCAGAGACTCCCCGAGAGCTTCACCACGCCCAGCATCCATATCAGACGCGTCGGGCATCCTTGGACCGCATCCAAAGAATCCTTCGTCTTTCGCCATCGGCCCTACAGGAGACTCTCTACCTCCGTCGAGAGATGTAAGCCCATCCGGATCAACCGGAAACCGGACTCCGGGACACGAGTCTCCAGGGACGTCGACGCCGAGCAGGCCGTTCACCCCTCAAGGTGAGAAGGATGATCCATATTCTCGCTCGAAGCGCGCTCCCCAGCCGAGGAATCTCGATGCCCTCGATGCTCGCTTCGTCTTCGGTCAGGGCCGTAGAGGCCGCAATCAATCGCCCTCATCGTCTACGACGAGTTTACTTCCCCGGTCGAAAGGGAATGCTTCGGACAGGGAAGACAAAAGGTCAAGCTTCTTCGGCGGCAGCTCGAAATATCAAGAACGCAATGGCTCCGCAGATGACAGCGATGCCAAGTCAGCGATAGGTAAACAGCATCATCACGGCTCCATGTCAGAGTTGAAGCGCTTTTTCAAAATTGGAGGTCACAAGCAAAAGGATAGGGACAAGCACAAACATGCCAAATCACCTGCGCCTTCTATCAAAGAGAAACCAAACAAGCCAAGGAAATCTGGACTGGGGACTCCGCCAGCAACCCGCGGCTCTGTTTCCGTTCCCTTTGCAGATGATCACGGACTGGAAACCAAGTACGGAAAGTTCGGCAAAGTTCTCGGCTCCGGTGCCGGTGGCTCCGTCCGCTTGTTGAAGCGAAGCGATGGAGTTACTTTCGCAGTGAAGCAATTCCGGGCACGGCATTCATATGAATCAGAAAGGGATTACAACAAGAAGGTCACCGCAGAATTCTGCATTGGCTCAACTTTACACCATGGCAACATTATCGAAACCATGGATTTGGTGAACGAGAAAGGGAACTACTACGTTGTCATGGAATATGCACCATTTGACCTCTTTGCCATCGTTATGACGGGCAAAATGAGCCGCGAAGAAATGACCTGCTGCACGCTTCAGATCCTCAACGGAGTAACATACCTCCACAACATGGGCCTCGCGCATCGGGATTTGAAGTTGGATAACGTGGTTGTCAACGAGCATGGCATTATGAAGATCATCGATTTTGGCAGCGCTGCAGTATTTCGATATCCTTTCGAGAACGATATTGTTCTGGCGAGTGGTACGTCTGTGTTTGCTCCGTTTGGTGCTAGCGATGACTAACACTATATAGGTATCGTAGGTTCAGATCCATATCTAGCACCGGAAGTATACGACATGTCCAAGTACGACCCCCAGCCAACAGACATTTGGTCAATCGCCATTATTTTCTGCTGTATGACGCTGCGCCGGTTTCCGTGGAAAGCCCCGCGTGTCTCCGACAATTCTTACAAACTATTTGTGGCCCCGCCTAACGATGGTCCAAAGTCGATCACCCAGCCTTCCAAATCTGCAACGGATTTGGCATCCGAAGCAGGCGACGATCGTCGTAAAACCGGTCCACAGTCCGAACCTGCATCGCGCCAACCATCAGATCAGTCAACTTCAACACATCAACACCACGGCCACCGAAAAGATGGTGTTCAATCCGAGCCAATGACCAACGATGGCCGCCCCGCCTCGTCAGCGGCTAACGGCCAGAGCAAGGAACAACAGCCGCCTCAGGTGATTACGGGCCCGTGGCGATTGTTGCGACTCCTGCCGAGGGAGAGTAGGCATATCATCGGCAGAATGCTCGAGCTCGATCCTAAAAAGCGCGCCACACTGGAAGAGATCCACGCAGACAAATGGGTCCAGAACGCCCAAGTCTGCTCACAGGAAGAAGGCGGAAGACTTGTCCGAATGGAGACCCATGAGCATACGCTGGAGCCAGGTGCCGGGTCTGGCTCCGCCCCAGCTACGCAGCAGAAGAAGTGATGAGCCGTCAAGCTCATTTGCTCGCTTGTTGTTATGCTCTTAGGACCTTGTTAACATGGATCTTAGGACGGAAACCGGGACGCTATAGCGCGGCGCTCCCCCCTCTCCTCCTCGCTCGCCGGCTAGGGCATTCCTTGATGTTTGGACACTGAGGCGATTCCGACAAAAAATTTGATACATTTGTGTAATTATAATGCTTGCGTTTGTCTCGATTAAACGCTGGGGTAGGTTGGGATTTGGATCTTTACACGCATGTTGGTGCTCTGGGGAGCGTGTTGGACCGAGACCCGTTAGCTTGAGAAGGTTACATACCCCCCTTTTGCAAGTTCGGACCGTATATTGAGGGAGCAAGAAGGGCTATGCGAGGGGTTAGTGTACTCTATTGTACTTTGGATGGAGAAGTAGTGGACTGGAAGCACAGTGAGCTTGAGGATCGACTGGACTAGGTATATGACGACGTTAGATGTAGATAAAGACGTCAAAGGGCCAGGGTATAAAAACAATAGATATGCATTCGCCTGCGCGTAACCCTAGGTATATCTCGTCGACATTACGTGTGGGTTGGGTATAAAATGGTCGGGATATAGCTATAGCCATCAATGCATCCCGATGGATGGCGGGGAACCACGCACGTGAGGGGTTATGTGAGTGTCACGCGAACTTTTGTATAGTGGCACTCCTCTTGTCTCTGGAGAAGTTCGTCTACCGGTATCCTCGCCTGTTCTGGCGAGGTGCCGAACGGCGGTGTTTGAAACATGTGCCCGTTTTAGTGGGTGGGGTGGAAGAGGCTTACCATCGTACCAGCACATTTGACTGGCTCAATTGTGCTCACACGCATAAAACAGCTTTCACTCGGGGTCTAGATGTCTACTCCATCGCAGCAAGGCAAATATGCTCAAGGCATTTGCATAAGCTTGGTCTGCTCACGAACTTTGCTTTCCAGCACCGATTGGGACGAGAGAGCAAAAATTTTTGCCTGCAAGCTTAGGCATTCGCATGAGCATTGCGTTACGGGACCCGCATGGCTCACGGTGACACTGACGCTTTGGGGTAGGATGGTGTCGGTCGCTAGCGAACAGGGTAGGCCTGAGACAAGGAGTTGCTGGGTTCGTTTCAGCGACGTGCTTGTCGCATGTAGATGAAGCGCGGCTCGCTCGGTTCGGGATGCCTGTGGGTAGAGAGACGGGGGTTGGCCGGGCATGGGACGAATTTTCGAAGTGGCCACGCAAGGCGCAAGATGGCACTGCACAGCGGCGAGGGAATCGTTCAGATGAGAATCCTCCAGCCCGACGGCGTAGGCAGCGTCGTGTGACACCAGCTGGGGTGGTCTAGTGGGCGTCTCGTCTCGATTGAAATCGCTGATACGAAGAGCGGTGCGGTGCGGCGTCGCTTGTTGGATGGTCGATGCTTATCTGCAGCTGACGTTTGAGCCAATGGGAACTACAGAGGAGCAAAAAAAACCAAGGCATATGTCAGGACGGCCGTCGTTCGGTCGTCGCTCTGGGTGATCGTTCCTCAGCCTGTGATATAACCTCGTGTACTTTCCCCGTTCGTTTCCTGGATCTTTGTTTGTTCTCTTCCGCCCCCCATTTCCCACAGGTTGCCGTATCCATACACCTTTCGATTCTACCTAGTATCATTTTCTCATTAGCGGATCAATTACTGTTCCCGATTATCTTATTTCGGTTTGGACGCGGCTTTTCCATATCTTCGTTTATGTAATTCAGCGCTGGTCGATTTTTTCATATAATGCGCCGCCAAATTCCTCCACCTTCACATCTCAAGGTCGCACCGGGATATGTTCCGCATAAGTTCTTGGGCGGCGTTATTTCTGGAGCTGAGGCTGTGGGCGTGAATCACTATCCCCCGAGTACGAGTGAGAAGTTGATTCCTGCGATTCCAGGTTTCAGAACGAGTGCGGGTATGTTTTTTCCCTTCCAACACAAAATTTCTGGGCTGGTCTCGTGTGGCTCGAGATGACTAGAACCGGCGCTTTAGAGCAAATTGCTAACGAGTCCCCGCAGCTTTCCTCACATCATTGAGCGCGAATCTGCGCATCGACCCTGATCTTCCATCACCACTACCTACACCTCTCGGCTTCCGCACCAACAGCGCCGACTTCCTCCCACCTCCATCCTTGCTCTCCTACTCGACAAGCACACAATACAACAGTCCCTACCCCTCCGCAGAAACCGCAATCATGTCAACCGAAGCACCCCAAGCTACGCAATCCCCAACCAACGAGCTCCCGCAGCTTACCACCTACACCGCGGAAACCGAAGAAGACCGTGTTGATGGCCTGCGCCTAGTCGCTGACTCCGTGGCACAGCAAAGACAGGTTGCATCGAAGATATTGATTTTCCACCCCATCAACCTGGCCGCATTTTTTCTCGTCATCGCCGTCGTAGCACAGCGCCTATACACCGATACCGACTCACTCTACCTCATCGCTACCACAGTCGGCGGCCTAACTATGGCCTTCCTCGTCGCGGTCCGCTGGGCAACCGCACGCTACCTTACGCTTGCGGAAGATATCAATTGGGAGTGGCTTGGCGAGGACAAGTTGATTGTGGTGAAATGGGGCGAGGAGGTCATTGGGGCGTTGGTGCTGGGCTGGGCGGACAGCGATGCGGCGAAGAAGCCACGGGGCGGGAGAAGGAGGCGCGGCAAGGCTGTAGTTCGCGCCTGGACTGTGCGATTAAAGTACAGAGGCAAAGGCGTTGGAGAGGGTCTGCTTGAAGAAGCGGTTAAGGTTGCTGGTGAGCGTGGTGCGGATGGCATCTTGTTTGAGAGTGGTCATGCTAGTAAGTCTTCCACGTTGCGATTGCTGTCGAGGACATGGAATACTAATTCTGGACAGATTCGCACCGCGTTCTGCCATCTATCTACAATGGTTTCATGAACGAGAAGGAAGCAAAGGCCGAGAAGATGCTCGAGAAAGTCGCGGATGAGAAGGGGAATTTCAGGCAGCGACGTTCGTCTCCCACTTGGGGCAGCCGTTAGAGCTGTTACGGTCGATTTCTCACATCTACATTACGGCGATGGCGTTGGTTGGCACACTGCATTTGCGCAAAGATACCCTCACTTCGTACCGTTATACTCTCGCTAGACTTTCATCATCCAACAATCATATCATTCGATCTCTATTCTAGGCGACGATGACATGCGTCGTCGTCGTCAGCTGCATGTATATTACGCCGTCCAACAACCAGGCCCCAACGCACTGCTCTATCTCTCACACTCGTGTCCCGGTTTGCTAGCACATCTTATCGCGTCATCTTTGCATTCGTTCGGAATACTGATAACCGTGCATGGTGAGCTTGCAATCACGCACTTGGCGGACTGGATGCCCCGCAGTTGATTGAGCACATGTGCACCCTTAGCCGCGATAAGATTCCTTCCAGCGCAGCCTATGATAAGCGCGAATTCTCGATATAGATAGGTCTCGTACGCGTTGTGCATGTGAGTCCAACAGCGAGCTTGATGTAGGGAATTTCGGACCGATCTGGCGTTTTTTCTCGCTTCTTGGCGTCATTCGTGTCACGGATATGGTGGGCGGGATTTCGTTCGAGGAATCAGCGCGCGCCTACATCCTCTGCACCGCCGTCGACCTCTTCAACCGCATAGTCTTCGCGCAGCTGCCGGATGACATTCTCCACCAATATTAGCAACATGCCAGACTGTCGATGTGCCAGGACGCGAGCGAGTGATTGCGCCACGCTGCACTATACACAAGGGAGACGTACGGCAAGAGCTTCGGGATTTGCGCCATTTTCGATGAGCGAGACGCAGTAGGAAAGTTGCTGGCGGTCGAGGTGGGTGTTCTGTACCGCGTAAGTATCACAACAAGTCTTCTGCGACAGTAAGGCGTACAAGCAGAGTCGCGATTTCGTGCAGAATATCGATGACTTCCCTCGCGGCTTTACGCTTGACGTCCTGCGACGGGGCTGGGGCTGCTGCGGGCATGTTGGAGGTCTATAAGTGTGACAATGGGTGTTGTCGTCGAATGTAGTGGTGTTTTCGAGGCCTCTAGTGCCTCGCGCTTCCCCGCGGTGGTCTGTGCGGAATCGGAATGAAAGGAACGGATTTGTTCCGTCCGATCTCTCTTGGAATGTCAACCTGCGGGAATCGATAATACCGCGACGAGCAACGAATAGAAACCCTTATCGAGAGGGTGCTTGCGGACTGATAGCCGGAAGGCGACTCAAGGATGCCACTTTCCCATTGTTCGTTTTCTAGAGCAGCCCGAAGATCTTCATGCCATCATGACGCAAACAAAATCAGAACAGCGTCAGAGACATCGCAGGACTATAGTATGACAGCTTTGGAGCTGAATCGAGGATCCATTGCAAGGCCCCTTCAATCTCCTTAACCTTCTATAACCTTCTACTCTACTTTCAAATTTTAAGACCATTTTATAACGCTTCGATACTTGACCATGGCACCAGATCCTCACCAAGGCGGCCGTCTCGAAGACATGGCTGTTGAAGGGACAACGATCCCAGGCGACGCCGGCAAGCAACGCGCCATTCCCTCCGTCCCTGATCCTGACCAGATCAACCCCGATCCCGCTACATACTCGCACCCGAACCCTGCTCACGCAGCGGACAATGCGTTTGATATTCCGCGAGGAACTGCGGATCGAGGGGTCACCGACGAGACCATGACGGGCACGGGTGGTCAGATGCCGTCGAGTATTGAGAAGAAGACTTTTGGTAAGTCATACTCGTGGATCTGGGTGCGAGGTAGTAAGGGTCTGAAATAATACAGGCTTACACATTTATAGATGATTCTGGAGTTGATCCAAGAGCTAAGGGCTCAGCTCGATATTACAAGCATGCAAGGCAGCAGAACGACTTCGATACCATGGCGGAGGCTAGTCATGATGTTCAGGCTGCGCCCGGGGAGGAGGATGTGAGCCAGGAGGATTTGCTGAACAGACGGGGCGCTAAATAGGAAATAGTTCCCAAGCACATGTATAAATAGTACATTTATGCGACAGATCTTGAGCATGTGATTCCCATACCTTCGCCATTAACTCCAAGTCTCGGAAACTAGGGGCCCGTTATAAATGAGTCTTCAGGGTGTATAGCGAGAGCAAAGCATCAGCATTTTAGGTACAGTGGAATCCCGGTAGTCCCAAAGGATATTTCAAAAGACGGTGAAAGACAGGGCGCCACATCCTGTGGCTTGCCCCACCGAACCCCACCATGTGCATTTGCGACTCCATTTTCAAAGCACCAAGTAAATGCGACGAATATCTTCTCGCACTTCTACTAGAGCTATTACGAGGTGCTACTACTTCTTCATAGCGATCGCAGCAATGGTCTACTACTTCAGCTCGAACACGGTCTCACCGGCAGCCTTTATATATGTCGGCAAAGACAAAGTGGAAAGTACGCCTCGCTTACCTCGACTCTAGTGTCCATGACTGACAAACATGTGCAGACGAAGAACTGATCAAGTACGGCTGGGAAGAGGACCTCTGGTTCCATGTTGATAACTTGTCCTCCGCACATGTTTACTTGCGGTTGCCTGAAGGGCAAGATTGGGAGACTATCGACAAGGATCTACTGATGGACTGTGCGCAGTTGACGAAAGCGAATAGTATTGAGGGTATGTTGTTGCGGTGTCGGTTCTTCTTACGGTGTAGGGAGTGTTGAGATCACACGCAGAGGAGCTTGAGATTGCACTCGTGGAAGCGTAGAGGAACATGGCTGATGATATTGCGTTATAGGCAATAAGAAGGATAACGTCACTGTCATCTACACGCCATGGTCGAACTTGATGAAGGATGGAAGTATGGCAGTCGGCCAGGTGGGGTACAAGGATCCGCGAAAGGTAGGCCGTAATATTCTGCATACTAAAGTCAATTCTGTTGATACCTTTTGCAGGTCAAGCGAGTACACGTGCAAAAGCGCGAGAATCCCATCGTCAACCGCCTCAACAAGACCAAGGTGGAGAAATTTCCTGACCTGGCGGAGGAGAAGGAGGCAAGATTGAAGGAACTAAGAATGAGGGATCGTGAAGCGCAGCAGCAAAGGGTGAGTTGTATTTCAGTTATATGTTCTCTAAGCCTTGGCTTTCCCCCCACATGGGATCTCTACCTATCGGCCTTGTCTTCTCATTATTTCTGGAAAGCTTGTAACGAAGCTAACTTCTTTTCCAGCGCAAAGAGGAAGCTCGCGTAGCTAAAGAGCGGAAGGAGAAAGCATGGCAGCGCGACCACGCCTACGACGATATCATGTCGGAGGAGAGCATCGCGCAGTCCAGCAACCAGAACCGAGGCGAGGATTTCCTAGATGATTTCTTTTGACTGCAGCAATGCGTCTTGCCCTCCGGCGCAAGCCAAGGGCCAAAAGCTCATCTTCCATTCGACACCCTTCTTTCCTAGAAGGATTCTTTAGCTATTGTGTCCCAAGCTCTACGTAGGGTGCGAACGGTATTGTAGAACAGGCGTTGCAAGTAAACCATGGTCGAGAGGGCTTTCAGTACGGATCGCGAACGGTCATGGCTGGCAGACACAGATCCATGCTCTCGTTGAGCATCTCAATGTTATGGTTGAAGGCATCATACGCCGTAGTCCGTATCTTCACCTCATCGTTTGTCCTACCCACAGTCAGTATCATCTTCATAATGCGACCACTGGTCTTGTTTCACCTCCACGTAGGACTTACAGTGACCTCGAGGTAGGCTTCCCTTTCCCTCCCTTGTCCTGGTTCCACCACGCTAAAAGGAGATTTTTCAAGATCTTATGCTCCAACCCATTCTGCGTCCTCGCGTATTGCAGGAACTCGAGCGTGTTGGCGATCTTCTGGGGATTGAAGGCTGAAGCCGGATTCTTGGTGAAAGCTAGGCGTAGGCGGGAAACGAGCGTGTAGCGCGCGGGTTTGGCGAAGTGAATCGCGCGGAGTGAGGAACGGAGGAGGGCGCGGTAGGTGTGGAGGATTTGTTCGCTGGACATGGAAAGTTCGGTGCTTGGGCGTTGCACTGCGGGTGAACAGATGCGATGGTCTGTGCGGACATGTAGATAATTTGCAGCGTTGGGTTCTTGGATAGCTTGCCTTCAAATAGTGATTTGCGAGCACTTTACCTCCGACCCATCGTAAAGTAGACGCGGAAGAGGTGTTTGGAGAAAGTTAGTCGCTGATTGCACGAGACCGGTTAACACGGAAGATTGTTAAGCCGCCCCGTAGGCGCCCGGTTAGTTGCGATCGCGCAAGCTCGCCTCTTCACCACCAACCGAACACCATTGCTCCGCCTGTCTGCCGTTGCCGTCGCGCGCGCCAGAACTGTTGGGAGATCAGTAGATATATCTCGCGCATTCTGTACGAGTGTTTCCGTGAGGGCACTAACAACTAACCCTACAGCATACAAAGTACAGGGTCGTAGAGTCATTCGCCTTCAGCTTTCCGTCGCCTCACTTTGTGGCAGCCTTCGAAAATGACTAGAGTCTCCCATGCAAGCAATCCTGGAACGCATGCCCCTGCGACTCTAGATCGCCCAAGGGCTGCTAGTAAGAAGAAGAAGAAGCCGTACAAAATCGTACTTGAGGCTGTCACCCAAGAGAAGCGTAAACTGCAGTCTATCGTCCGTTGCATCTTCGAGCTTTTCAGTCACTGTGACACACTAACACCATTCTAGTTGACCTACCATGACCAAGCCCCGCCTGGCTTTGGGTACGTTCCCGTCGGATACCCGGAAATTACCGAGTGGTGCAAGGAGCAGTGCCGCCAGCGGAATCTCGACGTTCACATCGTATCAGTGAGTACCTCAACTGCCATCGCGGATAATAGGGCGCTCGAAGCCCTCTCGATGAGCTTTCCACGAGCGTAGCTGACGCGGCGCAGGCCAAGCCCAAGAACAGAATGCACGCGGATCCAGAGAAGATTTCGCACCACGTACACCGAATCGGACACCACTTCCCGCTGGAGATTATTGATTTAGCTTGTAGCAAGTTTGGATATACGTTCACTGATAAGAATGGACTCCAGAAGCAGCGGGGCAGCCGCACTACATACGGTGAGGAGTACTTTGAACGCGGAATCGCCGACTACGAGCAAAGGCAACGCCTTCACGGACGACCTATGACGGACGGCGAATCAAAGGATCATATTCGTGGGGCTGTTCGAGAGATGTTCCCTAAGATTCCTGAAGCAGACCTGACGTCGATCGTCAACCACGCTTTCCAAGAGGTAAGGACTGTAAAGGGTGGTGGATGGCCTTTCGATGGTTAATGCTAACGCTTTGCAGGGCACGAACAGAGTAGGCAACGCGAAGGAGCTGTCACTGGCCCGCCGGGTACAGCTCGCCGTTGTAGCCCACATTCGACATACATATACTGAATACGATCAAATCCTCAAGACCAAGACCGGCTCGTGGACTGAGGCCCGACAAAAAGTGGAACACGTTTCACTTGCTAAGTTGAAAGAATGGCGGGATGAGGCGGGCCAAGCGAGCAATGAGCTGGAGGAGACGTTCCGTGAAGTCATTGTTCTCGACGACGATGAAGACACCAGAGACAGCAGTGATGGTGACACTCCCAATCCCGACACACGCGAGCCGAGCATGGAGATCTTTAGTAGCCGTGCTACTGCGCGAGATCTTCAGCCAGAGCCGACTGATCGTATGCACAACAACGTGTCTTACATGGGCCGAGCACCTCGAAGGACCGTTTATCTCCAGCACATGATTCCTCGCCCCCGTTCTCCATTCTTTCCTAGCTCATTAGACACTCACCCTGCTTTGCAGACGTTTCGAGCAGATCCGCGAGCACCGCCACCACCTGCTGCCGCCATCGAGCCGTTACGAGTACGACCTGAGCTCTTTCGGGCTGCTCATAGTAGGCCAATTGATTCGTAAGTACCACTACTTGACTGCTAATTTTGATCATCACTAACGGCGATGAAGAAGAAGAGAGCCCGTCAAGACAGAGGCGCATCCGATCCAGATGCGCGACTCTGAAGGACGGCTGTACAACGTGAGTCATTAGGTGTCGCCTTCTGATGGCTGACTCTCAGGTATCCCTGTTCCCGTATCGTCGTGAGCTGACCTCAATAGCTGCAACCCATCGAGGAGCCCCGGAGAGAGGAGCGAGTAAGGCGCATCGACGGCCCATTGAGGCCTGCCTACGACTACCTACCCACCACAGGCCAACGACATGCACGTGAAGATGTGCCATCACGATTGATTAGCCACCCCAGCAGACCTGTACTAGCACCCAGCTCCAGACGCGCCTCAGACCAGGATTTAGTCCTGCCGTCTGTTGAGCGTGAGCCCGGAGTACCCTCCGAGGCACCTCTGGGTGGTCGTCGTCGAGGCGATTCCGTCGGCTATCGCGACATCCAAACGCCCAAGAGGAAGAGTTTCCCTTCGTCTGTATACAGTCCCCAGGAGCAGTACCCTGAACCAGCCGCGAAGCGCATGCGGCCCGTTTATGATGAACCATACGCACAGTCTCGTCCCAGAGTGTCATACGAGCCAACTAATCTAGTATCTAGCCCTATAAGGCCGAGAGAACTCTATACCGGACCAAGCAGCCAAGCCTACATCCTTGCGCCTGCTAGGGACTCGCCTCGCGCGCACGTTCCTGAGTATGACCGACCGCATGGCGGTCGAGCACTCGTGCCTGTTGAGTATAGTGCAACCAGAGGGGATTCAGCGCACATTCTCTCCGATGGCGGCCGTTACAAGCTCTATTGATTTGAGCATGTTTTGGAAGAGTACTTCGGCGTTTTACGAAAGATACCCTTTTCATACGTTCATCCTGCATAGCGTCATGTTGCATTTGGAGGAATTGGGAGGTTCGTTGCATGGCTTGACTCAAGCATTTTAAGCGTCACTCTGGTGATTTTGCCGAAGTTTTCAAGGAGAAGATGAAGAAACCACTAAGGAAGGTCTGAAGGCCATTCGAAGCGGTAATCCGTGAGGAGTAGGAGCAGCTGAGGACGAGGAGCGATGACTATGTGCATGTATAAACACTATACGAACGCAACACGCTTGTGTTGAGAGTAATGATAATATTCACACTAAACATACCGTCTTACGGAGATTCTGACCCTGCTGTGCAGTACCTGGGAAGGTATGTTGGCCACTATTTGGTCTTCCTCAAGGCATTTCCTCCATCTACACTCCTGATTCGCTCTCCATCGCATGCAACAGTCTGCGCGGACTTGTCGTTCAGCACGTTGTGTCAAGCACTTGCACGATGATTACCTTCCCGCATTGCGCGAGCGAGCCTTGCTTGCTTTTCCCTTCCATACCTTTCCCCCCTGTTTCCTAACTCGTCACCGTCGCTCCTCCAATCTTCCCCACGCTAATAGCATGCAAGGTCCACGCTTCCTAGCCCAGCGGGCGGGTTCAGTTTCTGCACCCTTGCCAGGACCATGATAAAGATGTGGTGTCGTTCGACAATGTGAGGCGGACACATTATGAGGGCATGGCGTCGGCGTTGTGGGATTTTTATGCCGTGAGATTGGGAGACGAAGTCGGCGGCGCGAGCCTAGAGAAGAGATAAAAGAGATGTTGGGATTTATCGTCGTACACTAGAGACTGGTATTAGAGAATAATTGAGACGTAATCGGATGTTTAAGATAGGATGTTTTGTGGAGATGGACGGGATGGGGATGGGGATGGGTGGTAGAGAAGTATCGGTGAGCGGGTGGTTGGGGTCATTGTGTAGGCGTTTGACGACATGGACGGGATGGTGCGAGATGCAAGCCTTTGGGTGGTTTTGGTGCTCATAGTTCGTGGTAGTTTGGACATTTATGTGACTGTTTGTACGTATTTGCTGGATCTACTATAAAGGATATGAATGTGTTGTTCCAATTCTGTTGACTCTTTTTAGAAGCACGAGAGGTGTTCGCTAACCTAGAGTAGGTGGAATACATAGGTTTCAATTCTAATTTTAACTTTGGGATCGGTCTGCCGCTTTGTTAATGAGGGGGGGGGGGGGGGGGGGGGGGCCCCGCCGCCGGGGGGGGGGGGGGGGGGGGGGGGGGGGGCGCCCGACCGGGGCAAAAAAAAATGGTGTTCGCACCGGGGGGGGGGGCGGG